>OY720346.1:60326388-60670417 GCA_963082975.1 Labia minor
GGATATTTTCTTTTTTTGACTTTGAAATCGTTTATATCCCATATTAATAATGAAAACAAGTTCTTTTATTATATGAAAATTTCTGTAAGATGTCCTCAGAAAAATGAACATGGTTTAATAAAACAATGTTTAATTTATATCATCATAGGACATCTTACAATTAATTAAAGAGAATATTTAATAAAAATAAATAAAATCGACTACCTTATAAATTTTTACTACTACTTTTTAGTGGTATTTATAACGAATACAAAGTAACAAAATATGTCATGAAATAAATAATTTTATAAAATATGCGTATAAAGAAAATAGCAATTCAATATCATCAACAAAAATATACAGACATGTTTTAGTTGCGAACCTAAACTTCAGTTGAACTTATATTTACAATATCTTGACTTTGCCGAGCTAACCATCGTGCCCTTCTTTTTTACCGACCGACGATAGTAAGGGAGGTATTGTTTTCACACCAAATTTCACATGTGGAGATTTTTACATATCTCCACCAATCATGGATTTTCTAAACAGAAAAAAGTATTTTTAGCATATTGTCTGTCCGTCCGTCCGTCCGTCTGTCCGTATAGATGTGTACAGCCTGAACGGCTCAACCGATTTTGATGAAATTTGGTATATTTACTTAATGCATCAGTGGGATGAATTGATCAACTTTTGTTGCAAATCCGGAAACCGGAAGTGGTAGTATTAGCGATCGACGATAAGAAGGGAAGGGTTATTTTCGCACCAAATTTCACATAAGGAGATTTTTTTACATATCACCACGAATGTATTGGTTTTATCCTCGGGAAAAATCATCTTCATTATGTTTTTCTTAATTTAAAATTATATGACGTCACCCAGCCCTTCATGACGTCACAGCCTCGGGTAACGCCGGCAATTTAATTGCAGCTTAAGCGTTGTAAACGATGACTGTAACTGTTAGGATACAGGTTTGATCCCCAGAGAGTTCCTCATTCATAAATCATTAAAGTTAATATTTCTAAAAAAATTATTGCTTTACACGGCTAATGATCGAGTCCTTTCAAACTTTATCTTGATTTTCTCGTTCGGAGGCGCTACTTTTTTATCAAGTAACTTGCCAATTTTGATCTCGGAGGGCAGTTTGACTCCGTCCCATAGACCCCAGACCCGGAATTTGAATAGCATTTAACCTCGTAACCAACACCCTAAAAGAGTTTTTCACAATAATAATATAGTAGGTATAATTATATAAACAAACGTGTATAATATTGAAAAAGAACTAATATTAGTATACTTAAATAGTTATTTTTACCGACCGACGATAGTAAGGGAGGTATTGTTTTCACACCAAATTTCACATGTGGAGATTTTACATATCTCCACTAATCATGCATTTTCTTAACAGAAAAAAGTATATTTAGCATGATGTCTGTCCGTCCGTCCGTCCGTCTGTCCGTCCGTATAGATGTGTACAGCCTGAACGGCTCAACCGATTTTGATGAAATTTGGTATATTTACTTAATGCATCAGTGGGATGAATTGATCAACTTTTGGTGCAAATCCTGAAACCGGATGTGGTAGTATTAGCGATCGACGATAGGAAGGGAAGGGTTATTTTCACACCAAAGGAGATTTTTTTATATATCACCACAAATCATGCACTTTGTATTGGTTTTATCCTCGGGAAAATCATATTTATTAGTTTTTTCTTGATTCAAAATTATATGACGTCATGCAGCCATTCATGACGTCACAGCCTGGTCTTGCATATATATTATAAATAAAATACAATTAAAAATGTTTATATTTATTATTTATGTATCCATATCTGTTTTTTAATACATTAATAGATATATTAAAATTATTTGAAATTATTTCTGTAGTTGGAAGTACTTCAAACCGTCGGTCGGTTCGGACCTGGCCGCAGGTCAACTTATTTAACCATCGACGTTTTCTCTCATTTGGATTTTCGTTTTGTAAATTGCACAATTTTTCAAAATATAAAAAATATTACCAACTTTGTTTTAAATAAGAAAATATGAATTAATTAATATTTAAATTAATTGAAATTAATTTAAAAGTAACAATCACAATATTTACAAAAAACAATTTTTTTAAAAGATTCAATACAATTTGAAATTAATTTGGTGATTTGATTTGATTCAATACAATTGGAAATCATTTGGGTTTTTGTTTTTAATCTGTTATGATGGCGTTGACTAATGAACACATTTAAATTTAGTTTTATTAAAAATTTAATTATATAAAATATTTAAAAATTATTAATCAATTAAGAGTATTATTTAATTTATAATTGAAATTGATTTTACTTTTAATGTTAATATATATTTTAGAACTTAAAATAAAAATTAAAATATTATAAACATTCTTTGTATGGAAATTTTTAGAATTATTAGGTTTATATTGAGCGACAACTTCTTAACTGAGCCAACAGAGGTGCCACATGGAAAAGCATCTAGACTGATTTAATGGGTAGTTTATTTTTTGTTATTCATTAAAAAATTGGCAGATATTAATTAGCAGAATATAAATTCATTTATTGATTAAAAATCTAATATATATTAGATGCATAAATTTTAATTTTTTAAAATTTTTATTATACTTAATTATATATTTTATTATATTTATTAATGTAAATTTATTTATAGTTATTTTACAAAGAATTGATATGAAAGAAAGAAAGTGAGATGTAACTAAATCTCACCCCACTCTATCACATCCCCAACATTTCATTTCTATCTATCTTTATTTAAAATGTTTATAAAATATTTAGGAAATTGAATTTCTCTCTTCTTATCAAAAAAAAAAAAAACATTTAATTGAAATTTTTCTCTTTAATATTGAAATGTTTTTGAATATTGAAAAATATATATAAATAAATATATACGATATATATATATATATATATATTAAAGAATTGAATAAAAAAATCTAATAAATGATCAAATTAAAAACAATAAAATTATATTGATTGAAAATTATGTAACAACCTATAAAGAGAGAAAAAATTTCCTCCTGAATAAATAATAATATTTCAAATACACACATAATTTTATTATTTTTTTATTTATATCTTAAAAAGGTACAAACGAAAAAATGAAATTTAAAAATTATATAAAATCTAATAAATAAATCAATTTGATTTATTTATTTCTTGTTGATGATTTTTTAATTTGTTTTCATTTTCAATAAATTCATGTAAATATTAATGTTGTATACTGAAATTATATTATATATAAATAAATATGGTAAATTAGAGAAAAATTTAAAATTTGAGAATTCTTCTTTTCAACTAACTCTACAAAGATATACTAATTAATATCCATAACTATAAATTTGTACAAACAAAAGTTAATAAGCTAAGAAAAAAAATATTAATTTTCTTGTCAATCGATATTCGTCTTATTCAATCGTTTTAAAAATAAATTAAACAAATATCAAATTCAAAATGTAATTTTGACAACTCTAAAGAATCAAATAATGATGAAAGAATTATATAACTCTCTCTCTCTTTATATATATGAAGAAATTTTTCCTAACATTAAAAAATACCAAAAAAAAAAAAAAAAAAAAATGGGCAGTAGTATTAGGTGCATATAGATTGGGGTTAAAGTAGTGAGTATGGCGAGGGTGGGAAAGAATAGAAGCAGGAACAAAAAAAAAGTCAGAGACGATCGGCTCTTTGATTTATTCACCATTACATGGAACATGAATTATTTATAACAAAGACCTATTATTGATGAAATTTAAGATGGTTGGTTGGTGGATTGTATAAGTATATATATATATAAAGGGAAAGTATTAGAGAGAAAATGTACGAGGCAATAATTTGATTGGCTGCTAATAAATATTTTTTAATAATAGTAATTGAAATATCATTTATTAAGGTCAACAATATATTTTTTTTTAAGTATTTCAAGATTGAAAAAAATTTATTATATCATTTAGGATTTTAGAAAACTAAAATACGAGAGCCCCTTGAAGTTAGATAAAAAGAATGGCAATGGCTTGAACATACCTTTGAAATACAAAATCTTATCTTATTATGCTAGCTAAAATTGTATATATGTATTTATCTATATATATTGGTTCTCAAAAACCGCTCTAACGATTTTTTTCAAATTCACACTAGATATAGTATTTATAAAGAAAAATTAAGTTTTATTGATGATATCTCTTGAAACATACAGCTTCATTATTAATTTCTTAATTGAAAATTATATATGGAAAACGTCAAAATTTTTAATACTGCCTGCTAAGACAGTAAAAAAATGACAATTTTTTATCTAAATACATATAGTCCAGCGGTTGGACTGATGTTTTAACGAGTGGATTTCGTCGGTTCGAAACTCGCCGGGTGAATCGTTATTTAAAAATGAAAATAATGATTTTGTTATTTTTTTTTCTTTTTATCTATTGTTTACTTTTTAATAAATTACTATTCTATATTTATTTATTCATTGTTCTTTTATTAATTAAGTTTTAGATAGTTTTATAATTTTTAATATTTTTTCAATAAAATATTATTTAATATATTTATTAATATTATTTTATTTATTATTATTGAGTACCCGAAGTTCCATTCATTTTAATCAGATTGATGCAATGATGCAACAGTTAATAATTGTAATATTGTAATAAATTTCTATCTTGAAAATTGTTACATATTATTCAGGATATTTTAAAAACTATTTCTTTCTTTAATTAATATTCATTTTTTCTATAAGTCAGATATATTTCCAAATATTAAATAATTTTTGAAGTGAAAACTTCTTTAGCGGCGTTGAGCACTTTTGCGGGATGGGGAAAAAGTATAGAACTCGCGTGATCGTGACCAACACCATGAAGCTAGCACATTACGTCTGCTTTCAAATTTCTTATAACAGAGCGCGAAATTTGAATTGTCATTAGAACTGTTTTATAAATTATCTCTAACATATAAATATATATTTATTATGTAAAGTTCATTTCATATATACATATATAATCAAAATTATACGAAATGAACTTCACATAATAAATATATATTTTATGTTAGAGATAAGAATTATAAAACAGTTCGTATTGCAATATTTTAAACAAAGTTGTGTATTTATATATATATAAATATAAGTTACAAATTTGTTTAAAATATATGTTTAAAATAATATATAAGTTATATATATATACATGCATATGAAATTCATCTTTCTCGTGAAATAGCGCGAATTTCGTCTGTTTTAAAATTTCTTACGCAGAAGTTTTCACTTCTGTCGGCCAGTCACACGACTGCCAATTTTGCTTTTTTAATTCCGAAAAGCTGCAAAGCACGTTTTTTTGTCTTTAGTTTGTTTTATAACCACTTGGGGCGCTAAACAGTTTTTCAAAAAAACACTATAGAAAAAAAATATATGTACCTATATATTATATATTTATGTATTATTGAGGAGCACAAGTTCATTAATTTTAATCAGATTGATGCAAATGTGTAACATTTAATAATTGTAATAAATAATTAAAGAATTGTGTATCAATATTTTTTAAAGGGTAGAGCGAGAGCTCGGTGTCCCAGGTATTAATATTACCAGCCAAATCCAATAATAATGAATCATTTTTTTTAACTTAAGTACCGAGCCGAGGCTCGGGGTCCCGGTACTATATTTTAAAATAAATAAATATAATCTATAAATAAATAAGTTGACCTGTGGCCAGGTCCGAACCGACCGACTGTTTGAAATAAATTAATTTCCAGCTACAGAAACAATTTCAAATAATTTTAATATATCTATTAATGTAATAAAAAACAGATATGGATACATAAATAATAAATATAAACATTTTTAATTTTATTTTATTTATAATATATATGCAAGACCAGGCTGTGACGTCATGAATGGCTGGATGACGTCATATAATTTTAAATCAAGAAAAAACTAATAAATATGATTTTTCTCGAGGATAAAACCAATACGAAGTGCATGATTCGTGGTGATATATAAAAAAATCTCCTTTGGTGTGAAAATAACCCTTTCCTTCCTATCGTCGATCGCTAATACTACCACTTCCGGTTTCCGGAATTGCACCAAAAGTTGATCAATTCATCCCACTGATGCATTAAGTAAATATACCAAATTTCATCAAAATCGGTTGAGCCGTTCAGGCTGTACACATCTATACGGACGGACAGACGGACGGACAGACGGACGGACAGACGGACGGACAGACGGACGGACAGACGGACGGACAGACATCATGCTAAAAATACTTTTTTCTGTTTAGAAAATGCATGATTCGTGGAGATATGTAAAAATCTCCACATGTGAAATTTGGTGTGAAAACAATACCTCCCTTACTATCGTCGGTCGGTAAAAATCAATGATTTATTTTTTTAAATATAAATTAGTTTTTTTTTTGTAAAAAATAAAATTGTTATCCTAAAATGGATACAAATGAATTTTTCATATAATCAATAATTATTCCTAAATGTATTATTAAATAAAATAAATATATTTGTTTTATTTTTCTAAACTTAAAGCAAAGTTATCATGAAATATATATCTAAAAAAAGAGTGAATGTCTCTTTATATAAAGTGCTTCTCCATGTTCAGATAAAAAGTATATGCCTATATATATATGTTGATAGAAGAAGAGTGGGACAAAAAAAAAGAAAGAGAGAGATAGAGAAATTTAGAGGTTAGATATTTGTGCAAAGTGGAAATTATTAAGGTAAAGATGAAAAGGATAAAGTGAGAGGGTTGAAGGGGAAAAAAGAAATACACGTAAAGATATAAAATTAATTTAATTTTTTTTTTCCAATTTAGATTTTTTATTTGTGAGATTTAAAAAACTAATTGAAATTAAATATTCATTGTAAATGAAAAAAATACGAGGAATACTAATTTTATAAATTAAATTTGACAAATTAAATTTATTTACAAGATTTATATATTTAAATATTTTTACCGACCGTCGATAGTAAGGGAGGTATTGTTTTCACTCCAAATTTCACATGTGGAGATTTTTACATATCTCCACGAATCATGCATTTTCTTAACAGAAAAAAGTATTTTTAGCATGATGTGTGTCCGTCCGTCCGTCCGTATAGATGTGTACAACCTGAACGGCTCAACGGATTTTGATGAAATTTGGTATATTTACTTAATGCATCAGTGGGATGAATTGATCAACTTTTGGTGTATATCTGGAGACCGGAAGTGGTAGTATTAGCGATCGACGATAGGAAGGGAAGGGTTATTTTCACACCAAATTTCACATGAGGAGATTTTTTACATATCTCCACGAATAATGCACTTTGTATTGGTTTTATCCTCGGGAAAAATCATCTTCATTAGTTTTTTCTTAATTTAAAATTATATGACGTCACCCAGCTCTTCATGACGCCAGCTCAACTTACTATATATTATAAATAAAATAAAATTAAAAATATTTATGTTATATCCATATCTGTTTTTTATTGAATTAATAGATACATTTAAATTATTTGAAATTGTTTCGGTAGCTGGAAATTAATTTATTTCAAACCATCGGTCGGTTCCGCGCCTGGCCACAGGTCAACTTATTTTTAATATGATAATTAAAAATAGTTAAAATTTAATTAATTATTTTGTATAAAAATTTTTAGAATTATTGATTTATGAAATTAAAGATGTTAATTAAAAAGTTAATCCAATTTTTTATTTTTATAAAATTAATTATAACTAGTTGAACCCGTTGCAAACGGTGTTTGTAATGTAAGTTTAAAATTAATTTATCGTGGCTTGTAGCAATTAATTAAATAATTCTTTGAAAACAATATTTTTCGTATACCTAATGATCATTTTTTAGTAGTCTGCCTTGAGCGGAGATTTCTTTAATTTTTGTTTTGATGTTCTGGTCGTGGATATTAAAAAATTAAAAAAACGATCTCTTTTGTCGATAAGTTCATGTTTAATATTGACATTTGTTAGTTGCGTTAACCTTTGGGCTGTTCTCTGTGTATATATATAAATATATAATTTAAATAATAATTTTAATATTTAAATAAATTTCAAATAATTTAATACTCTGATCAGGTAGTTGTTAATTAAGATATTTAAGATATTTTCATCACTGTCTATATCAGAGATGCGAAATTTTGTAGCGCCCGAGATTATGCAAGAGCTACTATTATTACTTTATTTAAATTTGATTTTGTCTCTCTCTCGGTGGCAATCTGGAAAAGAAATTTCTCACTAAAATGCAGAGTCAAATTTGAAACCCGTTGTTATCAGTTGCCATGGTAGCACTTGAGTTTCCCGGACATCTCTATAATTTTATTATATTAAAGGTTTAGTTTAATTATATTAATTGTAATGTCGATAAAATAGTGCACTTTTATATATACATCCACTATAAAGTCGGATGCTACTTAAGTGGAGTAAAAGTGTTATATTATATGATCAGTAGAACAGATCCTCTCAACCCATATCTTTATGCTTAATAGTATGTATATTTTTCTATATTTCTTCTATTAAAACCTTTTTGGAGAAATTTTATGATAATCCAGCTGATTTCTTTTTAAGACCATATTCAAAAATTAATTTTGATTTTATCATTTAATTTGTTTCAATATACTATTAGCCAGATAGATTATGCAAATTTCAAGTTTATTTCAAATTTTACTTTTTGAGCATTTTGGTTGTTACACTATCATTAGAAGATTTCTTCTTCTCTTTCTGTATTTAATTAAGTATTATTTTGTTTTATTAAATATTTTAATTTAAAGTTTAATGTTTGTGTTTTCATAACTTAAATAAATATTTCAACTAATATCTATGATTAAATCTATTAATTTTATTAATGAAATAACCAAATATAGAATGGCGATTGTACAAAAAAATAAATTAATTTAAAAAAATATTTCCATTATTTGTTTTAGCTGCTTCAATTTATTTAAAACAAACCTACAAAAGCAAACACGAACAGAAGCCTATTTTACCTTATTTATAGGGGTATTTAAGAGATGGAACAATTATAAATGTATGTACATTTTAAACAAGTGAATATGAATTTTTTATTAATCCATGAAGAATATTAAAATAATATTTCTTTTATTTAATTAAAATAGTCATATGCAAATATTAATTATATTTTCATAAGAATAAAAAAAACAAATAAACCTTTGACTGATGAACTTCTTATGATTGTCATTAAATTGTATTTATTTTATCATAAATAAATTGTATTTGAAAGCCGCCCCAGGAGGCTTTCGACGAAATGTAATTTAATAAGATAAACTTACAAAAGGAGTTTTTTTTTTATTTTTTGTATAATTTATTTTGTATGTCCTTTAGTACAATAAAATTGTTTGAATCTTTTTGTAAAGTTTCATCCTCCAATAGGGAAATGTCGTTTTATCTATCTATCTACATATATGGTATATATGGTATATATATATATATATATATATATATATATATATACGGGTGGATGTGTGCTTGCATTAAAACGATTGCTATGAGATCCCATGCTGTTCATTCTTTAAACCCTAAATAGACCACAAAATGGCCATCGAGGAAGGAAATTCATGCACAGAGAGAAAGCAAGAGAGAGAAAAAAAGTCTTCAAACGACAAATGTGTTCATCCTTTTTTTTAACTCGGTCTTTCATTCATTCATCCATTCAGATGCACAAAGGAGCATTAAGATAAAGACCGAATTTTATATACATCATCAGAATATCACAAAACAACCGAAACTTTACTCAAATGAACATAAATAGGTAATTTAGAGAAAAAAAAATACAAACAAGTTGAATATATACCACTCTTTAACTTTGAACTTTTGAATGAAAGATGGACTGAAAATATAAACGTGCACAGTAATTCTTTTTATAGAGCACATTTATTAGAAAAGTTAAAATTAAAACGAAAATGCTTGAATTTTAAATACCTTTTAAATACGAGTATGTATATATATATATATATGTATATTCATAAATATATTTCAATATTACAAAGCATCTAAAACAAAAAATTACTACAGTATAAATATCTTGATTATTGAATAAAAAATTTTTAATTAAATCAGTAATTTTTGTCACGGTACACTTTTAACAATTACAAAATTTGGCGCCACACTAACAATATAAAAAGTTTTAAAAGTATTTTACTTAACAATAATTCACAGTAAAAAAAATAGTTTATGATAATAATATTCAATATGTAATAAAGTTCTATCTACTACAAAAATAATAGTATATTTATCAAATGATTGATTCATAAATTAATGGAATACTTTTATTTAGAAATTGAAGTTAAATATTTTTAATGAGATTTATTTTAATAATATTTGGTAGTTATATAATATTTTTTAAATTATAGTTATTGTGACTGTTAGCCGTGTAAAGTAATAATTATTTTAGAAATACTAACTTGAATGATTTATGGATGAGAAAATTCCACGACCTCAACAGAGATCGAACCTGTGTCCTTACAGATAGAGTCCTCATCGTGTCACCACGACTGATAACCAAGTGTTAAGCGAATAATATTTTAAATTTAAACATAATTTTAATATAAATATATATAATTACTTATATAAATTTTTCTCAGAAGGTTCCACAGGGTAGGAGGCAACATCGTTGGCTCACAACCTCATGGTCCCGGATTCAAATCCCGGGTCTGGCAAGGGGATTTCGCTAGCTGGGGTCTATGGGATGGAATCAACCCAGCCTCGGAATCAAAATTGGAAAGCTACTTGATAAAAAGTAGCGCCTTCGATCAAGAAAATCAAGATAAAGGTCGATAGGACTCGTTCTACTCATCATAGGACACCTAATTAATATAACCAACTAGATAGGCGTTGTCCTGCGTAGGATGTACAAAAATCAGAGGTTATTTTTTTTTGTTTTTAAATATTTCTCTATAATTTAAACTTAACTCGTTACGCGTTATAAATTTTATTGTAGACATTTCTAAAATTTGGTGGGACATAAATGTTCCGCGGAACAGTGGTTGAGTATCACTGATTTATTTATTTTAATTAAATGTTAAGTAATTACCATTTCAGATCTTGTAAATATTAATAAACAACTTTATAAATACGAGTATGAATTTATTTATTGTATTTATTTTATTTGTCACAGTGAAAAAATACTGATATACTAAATGTGAGCAGGGTGGTTCAAATCTCACCACCTTCACTAAAATTATAATTTTAATATTTAATATTTAATTTAATAAAATTGATAATAAATGTATAAATTGATTAAATAGTGGGAAAAATGCATTTATTCATTAAATACTTAAATTTGTTATCTTAGTTAAGAATTGTATTACGATATATGTAAAAATATATGAGACCTATTTAAAAAATAAAAATTAACGATATTTCTATAAAATAAAATAAATTGAATTTATAATATAAATAATAATAGTTTAACAAAAAATTGAACTTGTATGTGATTGTAAAATAGTTTAAAAAAATAAAAAAAAAACTACCAAAGAACTCAATTCAATGAAATGGATTGAATTGAATGAATGAATGAATGAATTTCCAAATGAATAATCAATCCTCTTACTTTGTATAATAGATAGAAATCCCTTTTAATTAATATTATTTAATTAAGATTCATATAATTTTTTTTCCATTGATAAGTAATTAATTTAAAATTAATTCGATTATGTAATTAATTCATATATTAAATAATTTTTTGTAGGTAAATATATTTTTATTCATTTATTTTTAATAAATTATAAAATTTTTAATTGAAATAATTATTCATTGTGTCAGCTTGGTAACTGATTCATGAAGGATTATACTTTTCTAATAATTTAACTTTTCAATTAAATTACTTGCCGATTAAACTTTAATTCTATGCCTCTATTTTATCCTTCTCTCTTTCTCTTTCTCTCTATTATAAAGTGCTTTGGATCATCATTAGACAATTTTTTGTCTCTTTTATTTTTAATTTTATATATATTTTCTATATAGATAGAGAGAGATGGAGATTCCAATCCATAGTAAATTCCTATTAAATCGAGACGTGATCCGATTAGTGATTAAATAATTGTGAATAAAAGAGATATTTTGTCAGTGAATAGGGAAAAAGAGGTTGTAGGAATAGGAATAGGAAAGAAGGAGGAGGAGGAGAAAAAGAGAGAAGTTGCATTCACATATATCATTTATCCAAAAATTATATAATTTCGCTTAATTTCAATGATCATTTTAAATAATAAATCGATGGTTTATCTACGTGATTAACTGAGAAAATATATGCAAATTAATGGTGGTCATCTTTTGTTCATTATTTTCAACAATTTGAATGATTATTATAAACGCACACTACATTTCTATTTATATATAAAATAGACCTTTTGTTTATAAAAAAAAATAACTATTTAAGTATACTAATATTAGTTCTTTTTCAATATTATACACGTTTATTTGTTTATATAATTATACCTACTATATTATTATTGTGAAAAACTCTTTTAGGGTGTTGGTTACGAGGTAAAATGGGTCTGGGGTCTATGGGACGGAGTCAACCTGGCCTCCGAGATCAAAATTGGGAAGTTACTTGATAAAAAAGTAGCGCCTCCGAACAAGAAAATCAAGATAAAGTTTGAAAGGACTGGATCATTAGCCGTGTAAAGCAATAATTATTTTAGAAATATTAACTTTAATGATTTATGAATGAGAAAATTCCGCGAACTCTCCGGAGATCAAACATGTATCCTTACAGTCATCGTGTACAACGCTTAAGCTGCAATTAAATGCACAAAAGACAGACGTTTTTTTTTTAGTTAGATATATTTCAGAAACAAATTGTATAACATTTTATATTTTCAAAAAAATTATAATAAATTTAGATAATATTTTATTAATTCTTTTATTGAAAAAGCAATTCGATTATTTCTCTCTATCATTTTATTTTTTACACCGCACTAGATTATTTATATTATGAACAGTTATTTTAAAAAAAATTCCATACAAATTTCCGTAATATAATTAAAGATAATATATTTTTAACTCGTTTAGATTTATGAATTAATAATAAATTTCAAATGATTCGAGTTAAAATGGAAATTAATCCCGAAAACTAATAAAATTAAAAAAACCTACAAATCAATAGAGATGAATCCAACAAAGAGACAACAAATAGACAAATTTTTTTAAACATATATCTAGTTTCAAAAATATTGTTTTAGTTTTTATTAATAAGTACTTTCTATTATTATAATCAAAGTAATTGCATTAAAGTTTTTTTAAAAAAAAGTCAATTAACAAATAAAAGAAAAAGTGAAACAGTTTATTTGAAAAAAAAAGAATGAAAACCAGGAGGAGTGAATAGTATATAATAAAAAGAGACTAAGCAGGGAAATACCCATAAAACATACATATATTATATTTATGTATATATATAGGCTATATCTCTGTTTATATCTAATATAATATAAAGAAGAGAAATAGCTTGAAGAGAAGAGACACTCATAAAAAAAAGACACATGTCGTTTTATTTTTAATTTAATATTGAACATTCATTGTGTGTGAATATATATATGAAAAATGAAGAGAAATGAAAATGATAGCGTGTAATATTTCTTTTATATGTATATGTATATTATAATAAAAACAAAACAAAAAAAAAATCATAAAGATCTATTTTTTATAAAACATGTTTCATTTAGACACTATATAAAAATATGTCAAAAGTTTAAATGTGACAGAAAAAAAAATAATAATATATATTATATATTTTATAAGATTTTTTTATTAAAATTAGTAAATGTTTCTAAAGTATACTATAGTTTAATATTTGACACAATATTCTAATATCAAAGGGAAAGTTTATTTTTGGGTTATTGTATATTGAATTTTCAAAACACACACACACACACACACATTATATACATTTATCATATTTTATATACTTATATATTAAAATTTGTATGGAATTTTTTTAAAATAATTGAACTAATATAAAATATGATAAATAGATATATAAAAGTAAAATTGAAAATTTGAATATCAGGAATCTTTTGGAAATTCTGAGAATTTGTTTAGGTTTCTAGATTGTTATACGAAATATTGTATTTATTTATTTATTATTTATTTTTTAACTGTTATTTATTTATTATTTATTTTTTAACTGTTATTTATTTATTTATTATTTATTTTTTAACTGTTATTTATTTGTAAATATAAATTGCTGTTTTTGTAATTATTATTTTTGCATAGTTTATTGTTGTTATTTTTATTATTATGTTTAATGAGGACCCCTTTACAGTCCCTTAATTGAGCCGTGATATTTTTTTATTATTAATTTATTTATTTATAGTTAATTATTTTATTTATTGTATATTGTATTTATTAATTTGTTATTTATTAAATAGACAGATTTTGGACCAAAAGAAAAATTCATTCTTTCTAACAAAGTGATCTATCCGGAGAGCGTTTAGTCTAATACAATGGAATCGGTCAGGATTCAGTAATTTATTGTTTGCATGGCGTAAACATTTGGAAATTATGATATATATATAATAAATAACAAATTAATAAATATAATATACAATAAATAAATAATTAACTATAAATAAATAATAATTAAATATCAAGGCTCAATTAAGGGACTGTAAAGGGGTCCTCATTAAACATGACTTGAATATAATAATAAAAATAACAATAAACTATGCAAAAATAATAATTACAAATATATATATATATATATATATATATATATATATATACATATCATAATTTCCAAATGTTTATACATATAATATTAGAAAAAAAATTTAAATATAAATATTATTTTAATAAAATAAGTTTCCTCAAAAAACTAAATATGATAATACTACATACATTTTTGAAAAAAATAATTTAGTTATTTAATATAAATATATATATACCTATATTTAATTCAAAAAACATTGAACAAAATTCAACTACCAAAACAAGCAGCTCATATACTTTTTCTATTGTAGTAATAATAATTCATATTTTATTTTTTATTTACTATTATTTATAATTTGTGAAAATGTTTCTAATAATGTTTTTTACTTCAAAAGTGTTATTCTCATTATTTAAGAAACCTAAATCATGTTCACATCAAAATATCCCTAAAATTTTATCCATTTATATATATATATATAAATATAATAAAAAAATACCATCAATTAGTAAATAGAGAATGACGCATAAATATTATGATATTAAAAAAATAAATTACAATATAATAATATATAGTTAATAATATGTATAAATTTAATTTTTTTAATATAATAAAATTATAAGTAGTGCAACAAGTCTTCCATCTGTCTAATTAAATTAAATTTTCTGCCTATTATATTTATTTAGATTTTCATCTTTTTTCTCTACCATTCTCCAAATATAAATACTTATTTCAAAACTGATTATTACGCCTTTCATTCATTTCTCTACTAATGCCTCATCCGTCCTAAATACACATGAATTATTATAAATCAAAATGAATTGAAATAAAAAAAAAAAAAAATAAAATCCATCAAATTTAGAAAAAAAAAAATTGATAAGCCATCATGAAGGAAAAATACAACACAGTAGAAAGTCAATATGATGTCTATCTACACATTTTAGATTAAAAAGATTCTCTGGTTCGGTATGACCTTAATAATACTAACAATTTTCTAAAAAAAAATCAACTTTTCTCTTTTATCCCATTCCTCAACCCCCCTAAATCCTCTTTTTACGCTTTTTTAAACGAAACAACAGAAAACGTGTTGGTTTTATTTAATATTTTAACCAAAGGTTATAAGTTAATGCTTGAATGGAATCATAAATTTTATACATTTTATTAATTTTATTAAGAGAAGAATTAATGAACCAAGAAAAACAACTAAATTCATTTAAATTGGAACATTATTTTGTTAATCGTTGCCACCAGAATGCAAATATTAAATTTAACTATTTAATAATTAAATAATTAGTAGTTCAAATTTTTATAATAGCAAATACTGGCGGATTATAAATACAATCATTGGTAAGTAACGTTTGTGAAAAAACAAATAATTAAATATAAATCTAGTTTTGTATTATTATTTGAGAAATGATTAAATAAAGGAACACACATAATATATTTTTGAAAAAATCTAGTGATTCAACTTCATTTTTAAAATAAGAACTAGTCAAAGTTAACTTTACGGCAATATCCGTAAAAGGGATTTGGATATTGCCAAGCCAGTGTAAGGGATATTGCTTATTGGAAATTACATGTAAATCAAAAATAAAAACTCTTAAAGTTGAAATGTTTAAAAATTTAATTAGATAAGTTTTAAGAATTAAAAGAATATTAACTTAAATAATATATTTACACAAGTCTGGATTGAATGAATACTTATCTCTTCTTACAAAATTGTTTGGGGGGGGGAGATTTAATTTTGCACTGTTAAGTAGAGGTAAAACGCACGCCATATCCCTCGCACATACAATGCCTCATATTACTCTTTCAACACAATTTTAGATAAAGACTTACACATAGTAAACAAAGAGGGATATGTGGATAAATAAGTCTTAATATTAATTATAAAGCATGTGCAAACACGCAGAATACATTATACTTACTAAAATAAAATAGAAAGGAAAAGAAATTTCGTTTGTGTTTCTCTTCAAAAAATGGCCACCAAAAAATAATTTCCTTACTCAACGGTTAGCTTTTAAATAAAGTAGACACACTTTATCTGATGCCGTAGGTGAGTACTATCGTCCCACAATGTCTTTGGCAGGGTTAGTTTTTGAAATATAGAAAACACGTCATATCCTTAACCGGATTTACCTTAAATATTTATATAATATATATATATATATAAAGAGTGAGAGAGACATCAAAAATATTTACAACAAAAATCAGCCAAATATATCGTTTTTAAAGGCTTCGAGCTCTTAAGTTGTCTTTCTTCTCTTTGAATTCATTCAATTTGATTCAATCATTTTCTGTGTGACAGGAATAGTTCAAGATTATTTGCTACTACTTTTCAAGAATTGGAAATATTCATTCACGATTAAAAATTATTATTATAATTAATTGATTAATAAATAAATTATTATCTTTCATTTTATATTTTTATATGTTTATTTTTTATGTTTTATTTTTATATAAGTTAAATTAAAAATTAATTTATTAATGATTTATTATTTTAAAATTTAAAAATAAAATTAATAAATTTTCTTTTAATTAATTTGAAAGGCATAAAGTGAATCATTATATATTTTTAGTTTTAGAATTACTTTTTATTTTTTTTTGTCTTTTTAAGGTATAAAACATGAAGATAAGGTGGGGTTAAATGTGTATGAACTCAACTCACATATAAAACGATAAATATAAAATTGAAATTCTGAATGAGAGAGGAAGAGATCAAATTCCAAACTATCTATTATAGATATGTGATATTGTTTTTGTATTGTCAGCCCAGGAGACACCGTTCTATTCCCTTTCAATTCAGATAATTTACGTTTTCCACTAACACCCTTCTCACTAAAACTCGAGTGGTGAAGTATCTGTTACGATTTTTATCAACAATAAAATAAAATAAAAAAGAATGACAAGACTTCAAAAAAAAAATAAAGATCCTCTTTTCTATAAATTTACTAGTCTAACAAATATAAAAATATCTTCTATATCCAATATAATAAAATCTGTATGATCTCTCGAATACATGTCGAGAAAGCTAAACCATGTTTGAGAATGTTGAGATGTTAAAAGTGGATGATGTATGGGGGAGGATAAAAAAAAAGAGGTGAGATTAAAGTTAGTTGTTACTTGATTTAAATCATTAAGATTATTTTAATAAATATTTATTTATCTAATTTATTGATAATTGTTTACAAAAACGGAAGCTTCAGGAATTTGGCTGAAAATTTACCAGTGGATTCCTTTTTTAATACCAAAGAAACTTTTCTTATGCAATAATTCTTGGTCGCTTCTAGTTTCCGAGAAATTATTTAAACATTTTGACAGATAAACTAATGTTGAACTAGTAGAATAATTCACTAATTTGTTTTTTTCAGTTCGGTTAAAAAGGAAAATTAAAAAATTAATTAATTAGATAATTTTTCTATATCCAAACCGAACTGAAAGAAAAGCTAGAAAATTAATGAAGGCCTCTGTTGGCCAAATGAATAAAACATTATACATATGATAGCTAAATTGAATGTCAATGATTTTAATAAAAAAAAATTTTAATAATTTTTATCTTGGTAACTATAAGTGACCGAATCATTTGCTAATTTAATAGTCACTTGGAATTAAAAAAGAAATCTACCCAAGTAAGTTTCGTACATATCCCTGAAGCTTCCGTTTTTGTAAACAATTACCAACTTGATTGATAATGTTAGTGTTTTCACAGAATAGGAAGCAGGGAAGAGAATGATAAAATGTTAAAATTAGCTGGAGTGTCTCCACTCGACTATCTCGCAATTTGAATTGGATTAAATAACATAATATATTATATTTAAATTAAATTTAATTAATTATAAATTATAAATAATAAATAATAAATATTAAACCAGCGCATGTTTGGCTTTTTGTTGATGGCACCACGTCACGTGTTGACGCGTGAGATTTTCAGTGTTAAAAAATTAATTCTGGTAATTTCAGCGAATCAATCAAGCTGAAATTCTATATATAGCAGTTTTATATAATTATTAATCATGTGAAAAATTATCAAACATATATCTTTATTTTTACGGTCACTTTAGAGGAAAAAAAATCAAAACGTTGTAGGTAATGACCCTCTTCCGGTTGAGCTACATTTCTCAAAAGTTGATAGAAAACTATGAATTTTGAATAATGTCCATGTACCAAATTTCATCATTCTAGCTCAAACCGTTTTTGCGTAATCTTGCCTACATACATACACACATACACACATACACACATACACACACACATACACACACACAGACATTTTTCTCAACCTTAGTGAAAATGATTCAGGAACCTTCAAAACGTATAAAAACATCAAAATCTCAACATCGAAAATTTTCATGATCGCAATACTATCTCTGGCGAGATAGTAAAAACAAATGTTAACAAATATTAACAATATCAAATAATTTTTAATTAATATATAATATTAATTATTTATATTATATATTTATTAAAATCTTTTTTCCAATTTTTTATTTATTTATTTAAGTATTTATGTTTTTTTTTTTTTGTAAATATAAAATATTAGCTTGTTTTTTTTTTAATAATAATTGTACTACTAATAATAAATATCATTAAGAAAATAATAATAATAATCATAATAATAATTATTATTATTATATTTAAACCACATTTCTTAATTAATTTTTTTTGTTGAAATTTTATTTGATATAAAATCTAAAGATTTCCTTAATATAAATTTTATCTTTAATGTCTTAAGTATATATATATATATATATATATATATAATATGAAATATCATAAAGATTATGACTGTCTTTTTGAGGTCAAGCCCATTCATTCAACTAACAACATATAAATGTGATATAGGAAATAGAAGGGGTAGTGGAAAGGAGAGAGAGAAAGAAACCAGATGGGAATAAATAAAACATCCCCTCTTCCTCTATACTCACCCCGTTCTATTCACTTGAAACATTTAAAAAAATCTAAAAACAAGTAAAACAAAACGACAAAATAAAATTGAATAATAAAATAATAATATTATTAGTATTAATAAATATGTTAATCAATTATATTGTGTGATAGTTAATTTTTTTTTTTATTTTTTTCCTTAAACAAAATTCAACTGTTTGTATTTATGTTGATTTTGTTGTTGTTAGATAAATAAATGATTGAATATTTTTTTTTGTACTTGTGAAACAATCCATATATAAAATCAATCATCTTCTTGTAACTGAGACTTACAGTCAACCTCCATTAGTCATTCCCAGGTGTCAGATTCGTACCACAAACTCTCTTCATCTTTTTGACATTGCCAAAGAAAGAGGAAGAAAGAGAGAGAGAGAGAGAGTAGGAGAAGGTGGAAGGTAAAGAGAGAAGTGGAAATGAAATAATAATAATCCCATTTCCGTTTCCTGATAGAAATAACACCACCTATTCACCTTACATTTCTTAATCCATCATAAATATCTACAATAGACAAATAATCTTACCGTTCCTATATAAATAATAAATATAATAAAATATTTTATCTTATTATACTATCAAAAATTGTATATATTATATATATTTGAATATTTTTGAAATATTTATTTAACCGCTCTATGGGTTTTTTTGAAATTCACACTATAGATAATATTTATAAAGAAAAATCGATCTGTATTGGTTTCAGCCTCGAGAAAAATCAACTTTATTAGTATTTCCATAATTAAAAATCAAATGATGTCATCAACTACGTCATCCTCATTGAAATTTTCCTCCTGTCAGTCTTTTTTAATTGATATTGTATTAATATTTTTTTTATATTTAAAATATTTTATAATTTTTTTATTTAATTTCGAAATAAAACAAAAAATATTTGTTTTAATAATATTTTAGAATCAAATTAATAATAATAATAATAATCTTTAATTGCCTTTGCCAATTCGGCATACAATTACATCTTTTACAATAAAAAACAATAAAAACAAAAAAACAAAAAAATTCAATTCAAATTTAAGAGTTTTTTACACTTTTTTCTTACTCATAACTCACGAATCTCTCAATTTATTAAATATATACAATCATTGAAGGTTTCGAATGCGCTTAAATTAAATATAATAATTTCATTATACTTATATACATTCCATCAAGAAGTGGAATAAATCTTCTTTTTTAATTAAATTGCACAGGGTGAAGATTTGATTTGGGTCTAATGTTGTTTGTTTCTTCCAACGTAAAATTGTAATTGTCTTGTTTGTTTGGTTCTTCAAGGCCGCCACCGATTGAAATAAAGAAAATTTTTTGGTCAGACAGACAAAAGAGGGACTATACAACTGTTAGATAGACTTACTACAATTGAGATTCAGGACATAGACCAACAATGTGAACGACTCCATAGTGGGAACTGCTGTGGATCTACAATTGATAAGAACAATGAAAAGGCAGGCGACGGTTCGTATAGGATGTGGTAAACCATGGTTCAATGGAAGGTGTAGGCTAGCAAAGAAAAGAATTGCAACTTCTCTGTCCGTTTGCAAAAAGAACAATTTTGATGAAGCTAGCAGAAGTAATAGCAAAAAAGCCTATAAAACTCTTTTAAATAAAAGTAAAGAGGCTTACCTGGATGATCTGTCCAGGAAGCTCCGTGATACAAAAAACCCCTCGGAATTCTGGAAGGCGTTAAGAGCTAGAAACGCAAGATCCACACCTAACCCGATCCCTCTAAGAACATGGGAATAATACTTCACATCACTTAGCTCCCCACCCCGTGCTTTTGAAGAAATTAATTTCAGCAGAATGGAGAATGCGTTGTTGGATCGAGGGATAGATCTGGGGGAGATTGAGACGGTGCTCCGGGGCCTCAAGAACGGCAAGGCCCCGGGCCCTGACTTGATTCCTTACGAGTTTTACAAAAATATGAACTCGCAGGGAAAGCACTATATGCTGAAAATGTTTAACAATATATTACAGGAGGAGAGATTTCGTCGGTTAAGATGTTCCTAGAATCAAATTACGAAATATATTTATTAATCTCTCACAAAAAAAAAAATTATTCATGAAGGTAGAAACATAATACATATTAAGATGGTCTGTGATATGAACAATTATAAAGGAAAGAATTTAGAAATAAATTGATAAATTTGATCTAATAATATTAAATAAATTATATTATATTAATTAAAATGTTTTTTAGATTAAAATATAAATAATTTAAATGATATTTGATTATTATAAATAAAAATTAAAAAATATAACCTCCTTTCTTAACTAAAATATAGACAAGTTCAGGTGTCAATAAAATTTATATTATTATGAGTAGTAATTTGAATATATTTTTCATCTTGAATAGAAAATCAAGTTATTTTAATTAATGTGTACCATTTTAGGAAACAAATTTTTGATGGGTCATTTTTAGAAAACCCATTTAACAATTGTAATAAATAATTAAAAAATTGTAAAATTTTTAAACTTTATAATAATTGTATAAATTTGTTCAAGGGTCGAGCGATATTTCCAGGAACTTATATTTAGAATGCACATAATTTATAAATTGTTTAAAAAAAAAAAAAAAAAATTGATACAAATGTGATTGAAGGACATTGAGTATTTATAGTATTTTATTGAACTTTATTATTTTAATTTATGAATATATATAATCTTGTAAAACAGCAATATATGTGTTTATATTATATTTTTTAAATCTTAATTTTATAGTACCAATATACAATATATGTGTATTGGTTATAAAAATAAAAACCAAAAAATTCAGTCAGATGAATAAATCCAACTTTGATTTTCCAATTCATTGAATTATGAATGAATGTATAATAATAATATTAATAATAATAATAATAATATTTAAAATATAAATCGTGTATTTATATTTGATAGGTGTATTTATTTTATCACGAAAGTGGAGAAAGAGGATTATTCAATGTTTCCAGCATATATATATATATATATATATATATATATATATATATATATATAGTATAGTATATAAATATATAATATTTTTTGTATTTATTATTAATCCATATAAGATAAAAAATATAGATAGATTTTTTCATTTTATTTTATTAAAAAAAAAATTAACACAGAAATCAAATATTTATTTAATTATTTATTATATTTTTGTATAACTTATTTGTTTATTATTTTCCTCGGTATTTCATTTAAATAAATCAATATTTATACAATAAAAACACAACTCATTAATTGATTTTATTTCCTTATATATATAGATATGGCATTAGTTTGAAAAATTAGAAATATGCTTGAATACTTAATTATAAAATTTACATATTATATGAGTAGATCAAATATACAAAAATTGTTAAAAATAGCAAATTAACAATTTATATATGGTATAGGGATATAGTTCTGCTTCACCCAAGTTAAGTTTGAAGGATCGAATCTCAACAAGTTGACTGAGATTTAAGAATAATTCTTCTTCTTCCCTTTATTGGAAATTAACTATTAATTATTAACTATTAACTATTAATTATTAATAGTTAATTTCCAATAAAGGGAAATGCTCATTAATCACAAAAGCTAATAAAATTTGAAACCAAAAAATTTTTTTAAAGAAAAAGATATAATTGGATATTTTTAAACTAGTTTATATTTCATGTAATTAAATTTTATATCTACTTACACTTAAACCTTGTTAAATTATTAAAATTGATGAAAAACAATAAATTTTTGTTTTATGAAATTTTTAGCGGTTGTATTAAATTTTGGAATTATATACAATATACGAGGTGTCTCTAAATGAATATTGGAGTTTTAACGCTTTATAATATTTAGTACATTAAACTTAAATTTGATAAATGATATATCAGATGAAAGAGCAACTAAAACAGTTTTACCAAGAACTTTATATGTGTTCAATGTGAGCACCATTTGTCACAAGGCACCCATCAAATCTATAATCGAGTTCTTCCCAAACATTGACCAGTGTGTTTTCAGTAATTGTTGCAACCGCTCCTACGTTGTGCAAGAAGGTGCCCCACCCACAGACCATCTATAAGACTAGGACCCTCTATTGTCTTTTCTGAAACCAAGTTTTTGGCGCCACCATGCGGGTGCGAGCCACAAGTAATTGAAAAAAATATCGGGCTTGTGTGTGTGTGCTTTTGCCTGCAGAGTCATCGGTCATGCGCCTGCAGCGCCTCTTAGCGGTGAAAACCAGAGACATTACATTAGAAAAAAATGGGTTTCAGACCTTTCTATCTGAGACTACCCCCCCTGGCCCCACCTCACTGGCATAACACAGTACGAAATTGGCTAAACACTGCTAAACACTACCCGACCGCTGGATTGGCCGCATGGGGTCTAACGACAAAGCTTGCTATGCATGTCCTCCACGTTCACCCAACTTGACGCTATATGATTTGTACCTATGGGGCTTCATCAAGGATTGCGTGTATGTGCCTCCCCCACCAGTACACCTCCCTTGGTAAAACTGTTTTAGTTGCTCTTTCAATTGACATATCATTTACATAAGTTTAATGAACTAAATATTATAAAGCGTTAAAATTCCGATATTAATTTAGAGACACCCTGTATATATATTATATACATGTATATTTATTCAATGTCAATCACTCACCTATCATCTTTTAATTTCCTAGTCTTTGTTAGTTTATTTTTTTTTTTATTTATTAATATATTTATATATTTTATGTATAAAATATATATATTTATATGATTGTGATTGTGAATCTCTCATTTATTTGAGAAAGATATTTTTTATCATTTGAAAATGTTTAGACATTTAGAAATTCTAAATATATATAATTTCTAGAGTTCAATCTCAACCATATTCGACCGACTTTCTCTCACTCCCCCCTAACCCCGACATACACATATGAGTCTTTTTTCCGTGTTATTCGCTTGCCTGGTCCTTTTTTCGTCATGGATGGCGTGGGGTGAGGAGAGGAGAAATGAAGGAGAGAGGGCAGGGCTTTTCCTCTCCAGTTGGATGCCCTTCGGCGACCAATAATAAAGCCCAACGTCAAATCCAACACGCAGCTCATGCTTTTTCTTTTTTTTTTTCTATTTTTTGTTCTCCAAGGGAGGACAAGAGAACCCTACCCGAACTCACCCACAAATACAACCCAAAGCTCATCCACCCACTTATATTATGCAACAAAAAATTCCCACTGAATTGGGAGTGGAGTGTGAATTTTCACAAAAAAAAAATAAAGTAACAGTAGAACATCTATTATCTGGGTTAATGATGGGGAGGGGGAATACACGAATAATCAATAAACACATACATTTCTTTAAATGAAGTGTTTAAATACTTAAACGAGATTGTCGATTCTAGAGATAATTTTAAAATCTAAATATATCAAGAAAAATATTAAATACATTTAAAAAAAATAAGAAAATAGATATGAAAAAGTGAGATCAATTATTTTATCAACAATGCTTAAAATTTACATAGATAACATTGAATTTTATTTGTATTTTAAAATAATAGTTAATAATCTTCTATTTTTATTAACACCATTTTTTGATGATAAATGAAATACACTTTGTTTTCCCCCACTCTTAATTAAATCCCACAAAATTGATGTTTTACTTCACGAACAAATCAGCTTGTTTTACACTAAATTATATCTTAATTAGATATTTTTAAACTTTTACAACATATAATATTCATGATTTATTAATAAATGAACTATTATTATTATTATTATTATTATTGCTAATTAATAATAAAGTATAAAAAAAAGAAATGCAATGAAAAATAAGTAGAACACAAATAACAAGATAGGAGAGTTAAATCATATTAAATGGATGTGGGTGGATGATGAGTAGAATTTTATCTTAATACAATTATTCCTTTAAACGTATAAGAAGTGAGTGAAAGAGACGGAAATAAAAAAAAAAAGAGAAAAGATTAGGTATAGTAAAAAAGAAGAATTAAAGGAGCACTCTTAAACTCTCTTATTCTACTCTCTTTTTCCAATGTTCTTTGATAAGGAAAAACTATTTTAATCCACTCTCTGTCATTCAATTCATTTTCTTTATTGTATTCTTCCACTATTAAAACACAAGACTCTGACTCTTCTTAATTATATCTTTCTCATTTATTTATAAAGTTAATTTAATTAGAATTAAAATTAGAATTGAAAAAAAAAATTAGCATCAATTTCAGAATGAATTAGGGTCATTCTATTTATATATATATATAATATTTCTGTTTGAATGCCTATATGAATAAATAGGAGCAAATATACGTACATGAAATTAATCTACACTCAGTCAAACACAGAGAGAGAGAGAAGTTAAGATTTACACTATTATAATCAAGAGTGAATTTAATCTTAGAAGTGTATCAACAAGTCTATAGTTAGTATATTATTAAACATGAACAAGTTAAATAGAAACATTATAGTAGAAAATAAAGCAGAACTAGTTAAACATAAATATATATATATAGATGAAGCCTGAGTGACAGAGAAAAAATATTTGGAAATGTAGTTTATTGAAATTCAAAGCGTTTAGAAAGTAGCACTTAATAATAACTCCTGCATAATAGGCAACCATGCAATCAAAAAATCAATTACATCTATTTAATTATTTTCATATTCTAAATAAATATTACTAATTTAAATCATTAAAAGAAAATATAATTTGGCCCTTACTTATACATTTTTAATTATTATTATTTAATTATTGAATATAAATATATGATTTATATATTATTTATTAAGATTATTATATTTAATATACATGTAGAGAAAAAGAAGGATATATGTATTTTGTTTAAAAACAAACAAACAGTATAAATAACAATATTAATTAATATTTTAATAGAGCATTAAATTTAATAATTATATATTATAAATGGTAAATTTTTAGTTTGTGGAAAACTTTATTTTTTTTACTATCTCGCCATAGATAGTATTGCGATCACGAAAATTTTCGATGTTGAAATTTTGATGTTTTTATACGTTTTGAAGGTTCCTGAATCATTTTCACTAAGGTTGAGAAAAATGTCTGTCTGTCTGTCTCTCTATCTGTGGGTGTGTATGTGTATGTATGTATGTATGTATATGTAGACAAGATTACTCAAAAAACGGTTTGAGCTAGAATCATGAAATTTGGTACATGGGCATTATTCAAAATTCGTAGTTTTCTAACAACTTTTAAGAAATGTAGGTCAACCGGTCATTACCTACAACGTTTTGATTTTTTTTCCTCTAAAGTGACCGTAAAAATAAAGATATAAAACTGCTTTTTATAGAATTTCAGCTTGATTGAATCGCTGAAAGTACCAGAATTAATTTTTTAAAACTCCAAATCTCACGCGCCAACACGTGACGTGGTGCCATCAACAAAGAGCCAAACACACGCTGGTTTAATAAATATTATTTATTGATTTTAATTTATAATTAATTAAATTTAATTTAAATATAATATATTATGTTATTTAATCCAATTCAAATTGCGAGATAGTCGAGTGGAGACACTCCAGCCATTTTTTTTTTAAATTTTATTTTTTTAAATTATAAATAATAATAATAATTAAATGACCGTTAAATAGGGCAAAACAGTTGCATAACAGTTTGTATATATAATACATATATGTATTCCTAGAGGATGAATGCTATTGCAATGCAATAGAATTGACCATATGAGTTTTAATTTCCCTTGAGAACGATTTTTCATTCCATATCACTTTTTTATTTATTTTTTTTTTTTTATGTTGTTCCTGATGTATATTGTTGTTAGTTGTTTCGTAGCTTTTGTTTTATTTCAATTTATATTTATATACACTCTTATTTAAATGATTTAAGACTATTAATAATATTAATTTTAATTAATAAATAGTTAGTATTATATATTTTTGTTTTTATCCACAGACCAATTTTTTTTATTATTATTATTATTATATTTTAATTAATTAATTAATTTTTAAAGTATTAAAATTATGATAAAAATTATTAATTTAACTAAAAACAACATATTTATTTATTATTAATAAAATTAGTTTTTACCTTCCATTAAATAATTGTTTCTCTTTCATTTTACCAATAAAATAAATAATAAAAGAATCTCTACTCTATTCTTGTTTCATTTTTCACGCCTTTTTTCATGAGTATTATTATTGTTATAATTGAATTAAAATCCGTTTAAATAAAAAAAAAAAATGACAATAAATTTTAATTTAAACCTGTCATTGTAGAGAGATCACCGGGCGCTGGTTTTTGTAAATTAATTTTCTCTAGATACTTGAAAATTTTAATTCAATCTTTTAAAAAGAGATTATTTAATTATATTTTATGTACCTACTTTATGTATGTATACATATATATTTATATAGATATACATGTACCAACACCTCAATAAAAAATATACAATCGATAAAAGATATGATTTAAACGAAAAATATAATTTTATAACACACTATGAGCGGGGCGGGTATTTGTACCCGTTGCGGGGACTGCCACTTATAAGCGGGGCGGGTATTTATACCCGTTGCCACTTATATAATATATATTTTCCCTTGTGTCAATTAAAATTACTTATTTTAAACGATAACTAATATGTATCCCTCATATAAGTGGCCACGGGTATAAATACCCGCCCCGCTTATAAGTGGCAGTCCCCGCAACGGGTACAAATACCCGCCCCGCTCATAGTGTGTTAATATACATAAAGGGTGATTCTAAATTAATATCTGTAGTTATTGTGCAACGTGTGTTCCGTATCAAGTTCGGTTGTGATCCCCCAAATGATAATTACATCAGTAGATGGTATCATCAGTTTCAAGATGCCTTTGTAAAAGTAAGAATAAAGGACGACCAAAAGAGTTAGCAGAGAGACTGATAAGCGAGTGAGAGAGTCGTTCACTCGTAGTCCAAAGAAATCAGTTCGGAAGGCTAGTCGTGAATTATTCCTGTATCGACTGAGTCGAAAGTTTTCAGGAACCGATTACAGATTGGTTAACCGCCTCTGTACCCGATCGGTGGATTGGTCGCATGGGGCCTAACAACTCCACGTTCACCCGACCTAACTCCATTCATCAAGGATCGCGTGTATGTGCCTCCGCTACCAGCAGACCTCCCTGAATTAAGGAACAAGATTGTAGCATCTGTTGCTACAATTATTTTACACACTGATTAACGTTTGGAAAGAACTCGATTATAGACATGAAGTGTGCCGTTTGACAAATGGTGCTCTCATTGAACACTTAAAAGGTTCTTGGTAAAACTGTTTTAGTTGCTCTATATTTGACATATAATTTATCATTTAAGTTTAATGTACTAAATATTATATAACGTTAAATCTCCGATATTTTTAGAGATACCCCATTATATATTTTTTTTTTTTTTTTGAAAAATAGGGATTTATAACAAATGACTAAGAAAGATAATATTATCTGTATAAGTAACTGGTATTTGAACCATTCTAAAATTATTTCTATTTTTTTAATTTAAACTTATAAATATTATGTTTATATAGGTTTATATATAATATAATATCTCATTTCATTTATTTATCCATTTAAGTAATGTACGATAGTTTGAAAACCCCTATAATATATAAATCTTGGTTTTATTTTAATTATTTAAGTTTGGATATTATAAAAAGTAGATAGATAAATGGAATGAACATGAACGAAATAAAAATATGATAATAATACGCCAATGCAGCAGAAAAAAGTGTGCTAAAATCTAGAATATTCATTCGAATTAATATTTTAATAGAAAAGAAAAAATAAAATACCATCTGGACACATTCCAGGTAATAAAAACAAATTCCACGGTTTCTTAATATATCATAAAATAAAAAAAAAAAAACTTTAAAATATACAATATATAACATTATAATATATAAATATTTAATAATAAATGAATAAATTTTATATTTTTTTTAAATAATTAAATTAAAAAAATACTATATTTATAGTAATAATTATTTTTAATTACGTATAATAGATCAAAATAAGCTGGAGTGTCTCCACTCGACTATCTCGCAATTTGATTTGGATTAAATAACATAATATATTATATTTAAATTAAATTTAATTAATTATAAATTATAAATTAATAAATAATATTTATTAAACCAGCGCATGTTTGGCTCTTTGTTGATAGCACCACGTCAAGTGTTGACGCGTGGTTTCCGGTTGAGCTACATTTCTCAAAAGTTGTTAGAAGACTACGAATTTTGAATAATGCCCGTATACCAAATTTCATTATTTTAGCTCAAACCGTTTTTCCGTAATCTTGTCTACATACATACACACACACATACACAGAGAGAGACATTTTTCTCAACCTTAGTGAAAATGACTCAGGGACCTTCAAAACGTATAAAAACATCAAAATCTCGACATCTAAAATTTTCATGATCTCAATACTATCTCTGACGAGACAGTAAAGATATTTTTTCACAAACAAAACTTATATAATTAAAATAATAAATATTTAATAAAATTTAAATTCTCCCAAAAGGAACCCACTCTCCTTTACTAATCTTAGTAAACAAATGAATTATCATACATTAAAAAAAAAAAAATAATCCGAAAAATAATAATATTATTTGTAATTTTATTCAAATAACATTAATAATAAGAGATTTTAGCATATAAAATTCAATGGATTAGATTTTGTTATTTTTTTTTATTTTTTATTTAAATACTATTCTCATTTGGCTATTGTTAAAGGTGCTTACTACCATTCCCTCTTCCTCACTGTTTTTCTATTCAACATTTCCATTCTCACTTTCTCTCTAACTCACTAAATCCATTGACGTTTCTATCTTGAATAGATATTGAATAAAAGGAAATATGAGTATTCAAATCCAAACGATTTATCATATTATATTCTCATTATAATGCAACTTGTTTGGTTATAAATTGCAAATTGTGGTTTCAAATACTATCAAATGTCAAAATGATATTCTAGTTGTGATTATGATTATTATTATTGTTAATATTATTAAATGAAAGTTTCAATTAAAACTTTGCATTTGTATATAATCATATATATATATAGTTTTAATTAAATATTATATTAATATTTAGAAAATAAATATTTAAACATAATCTATATGAAATTAAGTAATTCTAAATATAATATCATGAGATGAATTTACCCCACTAATAAACAATATAATTTATAAATGACATATATATATAATTTATATAATTTATAAATATTTTTTTTTAATTTAAAATTAATATTCAGAGTCATATTATTTAAGTTATGTTTTTTAATTCTTAAAACATACCTAATTAAATATTTAAACATTTCAACTTTTTTTTTGTGTTTTACATGAAATTTCTATTATCAATATTCTTCACTTCTCAATATCCCCACCCTTGTGGGAATATTGCTGAAAAGTTGAAAAAAAATCTCAGCCCCCTGTACCCCCCAAGTGATCTATAGCAGAGGTTCTTAAACTGTGGTCCGCGGACCCCTGGGTGTCCGCGAAGCCTTTACTGGGGGTCCGCAAAGCCATCGTACAGGTGCACGAGAAAATGATGAGTCGGTTAAAACTTTATTTAATATAAAAGAAGCGATGGCATGGCTTTGTGAGGAAACAGAGATCAAATACCCAAATTCAAAGAAATGTGCAAGAAAACTATTGCTACCGTTTCCATCTTCATATTTAGCAGAATTTTCTTTCTTCAATATTATAATTTCTAATAAAATGTGTTCTACAATATGCAAAAAAATCGTTATTCACCAATCACTGTTAGAAATATTCATCATATATCCTTGTTCTTATGAGATCGTAAGCCAGAAATTAACTAATAAAATGACGTAAAGTACCTAAAGTTGGAATGGGGTCCGTCAAAAAAAATTTTTTCAAGTGGGGGTCCGCAGAGTACATACCTCTGATCTATAGGATTTGGTTGATAATCTGTATGCAAAAGGTTTTCATGCATTTTATTTTATTCAGTATATTAAAACATTCATATCTTTTTGTGTTCTTATTTAAAAGATATTTTAATTTAATCAGTAAATTCATATGTCTATCTATCTTTGTGGCTTTAGGGAACTCGAAAGTTCTTGGCCGCAGCAACCACTTCTCCAAGTATCCCTATTTTGAGACACAACCCTCCAACCCCTACCCTCTCCCATCTCTCTCACGTCCCTTCCCACATTATCCGCGTCCTTGGTCTTCCAAGCGGACGTTTCGCACTTGGTCTCCCCAACAATATATTTTTCGCCATTCTATCTTTTCCCATTCTAGCCACGTGCTCTACCCATCGCAGCCTTCTCAATTTTATAATTCTAACTATATCTGGAGATGCATAGAGGTCATGCAATTCCTCGTTATGCAGTCTCCGCCATTCCCCGATGACCTCATCAGTAAATTAATAATATATTTTATGGAATATGTGATAATAGAGTATAATATTTCTTAATCATTTTGATATTTCATTGCTTTATATTTATTGAATATTTTTAATTATAATGAAATTTAAGAAAATCTAAAGTTAAAGACTACAGACATTTTATAAAATAACTATAAAATTAATATTTTTAACTTTCTAATATAAATATAATATTAACTGAAAATATATTCATTCGTTAATAGTATTAATTTAAATTTGACAATTTTCCGAACAAACTAACAGGCATGAAAAATTTTCAAATCACTTTTGAATTCTAGAGGTCATGAAACGCGAAGATATGCAAAAATTTGAAATTCTGAGCAATGTGCAAACAAAAACATTTTTTATAAAGAGATGAAATTTAAAATTCACTTCAATTTGAAATTAGAAAATTGAAAATTTTTAAAAAATTATAATTATTATCAGAGGCGGATTAAACGCCGGGCGGACCGGGCGGCCGCCCGGGGCCCACCAGCCCGAGGGGCCCACCGAAACCTAAATAAAAATATTTCCTTAAAAAAAATTTAAAAAAACTGTTGAGTTTATGGATAATCGGAGTTTAAATAAAACAAGATATTCTTGATACAGATCTTTATTCTGTGGTGTTTGAACCCCGACTAACTTAAGAAAAAATAATCAATTTTGGGTCTCGGCGACCACAGTAAAAATTATGTATTTTTTACATAAGTACTATATATGTAAGTATAAAACAGCCTAAATTATAATATCAACAAAATTTGTCTTTCAATTATAATTGTAAATAACAGAGGGCCCATTTCAATTTTATCGCCCGGGGCCCCCAATCAACTTAATCCGCCACTGATTATTATATAATTGTTTTTGGATATGACTCTTTACTGTTTAATTTTTATAAGTGAAATTCCCTTCCATATTTATAACTAAAAATTCAATCGGATTTATTTAGTTAAGTCTAGTTTTATTTTTAGTTTAGTTTATGACCATAATTAAATTCATTATGTAAATTATGTATTAATTATTATATATTTATATTTAATTAAAAGTCAAAATATAGATTGTATATTTGTGATATGATCCATGTAAATTAGGTTAAATTTAAAAACATACCTATTTAATTTTCAAAACTTAATTAAAAACAATATCCGAAATATAAACTAATTTTATTGAAATGTTCATTTTTAAGTATTTTATTAAAAGCCCACAAATAATTTTGTCTCGTTATTGTTCTCATTCATTTATTCTTTTAAAGTATATAAAATATTTAATAAATAATAAATTGATTATTTTTTTTTAATTATAATTATTATTATTATTACATTTTTTTTTTGATATTGATCTAGTTTGGTACAAATGTGCCATAAGTATTAAATTTATATGTGCATGAGCGTAGAGGTCAAATAAAGATGAAAAGTGAAAAATTCAATTTCTTAATTTTAAACAAAATTTTGAAATTTTACAACAAAAGCTTTTTCAAAATTTAGAAAAATTTAAATATGTACGTATATAATTTGAGAAAAAAATGAAATTGATTAAAGTACACATGGAAATGGCTAAAATCCCTAAACATAGTTAGAGCCATAAAATCGAGGAGATTTAGATGATAGGAAAATACAAGTGAGAAGTTTGTTTTCGGAAAAGCCACAAATGGGAATAAAGACACCGAAGAATGATAAGGGAAGGGAATTGAATATGAATTGGATGGAATTATCTTAGAATAAGGATTGGTTGGGGAAAGAATATAATTTCCGAGTTTAATATTATTATTAAGTACATCACTGATTCTCAACTACTTTAGTGTGCCGCGAGATTATGAGGCTCTTAAACATTTCCGACTTTTTTTCTAAATTTTTTAAAAAAAGAAAACCGCTTTTGGGACCACTTTTTTCAATATGGTACACTTTTACACTTATCTTTTTCTTTGTGTGCCGACAAATTTTTAAACCGTTAAAAGTGTGCCGCGGTAAAAAAAAAAGGTTGAGAATGAACTGAAGTAGATAGTTATCATTTAGTATTAAAAATACTATCAAAACAATTTATATATTATAATATATCTAATTAATTTTATTATTCAGACAAAAATTGTATTTATAGGTATATAAAAACGGCTCACATTATTTTTTTTATGAAATTCAAATATTAGGTAAGTAAACGAAAAACAAAATCTATAAGCAGCAAATTTGGTTTTTATTTTTCTTTAGTTAATGAAATTAATCAATATGTGTCAATATATTATCTTATACTACTATACTACTACATTGTTTAAGATTCAGCAGCTCAGCAGCTGTTCGGTAAGCCAGGTGGTATCAATATTATTATTTTATTATGAGAACCGATAAGAACACAAATCAATCAATATCATAATAATTTAGAATATGTTTTTGTTTTTATTATTTTAATTTATATTTTTTCATATGTGTATGGCTATGTGGATCTTTGTATGTATATCTGTGCACATATGCATATCTGTATGCGTGTGTGTGTATGTGAATGTGTTTCAGTTTTAAATCTTATATAATAATTTTGGGACTAGTCTTTTGCCACAACTGTGACCATCATTTAAAAATATATTATATTACACAGGCAGAATCCTTTTCACTTTCTCTTTCTTTTTATATGGTCCATGAAATGATTTCATCTTTATTTCACCTCTACGCTCATACACAGATACATTTAATACATTTTGCACATCTGTACCAAACTGTAGATCAATATCAAAAAAAGAAATAATAATAATAATTATAATTAAAAAAAAATAATCAATTTATTATTTATTAAATATTTTATATACTTTTAAAGAATAAATGAATGAAAAAAATAATGAGACAAAAGTTTTTGTGGACTTTTAATTAAATGCTTAAAAATGAACAATTTAATAATATTTGTTTTTATTTAGAGCAATGTTTCTCAACCTTTTAGTATTCACGGCCCAATTTTCAATCATAATTTTCATCGCCCCCCCCCCCCCCCCCCTCCCATCGGAAATGTTTCAGAGCATCGCAAAAGCATCTGACCTTTTTTTTAGAACCATATTGAAAAAAAAAATTGAAAAATAATCGAAAGTGTTCAAAAGTTTGCCCTCAAAATCATCTTACCATTTTGAAAAAAAGTCGGGAATTTTCTCTTGGATATGGGCGCGCCCCACATGTTGAAAATCACTGATTTAGAGGATATCGTTTTTTTAAAAATTAAATAAATATGTCTTTAAATTTAACCTAATTTATATCGATCATACCACAAATATACATTTATATTTTGACACTTTTAATTTAATATAAATATATAATAATTAATACGTAATTTACATAATGAATTTAATCATAAAATAAACAATAAAGTTTTTCCGCAATTTTAACCTTTTTTTTACTTTATTTTAGAGAAATCCGATAAATTTGAAACCTTCAATAAAATTTAAGTTTTGAAAAAGTTTTTTCTGATTTACAGAATCAAATGTCCGTGAAAAAATAATTTAAATTGGGTTTTCTACTTTAACCATAATATTTTATTAGGAGTTGAACAATTTGGACTGAATCTACAAAAGTCTTAATAATTATTGTATTCAGTGAAATAAATAGTACGCTCTACGGCCATTTTTAGATTCCACTTAGAATTTTCCAGGCAATTCAAATTAATCTAAACTTGAATAACCCTTCTTCCTCCACACCACTTTTTTTCTTTTCTAAACTCTTATTGAATTCCAAGATTCACTTTTTATCCTCTTATATATACCTAAATTCTTTTTTTTTTTTTTTGTATTTTCCAACTAACGGCTCTGATAGCTCAAGGGATTTTGCTTTTTTCACACACATACACATACACACAGATACCTTGTAATATTACTGTTAGTTTCTCTCTCTACGATGATAAGGAATCCAAGTCACGATCTACTTTACAATACAATAGATATCGGATTGTGGAGGAGTGGAATGGGAGGAGGTGTATGAGGGTAGTAAATGAAAAAAAATATATATAGCATCGAATAGACCCATAGGGAGATGCATGAAAATATTTCCAATTGATAAATTATTAACAAAATCAGGATGAAAATAAGAAGGACGTAGTAAAATAAATAAAGAAACAATTATTTAAGTACTTCGGTCCTTTTTACTATCTCGCCAGAGATAGTATTGCGATCACGAAAAGTTTCGATGTCGAGATTTTGATGTTTTTATAGGTTTGAAGGTCCCTGAGTTATTTTCAGTTGAGAAAAATGTCTGTGTGTGTATGTGTGTATGTGTATGTATGTAGACAAGATTACGCAAAAACGGTTTGAGCTAGAATGGGCATTATTCAAAATTCGTAGTTTTCTATCAACTTTTGAGAAATGTAGCTCAACCTGAAGAGGGTCATTACCTACTACGTTTTCATTTTTTTCCTCTAAACTGACCGTTTCTGAGAGGGAACTTATATCTAATTTATGTGTGTTCATTTCCATTAGGACCTCTTGATCCTTCCTTGCTCATGACATAATATTCCAACACCCTAGACGCAATGTGTTTGATTTCCAAATTCGTTTTTTCCTTTCCTTTACAGTTGTCGTTGCAATCTTTTCTGGTACTGTGAGCAGTTTATTTTATTCTCTAAGGGAGTAGATAGCTAGTCTCGCTCCCCTTATTGCAGATATGATAACTAATGTCATCGGGATACGGGAAGAACAACAAGGCTTTAGAAGAAATAGATCTACTATAGATGCTATTTTTATTTTAAAACAAATCATAGAGAAGTCAAGGGAATTTAATAAACCTGCTTTTCTGTGTTTTGTTGATCTGACGCAAGCGTTTGACAGAATACAGTTATCAGATGTCATTGAAACACTGGGAAAGAAAGCTGTGAGTTCTGGAATAATAAATATTATCAAAGAACTTAATACAAATAATAAGACCAGACTCATGATCTATCAATCCCTCACAGAAGAAATACCTATCAACATGGGAATTCGTCAAGGTGATAGCCTAAGCCCAATTCTGTTCAATGCCATAATGGATGAAATTATATCCACTGTGGCAGACCTTAAAACCGGTTACAGAATGGGAAATAGCATGTTTAATATTATATGTTACGCCGACGACGCAGTCATCATTGCAGATAACGAAAAAGACCTCCAAGAAATGATCAACAAATTCCAAACCAAAGCTAAGGAATTTAATTTAGATATTTCGATTACTAAAACCAAATCCATGGCAATATCTAAAATACCTGCCAGGTGTAAAGTAGTGATAAACAACACAATAATAGAACAAGTCTCAAAATTTAATTATCTCGGAATCGAGGTGAGCAGCGGAAATATCTACGACGAGGTACAGGCCCAAGTGACGAAAGCAGCAAAGATATCGGGATGTCTCCGAGACATAGTCTTGAACAATAAATATATGTCCAAAGAGAGTAAGACGCGCATATATAAAACTTGCATACGACCCATCTTAACCTACGCCGTAGAAACGAGAGCAGAAACCACCAAAACCAAAAACCGTCTGCAAGTAGCCGAAATGAAAGTCCTAAGATCAATCTTAGGGCTCAGTATAAGAGACAAAATTCGAAATGAGAACATCCGAGATCAATGTGGAATCATCGACATATTAAAATGGACAAGAGGAAGATGCCGAGAGTGGTACAAACAAGTCATACGGATGGATGATGAAAGGCTCGCCAAACAAGCCCTACTGTCTAAACCAACTATAAAGAGACCTCTTGGCAGACCTCCAAAATGATGGATTGACAGTTGGCGAGACTCCGGTGAGGTATCTGGAAACTAACAGGAGAAATCCTAATATAAGAAGAAGAAGAAGAAGAAGAAGACCGTAAAAATAAAGATATATGTTTGAAAGTTTTCATATGATTAAAAATTATATAAAACTGCTATATATAGAATTTCAGATTGATTGAATCGCTGAAACTATCGGAATTAATTTTTTAACAGGACTGAATCACGTGCCAACACGTGACAAGGTGCCATAAAACACGCGCTGGTTGAATATATATTTGTTAACTTATAATTTATAATTAATTAAATTTAATTTAAATATAATATATGTTAATTAATCAAATTCAAATTTGCGAAATAGACGAATGGGGACACTCCAGATTTTTGTATATTATGAATGTTTAATAGTGATTTAGAATTATAGCAAATTTTCAATATTATTAAAAATTTTTCAAATTTTGTTTTTTTATTAATGAATATGTCAAATTTCTGATAACTAAAATTTAAAAAAAAAATTACATTTTTATTTTAATTTTGAAAGAAAATTGAAGCTGATTGTTAGTATAAGTTTATGTTTACTTGTACATTGTAAATTATATTCATTTCATCCTTATTTTTTCAAAATAAAAAAATTAGTTATTTCATAAAAATTATTTTGAAGTCGTAAAAATAGTCGAATATAGAACATAGATTGACTCAAAAGATGAGATAAGAAAAAATATGAAAATTATCTGGGAAGAACTTACAAAGACAAAACTTTTATAAAGTGGATGAAATATAATTTGGGTTGTTATTGAAGAGATGATGAAGATTATTGTTAGTATTAGAATAGATAAAAGTTTGTTGTTGGTTTACCTGACATTCATATGTTCCGTTGTCTCTCTTTTGGACGTATTTTATTTGTAGATCCCAATCATCGGAGCCTTCCGAATGTACCACTTGAAATCGTTCATCATTAGTGTAAGTGAACATGTTAGATGTTAAAATATGCCAATCACGACGACGAACCCACGACACCTGCAAACATTCAAATATAATATAGAAATATTGTATATATATATATATATATATTGTATATATTGTACAATATTGTATATATATATATAAGATATATAGTGAACGCTCTATATAAGCAATTCATTTGAACCAATTTCAATAAAAAAGTTACTTATTGGGAAAAGTTGCTTATAGAGGAAAATTGAATTTAAAGCTTAAAAATATTAATTAATTAATTAACAGAAACTAACATAAATTCTAGTAACTATTTTAATTAACAGAAATTAACTTCAATACTGGCAGCACAAAACACAAACATATTCCAATAGCAGATATGTTATTGTGAACAACTGTCAAATATTTAGCTTCAAAAAAAATAAGTTGCTTAAACAGAACAGTTGAACTAAAAATGTTGCTTGTATAAAGTTTACTTATAAAGTATTTTGCTTATAGGGAGGTTGCTTATATAGAGTTCACTGTATATATAGCATAAAAGGATTCAGTTCTTTTTAAATATATAATATATTACTCATTTTTTAATTTAGAATTTAAAAAAGAGAAAATAATTTAATAAATTTATTAAAAATCGCATTTAATTAAAAAAAAAATATTTTTCTCAATTATAATTAAAATAAACTTGAATAATAATTTAATTTGATAACAATACAATTCATTGTATTTAAATAATCGGAAAACGAGAGAGCTCCCTCTTGTTGAAAAATTTTAGTTATCATAAAATTATTTAAATTTAATAATGAAATTGTTTGATGGATGGATTTTGTTTTATTAAATATTATTAAATTCATTAATACTAATTGTATTATTGTTTTTGTTATTATTGTTGTTAGATCAAAGAAATAAATTTATCTTCTCTATTTATTGTTGAATTGATATTTGATTATCATGAATAGAAATATTGAAGAGGTGGACTGATGAATAGAGGTGGATTGGGGTTGGATTGAGGCTAGTAAAGGAGGATGGTGGGATAGGAGAGGGTAGTTAACTAATCGAATCGTTCAACTTTGAATTTTCAATCAATTCACAAATGAAACTTCGGAAACATATTCTATTCCCTATAAAATGACGCTTGTAACGTTTTAGCTAGCCTCATTTATACGGACGACACGACTTTAGATTTTGATTAAATTTAACCTCTTGTATTCTCAACTTGACTCAAATTAGGTGATAAAATTCAATTCCTGACACTCATCCACTTATCAACACACATTCACACAGACACACATACATTTCTTTATAGCTTACATTCTCAAAAAAAAATTCAACTAATAACGAGAAAATTGTTAAAATCATCCACCTACACCAAAAAAACATACAAATTATAAATAATTTCATTAAAAATAAATAAATATAAAAATAACTTTTTAAAAACACGCTTTTATTTAAATGCACTAAAAAGAAGAAAATAATTTCTCTACATACACCACGATTTTCTTACAATTTTAATCATATCTAAAAAATGAAAGCGTGGGCGCCAAACATACAGGGAAAGGAAAAGAATACGAAGAACATTTCATAGTATATGCACAAACCTTTCTGTTTTTTTTTCTTTTCCACCTGATAACTATGTCTATTGGAAGTAGAATTTGCGTTTTTCCCTGTATGTTTGGCGCCCACGCTTTCATATTTTAGATATAATTAATTGTAAGGAAATCGTGGTGTGTGTGGAGAAATTATTTTCACCTTTTTAGTGCATTTAAAAAAACGTGTTTTTTTAAAATTTTTTTATTTCCTAATTTTTAGTCTTGACATAAATTTCGCCCGGTTTATGATTTCAGGTTATAGTGTTAAGAATTAAATAATTTATTAATAATTAATATTATTATTAATTAATTAATAATACCTCTGAGATCCCCAATGATCTGGGATGAACATGAATATTTCAGTAACAAATGTATGCAAAATTTCAGCTCATTTGAACATTGGGGAGTTGGTCATATTCACCTTGCAAGATTTGGCGTTAGGACACAATGTGAAGTTAAATAAAAGTGTTTAAATTTATTGTCGCTCATCCATTTATATGAAATACATCATTTATACCCTCGCCTTGTGAAGGCAATTCCCCTCTTAAAATTAATTTTTCAAAAATATAATGTCGGTGGTCACTATCTATTTCCTTCTCGCACTCTCTCTTACTCATATATATATATACTAAAAAAAATCCCAAAATGTTATCAATTTGTTAAACTAATAAGTACATGGTAAAATGCTGATCTACTGTACTTGAGGTCAAGAGTTCAAAGTTTACCAAGTGCATAAAAATAATATTATAATAATAGTAAATAATATTTAAATTAATCTGTTATACTATAAAATAATTGTCTATACTGGTTTTAATAGGGTTGTTAGATCTTATGTTAGGCCCAATAATAATTTAATAAGTTTTTATATATTTAATTAAAATAATTAATTAATTCAATGCAAATTGTCTTATTTATATTATAGATAAAAATAAACATTAACATAAGTAAATATTTATAAACTTCATTAGTACTCCAATTAATATTTTATCTTTTAATTCATTTAATTATTTTTTTAAATTAATTCATTCAAAATTTAGTCATTATTATTTTTAATAATTGTTACTTATATAATACTTTTAAATATAAATTATTTTATTCCTTAGGTTTTATTTAAATATTCTTTTTTTAATATTTGTAAATGTGAGATTTAAAATAATGTTTAAAAATAATAATTTTAATGGAATAATGAATATTTTATAAATTACAATATATATATATATATATATATATATATATATATATATATAATATACTCTGACAAAGAAAAATCCAACCCAAATTAATTTTGTAGAACAGGGATGAGCAACCCGTGGGCCGCATAAGGCCCGCCGAACAGATTTTTGTGGCCCGCCAAGCATAATAGTACAATATCATTTTATTAGTATGCTAAACATTTTCGGGCTTGATTATTATTAAGTCAAATAAGTTGACTTGTGGCCAGATCTGAAAGTTTGAAATAAATTAATTTCTAGCTACAGAAACAATTTCAAATAATTTTAATATATCTATTAATGTAATAAAAAACATTTATGGATATAACATAAATATTTTTAATTTTATTTTATTTATAATATATATGTAAGAACAGGCTGTGACGTCATGAATGTCTGGATGACGTCATATAATTTTAAATCAAGAAAAAACTAATAAATATGATTTTCCCGAGGATAAAACCAATACAAAGTGTATGATTCGTGGTAATATATAAAAAAATCTCCTCATGTGAAATTTGGTGTGAAAATAACCCTTCCCTTCCTATCGTCGATCGCTAATACTACCACTTCCGGTTTCCGGATTTGCACCAAAAGTTGGTCAATTCATCCCACTGATGCATTAAGTAAATATACCAAATTTCATCAAAATCGGTTCAGCCGTTCAGGCTGTACACATCTATACGGACGGACGGACGGACGGACGGACAGACATCATGCTAAAATACTTTTTTCTGTTTAGAAAATGCATGATTCGTGGAGATATGTAAAAATCTCCACATGTGAAATTTGGTGTGAAAACAATACCTCCCTTACTATCGTCGGTCGGTAAAAATATATTATAATAATCGCTACAACAATGAAAGAGACATGTTATGGTAGTATATCAATTATTCATTAAATATTTATGGTTTGATAATTTATTAAGTTTCTAACATTTTTGAATTTTCTCTGATTACCTTGTTGAGTAAATCATTTAATTCGTGACAGTTTTTCATCAGTTTCACTTGTTGGGGCATAAATTTGAATTAATGTTAAAATTTTTCTATTATTAATTTCAATTTTTAAAAGAGCTATTCTATCTGAGTAACCTTTATAATTTTATTTTTAAATTTCTTATTAATGATCCAACACCTCGTTGTCCGTTTATCTGCCCAAAATAATATAAAATAAATTCGTTTTCCCTATATATTATATTTTCACCTAGTCTGCGTATTTCACATAAGCCCAAAATATCAATTTTTGTTTTCTTAACTGCATTTTCTAACTCTTATTAATTTTTCTTCACCTTTTAGACTGCGAACATTTAATGTTAATTATTATTAATTTTTATTTCTTATTATTATTAATAATTATTTTTATTAATATTTTTAGAATTTGTTTTATTTATAGAATTATTTATATTTTTATCTGTATTATATAATATTATATTTAAATATAAAATAGATAAATAAATTTATTAAGTAGTATTTTTTGTCTAAGACCCACCAAGAAATGTTGAACTTTCGTTTGGCCCTTTGATAAAATAGGTTACTCACCCCAGTTGTAGAACTTTAAATAATTGAAGTTTTAACAAAAAAGGAGGGAAATGGTTTCGATAAATTATTAGGTATTACTCTTAACAAACAAGATATAGAATTTGAAAATGTAGAAAAATTTAAATACTTAAGTTCTGTGATAACGAAAGATAATAATATTGAAGATGAGTTTAAAGCGAGGTTACAATCGGGAAACGCCTGTTATTATGCAATTAAGGGGCTTATCATGTCAAAATTATTATCAAAGGGGATAAAAGTTAAAATATATAAAACAATTATTTTATCGGTTGTATTATATGGATGTGAGGCATGGTCTATGACCTTAGGTGACGAGAGTAGATTTAGAGTATTTGAGAATAGGATTCTGCAAAGCATTTATGGGCCAAAGAAAGATGAGATCATCGGGGAATGGCGGAGATTGCATAACGCGGAATTGCATGACATCTATGAATCTCCAGAGGTAGTTAGAATTATAAAATCGAGAAGGCTGCGGTGGGCAGGACACGTGGCTAGAATGGGAGAAGATAGAATGGCGCAAAATTGGTAGGAGACCGAGTTGGAAACGTCCGCTTGGAAGACCAAGGTCACGATAGCTGGATAATGTGGGGAAGGACGTGAGATAGATGGGAGAGGATAGGGACTGGATGGTTGTGGCTCAGAATATGAAAACTTGGAGGGGTTGTGCTGCTGCGACCAAAAACTTTCGAGTTCCGTAGAGCCACAGAGATAAATAAATAGATACTAGGTATAATTTTTTATATGAATTGATTAATATTAATGAATTTAATTTTTCATATAAATTTAGAATATTTGATTTAATTATTATAGAATGATTTTTCTTTATCTGAAATTAAATTAATATATAATAAAAATATTTCATATCCATCGAAATTTACTTAATAATTAATTAATAAATGGAAAATGATACATTCAATTATTATTTAACGGTTTAATTATTTATTTTTTAATTAATATTTTTTTTATTATTTATTTTTTAATTAATAATTTTTGAATTATTGTATATTAATTCAATAGAGATATTTCGGATGCCTTTTTTTGGGGTTTAAATTAAAAAAAAAATGAAAAAAAGAATATTCTCGAGCAATGCATTGCTTGGACTTGTTGCACGATTCTAATAAACGCTACTAACATTGGATTCCAAACAATATTGAGAAATTTTCATTCGCAATTTCCAGCCCACCCCTACCCCCTCTCTCTCTCATTTCTAATTTATTGGATTAAAACATTAAAGACTTTATGACTTTCCCCATCTCTCTTTCTCTCTCCATATATATTTATAAATATATATGCTTATACGATACAAATACAAAAACATGTTAAACTATAAATTATATTTTCTACTCCATCAACCGTCCCTGACCATTTTCATTCAATTTCTATCTTTTCCTTGTTTCATCATATCTTTATATATATATATTGTAATATATAAATATAAAAATGCCTTTTTTTATGCTTATATATTGCATATATTAAGATACAGAATTTTAGAAAGTTATTTGTGTGAACACATGGCAAAGTGTATAAAAGATAGCTTTCTAAAATTATTGTTTTAAAAAAACACCCAAGGAAAAAATCCAGAGATCCTTTTCGTTCCACAGAGGGAGTGAAGGGTGGACAATTTTGCCAAGTGGCATAGGAGGGGAGAATGACCATTTTTACATGTTTAGACATTTTTTGGTCATTCTTGGATTGAGTGTAAGGGAAGCAACTTCATCTGACTAAGTGAGAACAAAATACAAGGATCATCCAGTCTGCGAGAAAGCTGTCTGCCCTAATATGACGACATGATACCTTGAGGAAAATATCCAAGAATCATCTTACTTGAAGTCCCAGTGTTCCCCGAACTCATTATTAATTTGAATACCAGCTAAGTAGTCGACTATTATATATAAATAATTGCAATTTTCTATGAACTCAATTCCATTCAATTTATACTCCTATTAATTTGTACGGTACCATTAAAATTATTTAATTTCTAATTAATTTCTTATTACCAATTGTATCAAATAATTTCTTCTATTCTTATTAAATAAATAATTTTTAGTTGTAATTTTATCTAAGCATTTTTAATTGAACCTATTCAATTTTATTATTTCCCATACAACCTACGCGGATTCAATAACCCCTTGTTTGATTCAAAATTCAATCCAGAGTGCTACCAAATAATTAAACTAATTTCATAATCCATTTTATTCTCCTAAAATACCTCACCCTTTTTCCTCTTATATACGACAATATATATATAATCTTTCCTTTGATCGTTTTCGAATTGGTTTCCTCATAAACTTCTAACAACGATCATCATCCCCCTTCCATTCATACGATCTAAATATTTGATTTTCAAATTGAATAAATATGAAATTCTGGATATTAGAGAAAAATTAATAAAAATATATGAATTCTGATGAACTCTGTAATCGATTTATTTAAAATATCGGGTGATTAAATGCACATTTGACATCATTCAGTCAATTGGTGAATATTTTTCTGACAAAATTATTATTTATTTTTTTTTTTGTGGATGCATAATATTTATTATTCATTACTGATAATAAGTATTATTTTTTTAATATTATATAAACTATTTTCTATTTGAAAATAATTATACAAGCATTGATAGATTTGCATAACAGTCAGAGATGATGAAAAACTCTTATATAATAATATATCATAAAAACTTCCGTCGTATGTATGTATATATGCACGTGATGTCTCTAACATTATAAAGTTCGATATGTGATGTCTGTAACATTAAGAAGTTAGGACAAATTCAGTTTAAAATTAAATTGCAAAAACCGTTTGCAACGGGTTCGTCTATATCTAATAATAATAAACTAATTTATGAAACACATCAATTCCTTTTGTTTTTATAACGTTTTTCTTAACTTCACTTGGCATCTGTCTCTCTGTCTGTCTGTTCGCTCTTTTGACAAATTGAAATCGATTTTTCATCGACTTTTTATTGAGATAGACTTTTGAAAATCTTTATAGATATTTCAATGGAGTTCTAGAAGGTATAGAAGAAATATAAATGAATTATAATTAATTAATTGTAATTAAATAGCGATTAATTAATTTTAGTAACTAACTCCTTTTGTATTGCACCGATTATTTTTTTTTCAACTGATTCTGAAGCATAAATATTGATTTCAAGATAGATTTTCATTTTGAAAGTAATTAGGAATATTTTATAGCATTGAAATTAATGATGAATTCTTATTAATCAGTTGTAGCGCCAAGAGGGAAAGAGGGCTTTTTCCCCTCAAATGGCATAGAGAAAAAGTTTTTTTTTTATATATATGTCCCCGATAGAAAAAACAACAAAAGAATGATCTTTTTTTATGAAGACAATATGAGTACATTATTCTATATACATTTATAAAATCTTATATTAATAAAAATGATTTATTTATAAATATAATATAATAATTATTATTCAATAATAGCATTTACTTAACATAAATACATAAAATCAATTTTAGAAGATTAATATATTTACCGACCGACGATAGTAAGGGAGGTATTGTTTTCACACCAAATTTCACATGTGGAGATTTTTACATATCTCCACGAATCATGCATTTTCCTAACAGAAAAAAGTATTTTTAGCATGATGTCTGTCCGTCTGTCCGTCTGTCCGTCCGTATAGATGTGTACAGCCTGAACGGCTTAACGGATTTTGATGAAATTTGGTATATTTACTTAATGCATCAGTGGGATGAATTGATCAACTTTTGGTGCAAATCGGGAAACCGGAAGTGGTAGTATTAGCGATCGACGATAAGAAGGGAAGGGTTATTTTCGCACCAAATTTCACATAAGGAGATTTTTTTACATATCACCACGAATGAATTGGTTTTATCCTCGGGAAAAATCATCTTCATTATGTTTTTCTTAATTTAAAATTATATGACGTCACCCAGCCCTTCATGACGTCACAGCCTCGGGTAACGCCGGAAACGCCGACTACTTCAGCTATATATTATAAATAAAATAAAATTAAAAATATTTATGTTCTATCCATATCTGTTTTTTATTACATTAATAGATATATTAAAATTATTTGAAATTGTTTCTGTAGCTGGAAATGAATTTACTTCAAACCGTCGGTCGGTTCGGACCTGGCCACAGGTCAACTTATTTTTTGTTTTATTCAATTTGTGCAAATTTTCGTATAACTTCATCTTTTCTATTTCTCTTGTTGTATTAAATAAATTTATCTAATTAAAATTGCACTAAAAAGAATAAAATAATATAAAAATAAAAAAAATTTATAAAATAACGATTTTCCAATGGACTAAAAGGAATAAAATACTTTTTCTATAAGCCTGACAATGTTTATGGATGAATTCAACTAAAAACGATGGGCGGTTTTAGTTTTATTTATTTATTTATTTAGAAAAATTATTTTATTCTTTTTAGTCCATTGGAAAAACGTTATTTTATAATTTTTTTTATATTTATATATCTTCATTATTTTAAATTGGACTACCAAAATATGCTGTATGTTGAACATTAAAATATGTAATAATAATAATAATTATCTCTTTTTTTTATATTTTTCCAAAAATTTTTTGTAAATAATAATAAAATATTTAATTCGAAACTATATTTAATATTATAATATTAAGATAATATTAAATATTATATTAAGATAATTAATAGATATATATATAAATCTTTCTTACAGGCCGTTCGCCAAGATTCCGTACACGGCAATGTAGAAAGGCATTTCCACCTAATTGGGCAGTTACATTAGTAACGAGATTATTATCAAAGACTGGATCTGATTGTAATGGGATACGTGGTCCATTTGATGTACTACCACCACTGCCACTGCCACTACCACCGCCACCTGATGATGATGAACTTGATAAACTGTCTTTTATTCCAGTCTCAGCGCTATCCAATCCACCACTATGCTCAAATGAATCTAAAACAGACAAAAAGACAAAACAAGTAAACAATTAATAAATTAATTAATAATTAATTCTTAATAAATAGCGTTTATACAATCAAAATAAATAAAACAAAAATTTTTTTGAAAAGCTATTAGATAATATAAAATTAACATTAATTTAACATTATTTTTTTAGAAAAAATACAAAGATTATTATTATTAACAATTTGAATGAAAAATAAACTTTAAATGAGGTTGAAGATAATTAAATATTAAATGATTGTTATTATTATCAGTTGGTTAATTTTCATCAAGAAAGAAAGATTAAGATAGTAAGTGAAAGGAAAGGAATTCTATTCATTGGTTGATTGTTTGTTTTGTTTTTCAATTCAACTTCATCATCTTCATATTCTTACCCTCTCTAAACTTCTCTCCCATCTATAACCATATAACTCCCCTATCCTCACCATACTCTGCATATTCTTCATTGCGAAATTAGTATTTCTTGTTTGAGTTCACTTGATCTTTAACAAGAATTTGCATATTTTCGATTTAAACTATTATATATATATATATATATATATATAAAGTAGATAAAGTTAAAGTGAGATTGTGGAAAGAGAAGAGTTGGAGAGAGGGAAAAGAATTGGAAAAAGGGTTATGGAATGGGACTGAAAGGGTGTTTAAGAACAAGAACAAGAAGAAGTTGTGAATATAGTAATAAAATTTTACAACATACAATTTTACTCTCCCTCTCTCTTGAGATTGAAAAGAGAATAAAGCGAATCTTCTATTTTTCTTTTTTTGTTTTTTAAATTATATTTATTAATCATGTTATAAAAATTATTGGATAATAATTCATATGATTATATATATACAATATAATTTATTTTGAAAAAGAAAGAGTTTTATATATACTTTAAAATTTTAATTTATGATGAATAAAAAGGGGTGGAGGTGGATTTGGTGGATGAGGAGTGTGAGTAGAGGGTAGCAACGTTGTTTTAATTAAAAAATAACAGAACCAAAGAGAGAGTGGTTTAGAAGTGAATATGGGTAATAAAAAATAATAAAAAACACACACACATACACATTTAAAAGAGAAGGGGTTGGTGAAGGGTAGTTGGGTTAGAAGGTGGATAAAGTTAAATATAATTGAGACGTTCACCAGATGTTTCTTCAATTAAAGAAAATTTCTACTTTTACATTAGTTGAAGAAAAAAATAACCTTCCTTTCCTCCACAAAAATAACTACTCCCCCACCCAATAAATAAATATAAACTAAACAACAAACTCCCCCCCCATAAAAAAATAAATTATAAGTTAATTAATTAAGTGTGCATAAAAATGTATTAAAAATTAACCAAAATTTTTAATTTTTTCTTTTTTTATTATTATGTGGTATTCGGACTTATTTTATAGGCTTTTGAAATAAATATATAAATAATTAAAGAAATATTTTTCTTAAAAATGTATTATTTATATAAATTTAATTTCTATAATTTTGATAAATTATAAATAAATGATTATTGAAGTAATTTATAATTAAATTGAGATCACACATATATAATAATACATATCTCAATTTGTATTGTATAATAACCGAGCAGCCGTTTGGTACTTTAAAAAAATTATTCCTTATGAACTATGAATATTTAAGTTTAAGATTATTATTTATTAATCTACAAAATATATGAAACAATTTCAAATAATTTAAAAGAACATAAATTAAAAAAAAAATAGTCATAAAACATACAGCCCTTAAACGTATGTATTAGTCCACTGAAAGACAGAAAAGTATGGCCTGTGGATATAATATAATATATATTTCGTAATTTGATTACAAAATATTATTAAAATAAATATTTTTAATTTTATTTTATTTATAATATTTAGTAAGGAAGGGCTGTCCGGCGTTACTCGGCCCCATTTTTTTTTATTATTAAAATTCCTATTTTAAATTAATAACAAACGAACAAAGATTATTTTTCCCGTGGCTGAAACCAATACAGATCGATTTTTCTTTATAAAAATTATCTATGGCATGAATTTCAAAAATATCTTTAGAGCGATTTAATATCTCAAATATATATAGATATATAGATATATATTTATTAGTATAATAAGATAATATAAGATATATTTTTTTGAGGGGGGGAGGGTAATATACATAATTCAATTTTATTATTTTAATTCATAGATTGAGTGAACAAATTGATTTTGTATTTACTTATTTTGGTTCGAAAAAAATCAAAATTCTTTACCATCTCTCTCTCTCACACAGACACTATCTATCTTTCACACTTGCACATACACTTATACACATACACATTCATTCATTCATTGTAACTTTAATCCAACTGTTTGCTCATAAATATTTGAGGGTGGAAATGTTTTTTTTCTCCATTTCTCTCTCTCCTTCTATCCCTCTCTCTCTCTCTCTCTCAGTTAAAAGTAATTCCCATTTCTCTCTCTAAGTTTCCAGGTCAATTTTTAATTCCATCAACGTAATTGTCCAATCAACCGAGAGAAAGAGAATATTCAAAATCAATTCATTAGAAAGTCAATTGACTTTTTTTTATTTAGAAAGATTTGAAAGAGAATGAGAAAGAGGAAGGAAGAATGGGAATAGGAAGATTAGTACATATATATATATATATATATATATATAAAATGATTTCAAGTCCCTTCTCTTCCTCATACTATTTTTTAAATAATAAAAACTCACTCAATTTTTCAATTAATAAATAATTACTCTTGGCAAATCTCAATATATATTTAATATACATATATATATATATAAATTCAAGTCTTTTTTTTTTGAAGGAGTAGTAGAGTAGAGAGTTAGACTAATTAAATGGAAGTAGCTGGAGGACGATCCTCTTCCAGGATCATTAAACACATGAACACACACAATCCTTCGATTTGCGAACACTTATGAAGATTGTATTATATATCTATCTATGTATATATATATAACTTTTTCATTTATTATTTAAATTTCGTTTAATAAAAATGAAAATATTCTTATTTCTATAAAAGTTTTCAATTTTTCAAATGATTTTATTTATACTACTTATTATTACTTACTTATTTTTTAAGTCTTCATAAATTGTGACTTACGAATTGAGATAACTAAAAAGATTTTAACTAAAAAAAATGAAGAAATATTTTTTTTTTTATTAGTTTAGTTCATATAAAAAGTTTCCGCCGAGTTTTGCTTCTAGATGGTGTTGACCTCTATATATTGAATAATAATCATTCGATTTTCTCAAATGAATATGTGCTGAAAAGGTGACGTTTCAGCTTATATTTTTTGTGTGGAGATCGTTTTTGAATATGTTGCTCATGTAAAAGGTTATGTTGATTTGAAATAAATAAAATATCTGATATATCTATGTGAAGATTTTTTTATTATAAAAAATGTAAAAATGCTGCGAAAACATGTTGAAATTTTTTTTTATATAGGATCACAGAATTCAGAAGTTGTTTCAATGATTTCGCTGTTAAAGATGCACCTTGATTGATCTGGTCGGCCAGAAAAGTCGATGAAATTTGACATCTTATGAAGGCACGAAATAGCGGAGACGCTAAACATCAATCACATGACAGTTTATATCCATTTGAAAAGATACAATTTAGGTAGTTAGTGGCATAAAACCGTGAATACTTTTTTAAATGACCTCTAAGTAAAATATTATTTGTTGTTTTATATTCTTATTTTATAACAAAATCATATTTATTTATAATATAAACTTCATAAAGATTTAAAATTTGTGACTCAATGGTTAATAGTGAATTATAATTAATTATAAGAAAAAATAATTAAAAAAAAAGAAAAATTGTAGGTATGGTTAGAAATTTCGATTCAATGGTTATTTCATAGAAGAAATGGTAATGTGGGTCGGTTGTGGTGTGTGGAATATTTTAGTAGGTTCTTCTTGTATTACGTTTGAGTGACATTAATCCTAATATAAAATGAGCATGTTTTAAGACTTTAGATTCTAAGGGTCGTTTGTGAATTTATTCTCGTATTTTACTAAACACTCCCTTTTAGTTGGAAGGAAGGATTGACTTGATTCAAAGAAGACAGAGTTTAAAGGGGTGGGGTGTAGGGGCGTTGAATGTTAACGGGTCAAAAGGAAATGTCCCTATTTACAATAGACAAGAAGTGATACGGATAGGGAGAGAAAGAGAGCGAGAGAGTGAATTTCGATAGACTCCTTTGACTGGCCAAGCAAATTTGCAATCATCTTAGATGTTTGAGGTGTTTAAACTATCTTAAGAAGAATCTCAAATTCCATTGAATATATTATCCCCAAACAAATAGAAAAAGAGAAAAAAAAAATCCAAATATAATTTAAATATATAATTAACGTTATTTTTTTTTATTCATAATAAATAGGTACATATTATTTTAAATTAATCAATAGAAATAATATTTATTAATTATAATGAATTCGGAAGAACTTGAATATTTATATGATTACATATAAATACCTTTATATTTTATGTAGAAATTTATTTTAATATTTCTCATCAATATGTTTCAGACAAAATGAACTTTTTTAGTTTTTAAAACAAAATAACAAATTTTAGAATTTTGTTTATTTTCTCATTTAGATGCAATATATTTTTGGTTTAATTTCTCAATAATTTAACTATGTGATTGTGTATTTATTATCAAAAAAAGAAGTATGTATATCTACGCAAGAACAGCTCCTATCAAGTCGGTTATATAAATGATCAGTAGAACGGGTCCTATCGAAGGCGCCACAGGGTGGGTGGAAGCGTCGCTGTCTCATATTCTCGTGGTCCCACGTTCAAGTCCCGGACCTGGCTGGGGTGTATGAAATCAACACAGCCTCCGAGAACAACATTGGGAAGCTACTTGATAAAAAGTAGCACCTCCGATCAAGAAAATGAAGGTAATGGTTGATAGGACTTGATTTTCTTGATCGGAGGCGCTACTTTTTAATCATGTTGCCCCCATTTTGAATTTCTCTAGATGGGTTTACTCCGTACCCCCAGTTAGAGAAATTCCATCGCCAGACCCGGGACTTGAACCCGGGTAGTTACGTCGTTATCCCCAAGCTGCGTGGCGACTATATTTATTATCATATAAATTTCTCAATTTTTGGTAATTTTTGTATGTTATAGATACTCTTGTGTTCTTATGTATATATTCATATATAAAATATATAATTTAATTATTGAATAACTTTAAGTCATAAGTCAAGTTGATATAAGTAGTGATTTATGAGAATCCTTGTAGTATATTTTGCTGTAAAATAACAAATGATAAGAAAAATAAAAAATATTTATTTTAATTATTACAATGAACAATATTCTGGAATCTAGGGGTTATAATACATAACAACAACCTGACCCAAATATCAAAAGAAAAACATGGTCTGGAATGGTAGTTCCCATTAGCATTCATTGCGATGCTGAAATTATTCTTCCAAATAATATTTGATGTAAGGATGTGTAATACAAAATACTTTATTATCGGATACACGATGTTATCACAAGATATTGTTTTATTTTATTTTATATTACTAAAATTTATTTCAAATTTAAAAAAAACAAAAAAAAATTATTTGATAAATAGTAATTATATTAAATTATTAAATATAATATTATTAATTAAAAAAGCTTAATTTATCCTTTCATTTTTTTATAATCTATAATCTATATCTATAATATTATATCGATTTTTATTATATATTATTAAACAAAAAAATTATGATAAAATAAGAAAATTGCAACTAATTCATTCAATAATTTCTGATTTTTATTTAAATAAATAGAAAAATTATAAAATTTAAAATTATTATTAAAATTTTTTATTAATTTAATTGTTTAAATGTTTAAAATGAATCACTCATTTGTATTATATTATGTAATGTATTTGTTTGATAATTAAATTTTTAATAGAAATTGAAAAATAGTTAATATTCTTGCTTTGTAAATTAGTGAAAGAAACTTAAATGTTTAATGTGAAATTGTAACATTTTTATAAATTGTGTATAGTTACAAAAGTTAAAATTAAAAGATATAAAGAAACAGCTGAAATGCGCATAAAGTGTAAATATATCAAAAAAATCAAAACCTCAACAAATGTTTAATTAAAAATTATTCTTATTGACTTTGATATTTTTTAAATAAATAAATAAATTTTTAATTAAATGGTAACAAAAATAAATTAATAACTAAATAATTAACAATTAAATAAAGGGGGAGTAAAATATAAAAAATATTAATTATCCATCACTATGAGTTAATAATAATTGAACATAAAATAATTATAATGAATTTCCTTTCATTTGGTACTCAATTTCTATGTTCTCCTAATTCACTGATAAACCTACTATCTTAATCCTATCTCCCAATAGTATTACTCTACGCAGACTTTATATTTTATATTTATATTTGATGTTACAATCTCCTTATTACTATTAATTTGATTAATCTTCTTAAAGAAATCTCAATTCTTTCAAAATTTTTGAATTAAATATATTTCTTTAAGGTCATAAACAACTTCTTTTAAATTTATATAATTAGAAAAAATAATATATTGATTACTATAATTAATTTTATGAAATTAATCTTAATTAAATCAATTATTTATAATGTAATGAGTTTGTATATTTAATTGAATGTTGATGAACAACCAATCAACATCAAATAAATATTTCATTTAATATCCTCCAAATACACCCACATACTCTTACACTATCCAATATATATATATATATATATATATATATATATATATATATATATATATAATATACATTAATACACTCGCCTCTCTCTATTCATTTGAGCTAATGAATAAATAAACGATTAGACATTCACTAATTGCCCAATGGGTACTTCCCTTGACATATTAATCAAACAATTTTTATTTCATAAATAATTTAAATTTGTAAATACGAAAAAGATAGTTCTTCTTTAATAAAAAAAAGTAAAAAAAAAAAAGAAAGAAAAGAAAGAGAGAGAAACAAAAAAAGAGAATAATAAATAATGTCATATGCATCAGTCATCAATTTCATCTAAAAAAACGTAGCATATATAGACAACCAATCCTTTCATTTCTATTCATTAACAGATTTTATCTTTTATAATAATAATTCAATCGAAACAATTCTTTTTATATTTTTATCAACTTTATAAGAGAAACAAACGATATAGTATATATGTACAATATTAAAACAATAAAAAAATAAATAAAACTTTTAATAATCAAATTGTAAAATAGTTGAAGTTTTTATAAATATTGTAGATATTGATAGAAAAATAGCTTTGGTTTATAAACCAAACAATAAATTTAAATTTTATAGCAATCATAGTTAAACTTTTATTTAAAAATGATGAATATAATTGTAAGGGCGCGAGTGCCCAAGAGCACACACAAAGGTTTAGAAAAGGGCAATTTGGAAAATCCAAAAAATAAGATTTACTTATACAGAAATTAATTTTAAATAAAATTAATTTCGAATATTATAGCAAAAGCTATAATTATACTACCAAAAGAGGGAGGTCCAAACATGTGCACTCTAATGTGACTTAAAGGTGAATGAGGGTGAGAAGACTGGGTAAAGTCCCCACGTGAATTATAAAAATAAGAAGTGGGGGTTTGATCCGTAAATAACCCAACCCCGGAAAGTTCTATTTGCCCATTTTTCAGAAAAATTATATAATTCATTACAGTTGTTATATGGCAAACGAATTACATAAATACTTATTAATTATACAAGACAAATTAATTTATAAAAAATTACTTTTCTAATTAAAATATATGAAATCAAAAAAGGGGTGGAAAATTCGAAATTTGCCAAAAACATGTTCGAGCCATGCTAGAACAATAATTGAAAATTTATTTTCCACGGAGTCTGAGGGGAACGACGTTATTTTCTAGGCTCATGGATACTGGTTCAAGCTCAGAACCTGGCAAGATAATTTTTTCTTGTTCTGTGGTCGAGGAGAATGAGGTCCACACAGCCTACGGGATCAAAATTGGTAAACTATTTGAAATAATAAGTAGTAGACTCAATATGATAAAGATTGAGAGATTCCGTTGTACTGATCATAAAAAAAAATACCTCTACCCGCTTAGACGACATCCGACTTGATAGGACTTCGATAAGATGATGACAACACAGAAGTTACTTTACTTTAAATAAATTTATATTATGTATTGTATAATCAAATAAAAAAAAAGTTTTAAACTATAATTTTTATCATGCAAAAAAAAATTTGAAATTTTCCATACATGATGGGTCTTAGTTTGGTATGATATTAAATTTATTTCTATTTATAATATATTGATCATCGCACATAATTCATTTTACAATTTTGAAGAAAATAATCTAACTTCCAGGCGTTTAAATGCAGTGCTGCTAGTTGTTATATATTAAATATATGTTAAAAGTATTCACAAAGTATACATTTTTTAGAATTTCAATATTCTTGATAATATATTAAATCAATTTTTTTCACTATTTTTTTTCATTTTAAGAATACTTATATATATATTACTATATAAGAATATTTTCCAAAAATGATTCTAGAATTATGTATTTAATTTAAATATTATTTTCTAATTTTTATTTGGATATTTAATTAATTAACAAGTGAGTGTTAAAACATTTACCTACCCAATTTCAAGATGAATGTTCAACTCTTTACCTTTTATTTAAAATTATAATTTAATATTTAATTAGATAGATTATCAAGTAAATATGTAAACTGTCTAGAAAGATAATATAATATATTTAATCCTAATTGAAAAAATATAAATATAAAAATTATGAAAAATGTTTGATAAATGATAACTAAATTCAAATTTTGTTTTTTTCAAATTTTCTCATTAAAATAAGGATTTAGATCAAAATTAAATTAATTTTAAATTAATTTTATGTAAATTAAATTCAATATTATACAAATGGATTTCGCAACGTATTATATAAAATGTGTTCTTGCATCTTTCATTCTTATACCATCATCTCCCCACAAAATTAAATTTTTTTTTTTTTTAATAACTTTATAAACTAAAAATATTATTCTAATGTTTTTTTTTAAATAATTCTAAATAATAATAATTAAACTCACCATCGAAATGTGAATGATCAAATTCATCATATTTTGTTAAATGATATGCTGATTCGTTATATTGCCAGAAGGAATTAAGCTCTTTAAGTGCGCTTTCATAAGCACTTGCTACATCTGGTCCCAATTGTAATGGTAGACTTATATTTGTTCTCCCGTAACCAACACCATCTACAACAAAAACAATAACAACAAAAACAAATAAATAAATAATTAAGATAATAAATGTATGTATAGACTCATTTATATACTATATAAATATTTTCAATTATCACAAATGAAATAATTTCCAATGAATTGATTGATTCTATAAATGATGGAATAATATTTCTCTTTGTTATCGCCTCCTCCCAACTTTCACCTCACCTTCCTCACACCTTTAGGGTTAGATTTCAATTGATTAAAATAAAAAAGCCTTTGTATAAAGTGGACCCCACTTATAACAGTAATTAAACGGTTTTAGATTGCAAAGAAGCCTAATTGTAATTGGAAAATGATTAGTTAGTCTAGCCAACCGGTAACTCTCCTCTCTAATCTAATTCAATACTTTTAGAAATACTCAACTCAACATGATACTCAATCTAAACTTTATATAAACACGTACAATCATGTACTATATATCAACAATAAATAAATAAATAAATATTTTAATTTCGTCTCAAAAAATAAATTAATGAAATTTCTCTAACAAACTAAATATAAAATCGTAACTATATTAAATAATTATTGTTATATATTATTGGTGTTTGTAACTTATTGATTATAATATTAATATATATATATATATAAGTTAAAAATAGAATTTGGGAGAAAAGATTCGTTTAAGAAGCTATGAGACCTTGTATGGAAGGTTATGTCCCACCCGTCGTATAGTCCAGACCTCGCTCCAATTGATTATCAACTTTTCAATAATTTGTAAAATTCTCTTGATTATAAAAAAAATTGCATAAAGAGATGTTTGAGAATGATCTGATTTTGTTTTTTACTAATAAGGACGAGGATTTCTTAAATCGCGGAATGATGAAATTGCCTTCAAAATGAGCAAAAGCTGCCAAACAAAACGGTACATATTTGATCTAAATCCGATAACTTTGTTAATTTCATCGTCGAAATTAAGAGAAAAAACACTCAGAACTTTTTACATTATCTAAAATATATCCTTTATACTTGATCATCCCTTCTATATATTTATTAATTTATCAAAATTCGAATAACTAAGAGCAAAAAAAAAAAAAAAATAAAAAATGAATTTAGAAGAATTATAGAAAGTGAAATATAGATTTGGGCAGAGGGAAAGGGAAGAAAATAAAGTATAAAAGAAGGGATTTGAGAGGTTTCTTTTATTTTAAAGAGATTCAACTTTTTTATATTATTTGTCTCCTTGGTCCATTTTGTAGACGGGTCAACTCTTTACCTTTTTTTTTTTAGTTATACCCCCTCTTCTCAAATTTTTTTTTTCTCTACTCCACACCACACTTTCTTCACTTCTACTTCTTCTCAAATTTCTATATATAAAATGGCAAAAATATACCGCGTCCCCCTCAGCTCAGGTCTTATGAGTTTGAAAAGTAAGTTAGGATGGATTGTAAGGTTTGATAAGTTGCCAATAGCATTTGGTCCTTTCTCATCTCTTTCAACTACCCTTTAACTTTACCCCTCACTCAACACAATCGACCTCCCTCCATAACACACATACACATAAAAACCTCCATTCCTTCATTCTCTTCTTTATTGGTTTAGACTTTCTAAGTTTGATTCAATGACTTTTATAAAAAAAAAAATGAGATGACAAATGTAAGATCAATGTATAAATATTTTACTAATTATATTAATTGAAATATTAATATCTACAATAATTCAATTAGTTTATTATCTTAATTAAATACACCAGTATATAAATTTAATATATATATATATATATATCAGTAGAAATATGTATGTATATGCATAAAATAGTGAATTACAAAATTGGAGGTAGGCTCAAATATTACCAAGTTGAAAAATAAAATTATTTATTAAAAATAAAAATTAAAAATTGTTTTTTATGTGAGAAAAGGAATAATTCTAATAAAACTTAAATATGTGAATACATAAATTAAAAAAAATAAATTTTCCCTATTTATTCATTTAAAAAATAAAATTTAATTTTAAAAAATTCATAATAATAGAGCAAGAAACAATTAATGTAATGTAATATAACAGGGTTGGTAATATAACACTTGGTGATACTTAGAGCCATATTGAAAAATCGAAAATGTTTAAGAGCCAAATCGGAAAATAATTTTACCTTTTTTATAGAGTCATATTGCAAAATCGAAAATGTTACCTTTTTTTGTGTCATGACTTTAAATTTTTTAATTGAGTAACAATAAACTCGAAAAGAGCCACGATTTGGCCACCGTGGTAATATAATAATGTAATTTTAATTCTAATTTAATTTATTTAATTTAAAAAAATATAATAAACTGTTTTTATTATTAAGAATAGTCTTAATTTTTTTTAGAAATTAATTAAGATTCTATAATATATAATATACAATTTAAATTACAATTTATATTACTTTAAACAGTTAATTATCATCATTATTTTAACTTGTATGTTCTTCCACAATTAATTATAAAATAATAATTTATAAAAAAAAATATTTTTATTAAACAATTTTCAATGATTATAAATAAATCAAAGTTTACTGTAAATTCTAATCAATAAATATATTTTAATAATTTCTAAAATTAAAATTTTCAATATAATATAAAATCCTCAATTACAATATTGAATAGTGATAATTTAAAAATAATAAAATAATATTAATAATAAATATTTATTTATTTATAGAATTCAATAAAATCAGTATTTAAAGTAGACAAATTAATATAAATAATTTTTAAATTTAAAGTTAAAAGCTTCAATCCTCATCATACTATCAGCAGTTTATTTTTCAAATTGAAAAATATTTAATTGAATATTATGTAAATAGATTTAAAGCCAGCAATAAATTAATAATGTTTACCTTTTTTTGAAAATCAAATTATTATTTGTTATTTAAGCAATACTTTATTTATTTTTCAATATATTATATATATATATATATTGAAAAATAAATAATCTATAAATAAATATATTCATTGGATCAATAATTGATTAAATGTAAAGATGAAAAACAAGGGTTTAATTGAAAATATACGAAAAAATAAATACAATTATAATCAAATCAATCTGTTATCATATTGAAATATTACAATAGAGAAGAGGGGGAGTAAAATTATTTATCTATAAACATTCATTATTGTTATTCATATCAATTCTGTTATTTAACAGGAGATTAATATATATACATATATAATATATTATATTTGTTTTTATGCTTTAATATATTTTAATATTTTATAATATAGCAACTGTTTTTTTCAAAATATTTATTTATAAATAAAATTTTTATTGATGATTAAAGGACATTAAAATAAAATTTAAAATATGTTTATACGATTATTTATAAATAAAAATTTTATTAAATTATACTTTTTCGCTTTTTATATATATATATTGTATAATTATTGGCATTTGGAATTAATCTCCATTTTAGCCAGCTTTATCAGAATTATTGAGGTTTATTATTATTTATTCTTAAATCTATCTTACTACGATCCAGGATTATAACGGGACGGCTACCCTCATGTTTAATATTCTAGTATATTAAATTATATTATATAAATATATTGATAAATTAAAATTTATTTATTTTATATAAGTATTTGTATTTTATGAAATATATATTTCTACAAAAAAATTCTAAATATTTTATTTTTTTTTTTATTTTTAATATTAAAAATTGTTTTAAAATATTGTAGAAAATACTAGGAAGTTAAAGGATTGATATTAGATATTTCGAATTATTGAATTACTTCTTGAGAATGAGGGGTTGAGTGAAGTGTGGAAGGTTTGAACGGGTGCTGAAGTGGGTGGTTGAGCAAGTAGACGGACGTTGGAATGTGGATTAGGAATTCCTTTCAGCAGAAGAGACAGATACGTAGATAGGGTGCACATCATATGGTCCACTTTAACTTAAAGCAGTGAAATTATTTCCTCAACTCCCCCTTTCTCCCTTTTATATTACATAGATCATTTCTATCCCTTAGAATGGATTAAACGAAAAAAAAAAATTTAAAAAGTCAAAATTATAATTAGAAAATTAGAAAAGAAGAAATTATATATATAAATTTATTTTTCGAATGACCCGCGAGATCTATTTAAAATTTAATGATTTAGTTTAATATGAAATTTAAAAAATTCGATAATTTAAAATTATAAAAAAAAAAAAATTATTAATTCACATTAAGGTAACGGGGCTGATCTCGTCAAAATTATTACCCAAGAGAATCAAAATTAAAAATATAAAATATTTAAAATTAAAAAGATATATTATTATATAAAAAATATATATATAATAAAATATATTTATAAAAACAACAATTTTTTTGCCTCGTGGCGTGGACTATGATCTTGTAAGAAGAGATTAGATAAAGAGTATTTGAAAATAGGATTATTCCCAGCATGAATGGGTCAACGATGAGGTTCCGGAGAATGGTGGAAATAATATAACGAGGAATTGCATGACCTCTATGCATCTCCAGACATATTTTGAGTAATAAAATTGAGAAGGTTAAGATGAGCAGAACACGTGACAAGAATATGAGGGGAAAGAATGGCGAAAAATCTATTTTTGAGAAAACCGATTGGAAGAGTAAAGAACCCAGTGAGTAGATAATGTAGGAAGGGGCGTAAGAGAGATTGGAAAAAATTGGAGTGGGATGGGTGTAGCTCAAGATAGAGAGACTTGGAGAAATGTGGTTGCTGTATCTCAACTTTCGAGTATCTTAAAACTACAGAGATAAGTATAAAGATTTTATTAAATGATATTAAATTTTTTTTTTGTGATTTTTAGATTCGAATTATTATATAAGGAGGGGATGGATAATGATAGTAGAAATACAAAAAATCATGACTTTTTTATAATGATAATCTAAATGTAAACTAATTTTACATAAGAATCATTGAAATAAATTAAAAATAATAATTTGTGTTTTTTTTTTAATTGATTTTAATATTTTTATTTTCATGGGCTTTGGAGGTCTTATCTCAATTTAGCCAACTTTATTATTACTTTACTATAATTAATATTAATTAACTTAATGTATAATCAAATTATCTTTTAAATATCACAAATTAAAAAAAAAAAATATTCGTCCCACTCTACTTCAATTGAATCAAAGTGCATATATTAAAATTAATTAAATTAAATTTTATTTTAATCTAAAGAAATAGTGGTTTAGTGGTTAAATGCTGATTACATCCTTAGAGAGCTAATAAAAAAAAACGAAAAAATATTAATTGAATAAAAAAATATCTAATTTCATTGTAATTTTATAGTAATATTTTTTTTCCCCTGTTTTTATTATCTTTTCGTGATTAAGATTAGAATGTTCATTTTCAATTGATGATAAATTTAAAAGAATAAGAAGGGATGATTTTCTCTCTGAGGATTTCAGAAGGGAAAAAAACGATCAGTCGTCAAGGTCCCTTGTGTAGATATATATAGTATACATATCTGTCCTTTTCTCTATTGATACAATTTCATATAAAACAAAAAAAGAGAGATAAAAAATAAACGTCCTATCACTTGACCGTCATTTTAATATAATATAAATATATTTAATTGTATTGTTTTTTTTGAATATTTAATTTTAATAGTTTTAATATATTTAATGAATTATTTTTAATTTTTTACTCAATAGCAATTTCAATTGTATGATTAATAAAATTTGAATAAAAAAATCCTTTTCATCTCGTGATTTGTATACATTTCTAATAATTATTATTTATTTATTTAAATTAAAGATTAATACTGTTTTTATTTAATATTTTGTTTCTTTTTTTTTTGATTTAAATTAATTTTTTTTTTACTGGAAAATATATAATTTTATTATTTTAAAATCGATGTAAATGCTTGAATAAAAAATAATTATAAAATATCTCATATTAATTAATAATATTCATCTTTATTTGAATTCATTGCTGGTTGTCTAACTTTAAGGGGTTCCCATCTCTTACACAGAAATTAATTTATAATTATTTATTTATAAAAATATTTTGATTACAATATATTAAACAAATTTAAAATTAGTAAAATTAAAACGTATATTTATAATAATAATAAAAAAAATCATTATACTCATTAATTTTATATATTTTGTATTTTCAACAAAAAATATATAATAAATTTAATCTCACGGACCTGTAATTAAATACAATATAAATAAAATGAATTAAAAATTATACTAATTTTTATTTTAATTCAATTTATTTATTTTAATCTCTAATATGTTAAATCAGACGTTCTCAAACTTTTTGAGGTTGGTACCACTAAATTGATTTCCTTACTAAAAGTAACTGTTCTGGAACTACAACCGTCAAATAAATTAATCAATTGAAAATAAAAAAAAACAAACAAAATTTAATTGATTAATTGGAATAATCAATCAACGTATCAATTGCATTAATTTTAAATCATAAATTATTGTATTGACTCAACCTCCTTCTAAAGAACAGATCTATGGTAGTAGTAAGTTATAAATATATATTTATTTAAAAGAATAAATTAATATATGTATATACCAATATAAAAACTTCAACTCTTAATATAAATATATATATATATATAGAGAGAGAGATATTTAGTAATTTTTATAATTAATTATTGAAAAAGAATTGAATATGAGTTTTATTTATTTATATTAATATATAATATATTATGTCTTATCTTCTTTAAACAATAAAATCTTAATTTATTAATTATTTTCTATTCTAAGAGATGTTTTGTTTTTTTTTTTTTTGTTTTTTCTTCAGTTTTACTTTTGTTCCTAACTATTTTCTCTCTTTCTTTTTCTCTCTTACAAGCATATATATATATATATATATATATATATATATATATATATATACATTTATTGCTATTGGCTCATCTCAATTCGTATCCCAACGGGGGCAACCACCTCATACGAAATAAGATACGCAAACGACAATCCGATTTACATACATCGAATTTTCCGTCTCAATTTTTCTCCTTTTTCTGTCCTTTTAGTTCTAAACCACAAAATCGACAGATACACGGACATACCAAATACACCATTTTAACACACACACACACATATATAAACACATTTACACACCGATAGATTTACGCGCATATACATTTACAAACAAAAAACAGAAACCAATTCTTTATAAAAAAAAAATCACCCCTATCCTCATTTTCTTTCTCAACCACCTGCATAAGCATATAAGAATAAATTTATAAATACTTTTTGCTCTATTCGAAAAAAAATACCTAAGAATATATATATATATATATTGAGATTTAGTCTTAAATTTTTCTTCTTCAAGTTGTTGAATTATTAATTCCAATATAAAGAAGAAGAGATATTTCTTATAAAAAAAATGGTTGAGAGAAGGAAAGAATTATAAAATATTGCAATGTAAATGACAAGTTTTGAAAGAAGGTAGGAAAATATTGTAAAAAAATAATAAAAAAAAAAAAAATAAAAAAAAGGAAGAGGCTATTGGACATTGATATATAGTTAGGTATATATATATATATATATATATGGATATTTTGAGTTTCAAGTTTAGACCAGACTCTCAAATGTTTCTTTAATCTTCCTCTCAACTGATATCACAGAATAGAATAGAGTAGAAGAGGAAAGAGATAAGTTTAAGAAAAATAAAAATAAAAAAAAAATATGATTTATTATTTACCACTAGAGACAGAAATTATTTAAATAAATAAATCAATAAAGGAGAAAATCATACATTTCCCATTTCTTAAAAAAAACGTCTGAATAAATTTAAAATTCAAAATAAATAAATATAGGTCAATTACCATTAAATTTTTTAAACAAAAATTGGAAATTAAGAAAAATTATTAAAAAAAAAAATTGATAGAGTAGATGATTTTTCAATGAATTTTCTTAAACATCCGAGCTGCCGTTCAAATAATTTTAAAGAACATAAATTTTAAAAAAATAGTCATGAAGCATACAGCCCTTAATATGTATTAGTCCACTGAAAGACAGAAAAGTATGGCCTGAGGATATAACATAATATATATTTCGTTTTTTGATTACAAAATACATATTTTTAATTTTATTTTTTTAAATATTTTGTATTTAAGGATGCGCTATCCGGCGTTGCCCGGTGCCATTTTTTTTTATTAAAATCCCTATATTAAATTAAGAAAAAACTAAAAAGTTGATTTTTCCCAAGTCTGAAACCAATACAGATCGATTTTTCTTTATGTGCGAATTTCAAAAAAATCCTTCTAGAAGTTTAATATATCAAAAATACAAAATATGTATATATATACAATTTTTGCTAGTATAATAAGTTAAGATTTAAAAAGAGATATAAATATCTATTTTAAAAATTTTTTATCTTATCCCAAATAAGTTGATAGATTTGAAATGTTATATGTTACGGAGTATGGTTCTTTCTAGTAAATAATTTATTTGTGACTTTTAGTTTGGGCAACAAAATTAATCATTTATTTTCATCTACATTTATCTTCGTGCGTATTTATTTTCTAAATTTCTGTGAATGCGCTTAAAAGATAAATATAGAAATAAACTCACTCACATTTTGATAAATGTGTTCGAAAAGCAGTAACAGATTATATATCTAAAAGGAAAAAAAAAATTGCAGAAGAATGCGAACGTTAATTTTCTTATTTAACACAGCAAAATTCATAAAATTTAAACTGTAAATGAATTTGGATGCTACTTTTTATTTAATAAATTTACAGATGATATTTCGATTTATGTGCGTACTTACGAATAAATATAATTTATATACTTAAAAAAGAATGAGATTGTATTTTTCTTTGTTTAAAATTGTACATAGTACATTTATTATATTATTAGTTATAGTCAAATACTAAATATTTAATGAAAATAAAAAAAAATCGAAAAAATGAAACTATTATATTCAAATGATATTTCTAAAATTACTTAAGGTAAGTGCGCCCTTTTTTTTAATAGCATTTTTGAGAGACGCTGTGGCTGTAAATATTAATTATGTGGATTCAAAATTTTTATAGCAAATACTTATACTATTGTTATTCATGGATCAAGAAATAAAAATATGAAATTATGAATAAATAAGATGGAGTGTCTCCACTCAACTATCTCGCAATTTGAATTGGATTAAATAACATATATTATATTTAAATTAAAATTAATGGATAATATTTATTAAACCAGCGCATGTTTGGCTTTTCGTTGATGGCACCACGTCACGTGTTGGCGCGTGAGATTTGCAGTGTTAAAAAATTAATTCTGGTAATTTCAGCGAATCAATCAAACTGAAATTCTATATATAGCAGTTTTATACAATTAATAATCATGTGAAAAATTATCAAACATATATCTTTATTTTTACGGCCATTTAGAGGAAAAAAAATCAAAACGTTTTAAGTAATGACCCTCTTCCGGTTGAGCTACATTTCTCAAAAGTTGATAGAAAACTTCGAATTTTGAATAATGCTCATGTACCAAATTTCATCATTCTAGCTCAAACCGTTTTTGGGTAATCTTGGTTACATACATACATACACACACATACACACATACACACAGACATTTTTCTCAACCTTAGTGAAAATGATTCAGGAACCTTCAAAACGTATAAAAACATCAAAATCTCAACATCGAAAATTTTCGTGATCGCAATACTCTCTTACGAGATAGTAAAAAACGATTAGTTGAACATTTTTGGCACGCACTTACCCGTCAAAGTGGGGTAAGTGCGAGTTTGCCTCATTTCCCCAATAAACTATTCTATTTTTACGAGTGAGGTAAGTGTGTTGAATCAGCATTCTATCCTGAAAAATATTCTCTAAAAATTGTTAAAATAGGTAGACTACACCGATAGGTTTGAAAATAACTTTTTAATGGACAGTAGATGATATGATGATCAAACAAGGAAATTATAAAAGATAGACTTGTTTTTCTTTTTTTTTTATTGTATTCAACCTGTTAAATGGTAGTATAAATATAAATATTAAGCTTATAAGATTGGCTGTAGCTATTATTAATTGTGTAAGTTAGTTTACACGGGCTTAGTTTTTGTCATTAGTTCAGGGGTGGGCAAATACTTTTAAGCGCGGGCTAAAATGAAATTTCTAAATGTCTTCCGGGCCGGAGGACCATATTTCGAAAACACTAATAAAAAAAAATTATCTTTTTTTTTTTTTTTTTTTTTTTTAAGAAACATATTAAACGAAAAATCAAAATAAGAGCCAGCTTTTTCGGGCGTTCAAAAGGCCCGCGCTTAAAAGTATTTGCCCACCCCTGAACTAATGACAAGAACTAAGCCCGTGTAAGCTAGGCTTAAGAAGTTCATTTCTGGTACTGAATACACCTTACGATTTGCTCGATACCTCGATATTTCAGTAAATTTGGTCAGTCTAGCCATTTATAAAGGCGACCAGAGGAGATTGTGATTTCATTGTCATCAATCTCATTTATTTTTTCTGAGAAAAACAAATCCTTGTTTTTGAATATGATGTACTCGCCGATAATTTTTCTGATCAATAAATTGCTTTAAGCTTATATGAAAACTCATAAAGGACTTTGGGAGCAAGTGCGCGCACTTACCCAAGCTTGACCCAAGCACTTACCCCACCAGGCCAAAAATCCGGGGTAAGTGTGAGCCCCTCTTTTAAATTCAAACGGAAAGTGTTTAAGATATAAAAAGGTTTAGAATCACTAGTTTTTAAACAATAAAGTGATAATAAATCGAAATTTAAATAATAGAAACAACTGATTGAGATAATAATTATATTTAAAAGTACCCACCTAACTAGTGTGATGACCGTCAATGGATGTGTGTCACATAAACGTCAATTGCCTTAATTTGTTTGCTTAGGAGTTCAAACAGATTACTTAACTGTCATAACAAGAAAATCACCAATAAATGAAAAAGATTCGTGCCAAGTTTAAAATAATATTAAGACTTCTGGAGGCCTAACTCGCACTTACCCCGTGCGCGCATTTCACCGAACTTAACTTATAGCAAATTTTCAATATTATTAAAAATTTTTCAAATTTTGTTTTTTTATTAATGAATATGTCAAATTTCTGATAACTAAAATTTTTTAAAAAATTACTTTTTTATTCTGGAGGCCTAACTCGCACTTACCCCGCGCACGCACTTCACCGAATTTACCTTATATAAAAATTGAGATAAAAAAATAAATCTAATTCTTTATAATTATGACTAAAATACATACACATAAAATATTAAATAATTAAAATAGGAAATTAATTTATTATTTACTGGTTTAAGTTACAATTGTTTTATTTATTACAATAAAATCATGATCTATATATATATATATATATATAAATATATTTGAGTTTTCAATTTGACATTAGTTTAAACGCAATCAAAATTTGTTTATTTAATTATTAAAATATAAATATATGTTCTAAGCAAAATAAATTCGTGATTCAATTTACAAAGAGAGAGAGAGAGAGAACAAGTAAAAATAAATAAAAAATAGAATAAATCAATCTCATCTAAACTCTTGTCATCCCAACTCAAGCTATTCTATATTCATCGCTTTACAAAATATATAAATTGATTAAAACCAAAAAAATGTGACAAATTAATAAATAAAACAAGTAAAAAAAAATTAAAATAAAAACAAATTAAATGAGATATAATCCTCAGAAACTGATCTGAAAATTTATCGAGTAATTAAAAAGGAGACTAAACTTTTAGTAATTCCTTATTTTATATAAAGATTGAATAACCTACATACACGCATTTACATGCATTTATATATAAAAAACAAATAAAGATGAAGAAGTTAACAAATTGAGCATTCAAAATTTATAATTTGTTCAACATTCAGCATTTGAAAATAACACTTCAATAACAGAAGTTCTCAAATTTTTTGAAATAAGTAACATATCAAATTAACTTCCATCAAAAGTTCAGGTACCATTTAAATGATTTTGTTACTAAAAGTAATTGTCTGTGTGTTCCACAGTAATACAACCACCTTTGATTCCAATTATTCCATTAAAATTTCATTTAAACCAACTTAAAAAAATGGTGAATAAAAAGAATCACAGAATAGTATCTTTTGGAAGAAAAGAGGAAAAGACGATGACAACCAATAAGATGGTTCGACGATCTAGTATAGTGGAAAGGCTTCAAATGTTCAAGAATCGTCCTTAATAGGAAAACCTGGTGAATATTGGGAGAGGAGTATGCACCAAGAGGCTTCATCCATAAGAATAAGTACCTGGTTCACCGAGCCGTCGTTCAAATAATTTAAAAGAACATAAATTAAAAAAATAGTTATAAATCATATTAACATATTAATGCACTGAAAGACAGAAAAGTATGGCCTGTGGATATAACATAATATATATTTCGTAATTTGATTTTATTTATATTTATAATATTTTGTATTTAAGGAATCGCTGTCTGGCGTAGTTACTGACGTTATTTAAATTGCCTATTTTAAATTAAGAAAAAAATAATAAAGATGATTTTTCCAGATGCTGAAACCAATACAGATCGATTTTTCTTGAAAATTTGAAAATGTGAATTTCAAATAAATAAATAATATTTCAAAAAAATATTATATATATAAAATTTTTGCTAATATAAAAAGATAAGATATAAATATTTAATTGTAAACAATACATACTTCTAACTCTGTCGCTCTACGGAACTAGAAAGTTCAACCACATTTCTCCAAGTCTCCCTATCCTTAGCCACCCCATCCAATCCCGTACGTGCCTTCCTACATTGTCCACCCACCGAGTCCTTTGTCTTCCTAGAGCACGTTTCCCAATCGGTCTCTCCTCCAATATATTTTTCGCCTTTCTTTCCTCTCCCATTCTAGCCATAACCGTATTGTAAACAGTGTATATAATAAAAATAAAAATAATGTAGATAAGCTAAAACAAATTAAGGCTAATCATTATAATAAAATATTTTAAATTAAAATACAATAAATGATCATTTATTTGATTTTCCAATAGAATGTTAAAAAAAATAGATGAACACTAATGGTGTAAATTTAGAAATATAAATAAAATAGAATAATAAGAAATCATCAAAGATTTCATAAAATTTTATTTAAGATATTTATCAAAAATATATTATAAATGAAAAAAATAAGCTTTGAAAAAATAAAACTACTATAAATATACTTTTTATTTGTTTTTATTAATCTTATTATAATTTCAAAGAGATGAAGAATAGGATTATGTAGAAAGTAACAACAAATAATTAATCTTAAACCTTAGTCATATATATACATATATATATATATATATATATATGTGTGATTTCACATTCTCATCTCCATTTTAACTCCCCCATCCCGACTCTATTCTCTTTTTCTAAAACTTCCCCTCTCACTTCTTCTCAATTCCATAATTCTGTTTCAAAACGATATAATTTAATAATAAACTTAGCAGAAAATATGAAATAAAAACGCTTTAAAAAAAAAATACAACATAAATTATTTATTAAAGTCGGAATAATTATTTTTTTTTTGTTCTTGGCTTCTCTTGTTTTTTGTTTTAGAATTGTTTTGTTTTGCAATTATTTTTATTCTTTTTTTTTCTATATTTTTAATTCATATAAAAGTTAATTTACAAAATATATCTTTCTCGCGCTGACTAGATTTATGAATATTAATTAATCAACGTAAAAAAAACTAAAAATTACAAAAGCAAAATTCATTTATCTACCTAGAAATATATAAAATATTAAAATATAATATAATACGATTAACAAATAAAAATAACATATATTCTATATATTCTTCAATATATCATAAATAAAAATGAATATATATATATATATATATATATGTATAATAGATATGAATTAGTTCTATTCTATATTATTTATGTAAAGTTAATACATAAGCCAATTATTATATATGTAAATGATGTAATTGGGTTAAAATTATCAATAGAACTTACTGGATCCGAAAAAATGAAAAATAAACTCACAAATTATTAAATTTATTTTATTATTAAATATTAAATATTAATTTTAATTATTACTTTATCATTAATTAAATATATATTAAAAAAATAAAAATGAAAAAAATTTCTAAAAGCAATTAATTAGATACTTTTTTTTTAAGAAATAAAAATTTTATATTAATATTTTTATATTATTTGGTTAATAAATGGTATATCACATAAATATAAAATAATTTAATTAAATTTGAAAAAATAAAATCATATTGGAATAATGTTGGAAACCAAAAAGACATTAATTCTTTAATTCTTCAAACAAGAAATTTTGAGATCAATTTATGTTATTTTATTTAATTTTTATTAAATGTAAAATAGGTTTATTATTTTTCCCTTATTTTTTATTTGTAATAAATATTATATTTAGTGAATTAATAACGAAAACGAAGCCGTAAAAAAATGTATACTTGGTATCTTGAGGGGAAATATTATTTATAATTTTAAAAAATACATAAAATATTTTGAATTAATTTATAATTATATTAAAATAATAATCTATTTATATATTAATTTGCTTATAAATAATCATTTATAAATGATATCGAATAAATTATATTTAAATAGATAATAATTTTCTTTCTTTTTTTCAACACTACTATAAATATAAACATATAACATACATATACATATACACATATGTATATATATTATTGAAGCTAAACCTCGTTTTGGCTGGCCATTTCGTACTTTGGTCGTGGCGTGTGTCCAAAGTCTGATGCATTGAAAATTATTAGCATATCTGATAATTTGGCCAGACACTTCCCAAAATTCCGGGGAATCCCCGTCTAATGTTTGCTGTGCTCATACAAGATCTGGTAGACGGCGTAGTTGTCGTGTGATATCTCCTACACTTGGTAGCATGGACCATGTGTTATAATATTTTACAGTGAGATAAATAACATGTTTTTGGTGTCAAGCAACAAAGTATCGAATAACGATTGTATTGTTTATGAGTCCGTCAATTGAATAGTTTTGATTTGATGTTTGATTGAGGGATGAAATCAGTCAGAAAAAGAAGCAAGAGAAACTACTAGCCGTGAAGAAAAGTCACAACGAACCTTCATTTTTTTGAATGGCGAGTAGCGGTAGTACTTCCTAGTACTAAAGATGTATTGCAGATAAAAAAAAATGACTAACAATTATATGATCTAAATATTTGATCGTTGTCTTCTAGTTCGCACATTAAACGATTTAGGGATTTGACTGTAATATGTACAGTGACGAAAAAAACGCCAGGTGGCGCTGTTGTCGGGCAACGGCAATGCGCCTTCTCAACTGGTTGATTGGAGTTTACTTTTTTTCTTGTAAATCCTTCATGATTGTTATTATTAGTAATATGAAGCAAAAACTTAATTGCATAGTTTGTCTCATATATTATTAAAAAATTAGATCAGTTGAATAATAATAATACATTTAGTCTATGAAGAATTAATTAATTTTTATTATTTATTTAAAAATAAATCTCAAGTTATTTTTAAAATAAATAACTTTTCCAAAAATACGCTAATTCAATTACATAAAATTATATTTGGAAATAGTTTTTTAACATCTAATTGTTTTTTATGTACCTTATCTTGTGATAAATTATTTGTGATAATTAAAACTTTATTTTCATTTATATAAATTAATTCAATTAATTAAGTGACAATCTTACCTAATAAACGTATTATATATATATATATATTTAATATGATTAGTTTTATTTAATTTTTTTAATTTCCTATCGATTTGAGGTTGGATGGAAGAAGAAGAAAAGAGAGAAATACAATAAAAATGTTATGAATCATTTGGCTTGAAATGTTATAGATTGTTAGTATTATTATTATTATTATTATTATTATTATTATTTTTTGTTTTTGTTTTGTCTTTGTTTCTTTTGATAAATGTCATTTCAATTATTTATATTTCGGACCGGTGTCGGTTTTTTTATGTTTGTATGTATGTGTGAGAGGTATGAGTTGAGAGAGGATGGTTTATAATAAATATATCACGAAACCAGTTTGTGGTGAAGTTAAGTTGGCAATGTGTCAACCGTGTAGGGCTTGTAGGGTGTTGAAGTAGGGGGGGGGGAGAAGTTGACGTGATAACCCTATCAACCAAAAAAAAAAAAAGAAAATTGACGCCATTTTTATCCCAAGGCCGATAATTCTCCCACACTTTTTAATTATTACAACTAACGTAGTTATTTATTTATTTTATTTTATAATTATTATTTATCAATTTATTACTTAAGAATATTCTTAGATTAAATGGATTAAAAAGATATATATATATATATATATATATATATATATATATACTTTAAACATTTTAATATAATATAAATCATTAAGTTTTTAATTTTAGTAACTGGTTCACCGATACGCCGCTCGGGCATTAAAAAAAAATTATTCTTTATTATAGGGTTTGGATGTTATATTAATATGGTACCCGAGTCACCGTTCAAATAATTTAAAAGAACATAAATTAAAAAAAATAGTCATATTACATACACCCCTTAAACATACGTACTAATACACTGAAAGACAGAAAAGTATGGCCTGTGGATATAACATAATAATATATATATTTTATAATTTGATTTGATTTATTTTTATAATATTTTGTATTTGAGGAAGCGCTGTCTGGCGTAGTTGCTGACGTCATTTAAATTTCCAATTTTAAATTAAGAAAAAACTAATTAAGATGATTTTTCCCGAGTCTGAAACTAATAGAGATTTTCTTTATAAAAATTATCTATGGTGTGAATTTAAAAAAATCCTTCGAGAGGTTTAATATTTCAATAAAACAAATATATATATAATTTTTGCTAGTAATATTTAATAAGATAAATAAAAAAAAATTAAAAATTAAGAATAATTTATTTATTCTATTGAGTTACTTTAGAAGCCCTTCAATAGTTTTTAATATTCATTATTGTGAAAGGATAATATACACCGGTATCTACAAGTGAAGTAACTTTGTTATTTCAATTTGTTTATTGTTTCACTGTTTGATATATGTACCTTCAATTTATTTATTATTTATAGAATCTATTAATCCAGCCTCTTCTGAGCCACTCAGCAATAATTACAGTATTTAATTAATATGCATTTAGAAATTTATTTGTTGAAATCGTAAATTAAAAATCAAATCGATATAATCTAAGTGTAACGTCAATTGTCGGACACGCCCTGTTTATCTCAATGAATAATAATAATAATAATAAAAACAAATAATATTTATTAAATGTTTTCTAAATAAAATTTCGAAAAATTCAATCAAGAATTATTTTTATTCTAATCCAGAAAATTAATTTAAATTTATTTGATCCTAATAAATTTTCATTTTTCTTTTTTTTTAAAAACAAACTGTTATTTAAATAATTATAATTGTATTTAAATAACTTCCAAAAATTATACAAACATAAGATCGTAAATTATTAACATTTATGTTAAGAATCTTCACAAATTTTAAATTTTTAATATCTATTCTTAATTAAGTAATTATATTTTGCTAATTGAGGGGAATAATAGACAATATTAATATATAGATTATAATTATTTTACAAGACTAATTAAAAATTACAAAATTATAATAATAATAATCAATCTCTATGGCTCTACGGAATTCAAAAGTTCTGGCCGTAGCACTTCTTCAAGTATCCCTATTCTGCGCCACAACCCTCTAAACCCTACCCTAACATCCATCTCTCTCACATCCCTTACCACATTATCCACCCACCGCGTCCTTGGTCTTTCCAAGCGGACGTTTCGGTCTCCCCACCAATATTTTTTTCGCCATTTTTTCTTCTCCTATTCTATCCACGTGTCCAGCCCATCGCAGCCCTCTCGATTTTATAATTCTAACTATATCTGGAGATGCATAGTGGTCATGCAATTCCTCGTTATGCAGTCTCCGCCATTCCCCGGTAACCTCATCTTTCTTTAGCCCATAAATGCTGCTAAGAATCCTATTCTCAAATACTCTAAATCTACTCTCGTTTCCTAAGGTCATAGACCATGCCTCACACCCATACAATACAACCGGTAAAATAATTGTTTTATATATTTTAATTTTTATCCCTTTTGATAATAATTTTGACGCAATAAGCCCCTTTAATGCATGATAGCAGGTGTTTCTCGATTGCAACCTCTCTTCAAGAATATTATTATCCTTCGTGATTACAATAATAATAATAATAATAATCCCACTCCGCCTCAGGGATAGGTGAAATTTTTCTAGCAGTAATGCTGAGAAAGTGCAATAAAATCAAATAATACTAAAACAATAAATAATATTTTTTAAATGTTTTCTAAATAAAATTTCGAAAAATTCAATCAAGAATTACTATTATTTCAATTCAGAAAATTAATTTAAGTTTTTTTAATTTAATAAATTTTATTTTTTTTATAAAATAAAATGTTATTTAAATAATAAAATTTAAATAACTTCAAAAAATTATTTAATTAAATCATTTAAATTGAAGATCATTAAAATATCAACATATAGAAGATATTCTTAATTAAGTAATTATATTTTGTTAATTGAGGGGTATAATAGATAATTAATATATAGATTAGAATTATTTTTAAGACTAATTAAAAATTACAAAATAATAATAATAATAATAATATGCATACTAGACTGTTGACCAAATTTCGGCATTTGCACCCAAATTCATCTGTGCTATGCTTGTATACGCTAAGAAATGACTAAAAATTATTACAAATTAAAAAAATATTTGCTTCAATTCAGTGTTACATTGCAACTCAATAATTTCGAACTGCAATTCTGGTTTGACAGATTCAGAATTCAAATTAAATGACATGCTGAAAATGTCCAGGTTTTCCGTCAGGGGAGACAAACTTGAGAGCTATGAGAAAAGCGTGAAATGTCTCATGAAGAATTTGAATTAAGATTCCAAGATTTAAAAGTTATCGAACAAAACTGAAGGTTTAATGATGGCCATTCAAGATACAGTTTTAAGAACTAAGAACTATGAAAAACATATAAGTGACAGAGAAAAATACCACCCTACTATAAATACAACCCTCCACCAGTTTCTGAAAAGAAAAACATTATTCTCTACTGGGATAAACCAATCGTTACAGACCAGACAATTGATTATAATCGCCCAGATATACTTTTAATTAATCAAAATGACAAAACAGCCAGAACTAGCAGTTCCTCTAATACATAACCTAAGAAAAACTTAAAGCGAAAAACAAGCTAAGTATGGAGATGTTGGATTCCAACTAAAAAAAATCTAGAAACTCGATAAAGTCTTTATCGATCCCATTATCATCTCTGCAGAAGGAGTTATAGCAAGAGAAACATCGAGATCTTTTGAGAGTCTTTCGATCCCCAACAACGTTCTGAGAATAGGCAATAGAGCAATTTTGCTGCAAACCTGTCATATAGTTCGAAAGTTAATTAATTGAACATTGTCCGGAGGAGTGCCTGGGTAGGGTAAAATCTCTACCCAGGTCGTCCGAGCCTAACCCTTAAAAAAGAAAAGAACAATCAGAGTAGGAAAGTTTACCAGGACTGAGTAAGTGTAACAACTCGGATAATAATAATAATAAAATATTTATTAATTTTTTTTCAAAATAAAATTTCGAAAAATTCGATCAAGAATTATTATTATTCCAATATAGAAAATTAATTTAAATTTATTTAATTTAATAAATTTTCATTTTTTTTATATTAGATAAAATGTTATTTAAATATTTAAATTTAAATAATTTCAAAAATTTATTAATACATTTAGATTAAAGATCAGTTATATTTCAACATATATAATATATATGTCTTTTAATATCTATTCTTAATAAAGTAATTATATTTTGTTAATTGAGGGGAATAATAGATAATTAATATATAGATTAAAATTATTTTTCAAGACTAATTAAAAATTACAAAATTATCAAATAACTACATCTATATAGAGCAGTGCTCCGCAACCTTTCTTATCTAGGGCACACAAAGATTGTTTCTAGAATTTTGTGGCACATCAAAAGCTGAAATATATATATATATATATATATATATATGTAGGTTTGTTCGTAGAAATTAATTTCTTCTTCTTCTTCTTCAAGTGCCTTGTCCGGTCTCCCTGACGTCGGCGATCACTCTGGCGAAAACGTCTCTATTTTCCGCCGTGCGGAACAGCTCTCCCACGCTCCTTATGCCGGTCCATTCCCTGATATTCCCTAACCAGGATTGGCGTCTTCTCCCGGGTCCACGTCGACCCTCAATTTTCCCTTTGAGGATTAATTGAAGGAGTTGATATTTATTACCTCTCAAGATGTGGCCGAGGTAAGAGATTTTCCGGCATTTGACAGTGTTGAGGAGTTCTCGCTGTGTGTTTGCTCTCCTCAAGACATCCCTGTTGGTAACTCTCTCGACCCAGGGAATTCGCAGCATTCGCCTGAGGATCCACATCTCAAAAGCCTCCAGGCGATTCATCGTACTGACCTTGAGTGTCCATGCTTCCACACCATATAAGAGAATGGACCAAACATAGCATTTGGCCATTCTCTGTCGTAATTTAAGATTTAGGTTGTCATCACAGAAGAAGGATCTCATTTTATTGAAGGTGGACCTCGCAGCCTCAATTCTGGACTTAATTTCGATATCCGGGTCTAGCTGGTCATTTATGATACAACCAAGATATTTAAAAGATCTTACTCGTTCAACTTGTTTGTTATCGAGGTGGAGGGAGGCGTTTCCATGTGGCTGGCGGCTAAAGACCATAAATTTTGTTTTGGCTATATTGATGTTTAAGCCCGCTTTAATTCCAATTTGAGAAATTTTATTTAGAAGTAGTTGAAGGTCTTCAATGTTTTCAGACAGGATCACAGTGTCGTCGGCATATTTAATTGTACTAATTGGTACGCCATTTACTTTCACCCCCATATCCAGTTCTTCCAAGGCCTCCTTAAAAATTCTGTCAGCATAGAGATTAAATAAAAGGGGAGAGAGAATGCATCCTTGACGGACTCCTCTCTGGATCTCAATTCCCGGTGTTGTGGATTTTCCTACTCTGATTACGGCATATTGCCTCCAGTACAGATTTTTTATAATCCTGATATCTTTTTCGTCCACTCCAGCATCGCACAGAAGTTCAATCAGTCTAGTGTGTTTTATTCTGTCAAAGGCTTTTTCGTAGTCAACAAAACATGCAAATACATCTTTGTGTTGGTCACGACATTTTTGAAGCAAAACATTGAAGCCAAATAATGCTTCTCTTGTACCGAAGGCGTTTCTGAATCCAAACTGCGAGTCATCTAAGTCTAACTCACATTTTAATCGGATGCGGGCGTGTATTATTCGAAGAAAGGTCTTTAACATGTGGCTCATAAGACTGATGAGGCGATAGTCACTGCAATTCTTAGGGTATTGTTTCTTTGGGATAGTAACAAATGTTGATTTCAGCCATTCCTCTGGAAGCATACCGCAGTTATAGATATTGTTAAATATTTTCAATACCAGGTCTATATTGTCTTCATTGATGAATTTGATTAATTCCATTGGGATTCCATCTGGTCCCGGCGCTTTCTTGTTCTTAGCAATTGAAATAGCGTGAATTAGCTCTGATTTTATTATTTTTGGTCCTTCAGGATCGCAATCATCAATTTCAACTTCCTCTCTGGAATCTTCAAAAAGTTTTGCTGCTTACAATTGCCAGGCTTTCATGAGTTCAGCTTCGTCCGTTACTAGTTTTTTGGCTTCATTTAGTATTGACATTGGTGGTCGACTCCTGAATTGTCCAGTTATTTCCTTTACCTTTACATGTATATTAAACATGTCATGTTTTGAGACTAATTCTTCTATTTCTTCACACCTTTCTGTCATCCAAATTTGTTTTGCTAATTTAATCCCTTTCCTTATTTTGAATTGCATCTTTTTATATTCCACGACGTTATTTTTGAGAAGTCTCCTTTCTTCCATCAAATCCAAAATCTCGTCCGTCATCCACGACCTCCTCTTCATTGTACGTGTTCTCCTCAAGTGAAGCGAACCAGTCTCCACCAAAGCATTTTTCAGCAGTGCCCACTGAGTATTTATATCGTCAAGATCGTCAATAGATATCCTCATTAATTTGCCATTGAGATCATCAATAACAGCATTCCTAACATCCTCAAATTGTAATCTTGATGTATCAATAATATTAACGTTGCAGTTTTTTCTTTTTACAGACTTCAACGCTAGGCCCATGTCCGCAACCAAAGGGTTGTGATCTGAGCCTATGTCTGCACCAGGGTATGTTGTGACTCTTTTAACACAATTTCGGAAACGTCTGTTTATCAGAATGTAATCAATTTGGTTCCTACTTGGTTCTTGGTTGTCAATAGAGTCTCTGGGTGATTTCCATGTGTAAAGACGTCGCTTTGGAAGTTTAAATAGCGTATTAGTTACTACCATCTCTGTAGTTTGGCAGAAATCATAGAGCCGGTCTCCTCTCTCATTACACTCACCTAAGCCGAAATCGCCGACCAAATCCCCCCGTCTACCCTGACCGATTTTAGCATTAAAGTCTCCAAGTATCAAGTTTATGGTATTCTTCTTGAGAGAGTTTAGAGTGTTTTCTAAAGTGTTGTAGAATTTTTCCACTTCCTCATCGTATTTACTATCAGATGTAGGTGCGTAGACTTGTAAGATATTTATGTCAAATGGCTGTCCATGAATCTGTAGCAGCATCACTCTATCCGATATGGGCACAAAGTTCTTAACGTACCTCGTGAACTCCGAGTCAACTAGAATTCCGACACCGTTTCGATGAAACCTATCTCCACTCTCACTTCCTGAGTAATAGAGTGTTCCTCCTTCCTGAGAACAAACACCGACACCAGGCCATCTGAGTTCGCTGATTCCCATGAACTTAACTTTAAGTCTTCTCATTTCTTTGATAGCGTTGTTTAATTTTCCGGCCATGAAGAGACTTCTGACATTCCATGTACACACTCGCAATCTGGTTTTCACTATTCTGAGCCGGGAGATTCTTCGCACCCCTTGCCCATTTAAGGGCTGCCCGGGACTGGGGGCCATTTGTATTTTGTTTCTCGTCATAGTGAATTTCCTGGGGATGGTATACCGAAGTGGTTTCCCGTTGCCTTCTTCGGTTTGATTCTCAGCCGCCCCTAACCTGGAGTACAGACGCTGTTCGTAGCCGCCCCTAACCTGGAGAACAGACGCTACTGGGTTTCGCCATAACTGGCTTAAGAGAAGAGAAGGTAAATAGTAAGAAATGAAAGACCCCTAGCCCTCGGACACCTAATAGCGTCGGGGTCGGAAGAAACAAGAGTTGGCCAAGAGAGGCCAGATAGGAAAGATAAAAGTAAGATATCTAGTACAAGTAAGTGGAAGCAATACTAGATATGGCTTGGGACCTCATGGATGCCAATCCATATGCTCATAAGCTATGAGCCCCTCAAGGGAATATGTAAGATCACCCAGCGCGCATACAAACCGCCCGCCACAAGCCACTGATAGGAAAAAGGAAATTGTTATTTATTTATTTTATAATATTAGTAAATGTTAATCGGGATAAGTTATTAATAGGAATAAATAAATAAAGGATTTAAAACAGGAGTGGTAGAGGGGGGAGAAGGAGTGGAGTACTTGCTTGGTAGAACGTTGAACCCTGAACTGAACTCGGAATTAGATGACAAAAATAAAATTAGAACAATGATCATTATCATTATCACTAATTATACTTATTAATGGGTTCATATACCCATCAGTCTCAGTACCGAGAATTACCAATTAAGGATCCACCGCGCCCACCTTGGTAGCAATTGATCCCAGATGTGCCCCATTGTAAAGAGCACTTCAAGATCAGTAAAATGATGTAAAACTTACCACCAGTTTTAACAAATACCCCAAGGAAAAACGGATGGGAATCAGGAGCGATGCGACACACGTCCGACCAGCGCCGAGTTCACTCACACAAATTAATTTAATTCGTTTATTTGCGCGAGGGCGCGTATAGTACGTGTGCTATAAAGGTGACAAGCGCTTGTATGTATAATCTCAGAAAAATGACAATAAACTTACATATAAAATTATGCGGATTTCTAAAAGTTTCATTTGATTGCGGCGGCACACCTTTAAGGCACACCGGTTGCGGAGGACTGATATAGAGAGAGGTCTAGGAAGAATTGAAGGCTTAATTAAATACAATTATAAGAATTATTATAATATATATAGAAGGATGGGTATTAACCAGTTATATGTGTATTTGAAATACAAGATACAAAATACAAAATTAAATCTTGGAACTCGTTACAGCATAGGCAAAGTAATTGGTATTTTGTATTTCGTTACATTTTTTTAGGAATTGGTATCTGAAATTTGAGATACCAAATACTTTTTTTTTAAATTTGCTGTCGTAGGGAGCTGAAATCGTTTTAATTTACTTACTGTATGTAATAAGGCGCCATTGGGTGTGTGGTTAGCGAATCTGCTTCACATTGACATGGTCCCGGGTTCAAGTACCGGGCCTGGCAAGGGAATTCCCTAGCTGGGGTCTATGGGACGGAGTCAACCCAGCCTCCGGGAACAACATTGGAGAAAAGCTACTTGATAGCGCCTCCGATCAAGAAAATCAAGCTAAAGGTTGAGAGGACACCTCATTGATATAACCGGCTTGATAGGCGTTGTCCTTGCGTAGGACGTACACGTCAGAGCTTTTTTTTTACTGTATGTAATCGTCGTGTGGGTTCTCTGTTCTGAATCTTAGTAAAAACGAGTAATAATGACAACTCTTCAGCTAATAGTAATGAGGAAAAGGACTTTTTTGTATTATTAAGCTCGCAAGAAAATAAAATGGACTCAAAGATGGACTTAGAAAATGTAACCTATTTTAATGATAAGAACAAATATTTTAATTCTTTGATAAAGGAATTATTTATAAGATTTAAAACCTGCCTCAGTTGAAAGATTTTCATTTGCGTGGTTTATCCATTCTACATCAAGGCCCAGATTATCCGACAAAACCTTTGAAAATTTGTTTTTTTTAAATTACAAAGTCTATACCACGTAATATGTACGTATATAAAAAAATGTCAAAAAAATTTTGTTTGCCTTCAATTGTTCTATTATTTATAACTTGACCTTTTCATATTTTTATAAATAATTATTTTTCAAAATCATAATTAATTTTATTGTTTTGGATTTTCCAAAGGTATTCTCCAATATAAGTTTAACTACCAAATCCCTAAACTAAATATATTTAGGGATCCAGAATTACCCAACCAAAAAAAAATTTTTGTAATTGGTATTTTCAATGTAAAATATTTGAAATACGTAATTGGAATCTTGTATTTCGTTACAAAAATCTGAAGTATTTGGTATTTTTTATCTCGTTACTCAAAATCGAATAACATACCCATCCCTGTATACATATTTAAATACTAAAAACATTGTTGAGAAGTTCTTGGTAGTTTTCACCAAAAGACCCAGAACAGTAAACAGAGATCGTTGTAAAATAAAAAAATATTAAATCAAAATCTTACAAACTATACAACCTATAAGTACCTGGTTTTATCCTTTGACTACATATATCATGTATCATTGAAAATGGATTAAGTAAGTAATTCTCTAAAAATTGGCAGAATATATAAAAACAAATTTATATCAATTAAAGAATGTTTTCTAAATAAAATATTACTAATGATTGTTATCGATTAACTGCTTATTTATGATTAATTATATAAAAAAAAACATCGGCTGTAATAGAACTATTTCCTGAAAAAAAAAATTTCTTACAACTTATATGAGAATACATAAATATATATAAATAAATCAATAAATATAAATATGAACTACCGAAATGAATGATAAAAAATTGATTATAAAAACAACTAATTATCAATCTTTATTTGTTTTTAAACCATTTTATTTAGTTTCACATCGTGTCCTGTCGTCAAATCTTGCAAGGTGAATTTGACCCACTTCCCAATGTTCGAATTAGCTGAAATTTTGTATACATATGTAACTCCGATGACAATGTAATATTTAGGTTCATCCCAAACCATATGGGACCTCAGGGGTATTAATAATTATTAATATTATTATTATTATTATTAATTATTAATAAATTAATTAATTCTTAATACTATAACCTTAAATGATAAACCGGGAGAAATTTATGTAAAGACTAAAAATTAGGAAATAAAAAAAATATAAAAAAAATTTTTGAAAATACGCTTTTATTTAAATGCATTAAAAAGGAGAAAATAATTTGTTACAATTTCTTTACAATTAATGATATCCAAAAAATGAAATTTTGGGCGCCAAACATGCTGGGGAAAAAAAAGAATGCGAATAATATTTTATTGTATATCCACAAACATTTCTGTTTTTTTTCTTTTCCGCTATACTTGATAACTATGTATGTCTATTTGAAGTAAAATTTGCGTTTTTTCCCTGCATGTTTGGCGCCCATGCTTTCATTTTTTAGATATGATTAATTGTAAGGAAATCGTGTTGTGTGTGGAAAATTATTTTCTTCTTTTTAGTGCATTTAAATAAAATCGTGTTTTTAAAAAGTTTTTTTTAATTTTTTTTTTTTATTTCAAGAAACATTATTAATGTGACCAAAGCAAATTTTTATTAAATAAATTGTCATTTTAAGAAAAATTACTTTTATGTAGTTTTTCTTAATGAAAAAAAATAGTATTTACAGCCATAGTAGAATAATATACACACTAATTTTAAATTGAATTTAAAACATCATAATGGAAAAAAATAAAAGGTAAATATAAAAAATTATTCTCTTATGATTTATAATGTTAAATAGTCAATTGTTTATGTTTTATATAATAAAATAGCTAAATACAATCTAGTTTGATAAATTGTTTTGTTTTAAAAATAAATAATCATGAAAAATTGATGAAAGTGTTTGATGAATAAAATATAAGAAAAGTGAATTTAGTAGATTGAATTTGAAGTGTTTTTTTTTACGAAGGGAAATTTAATGTGAACTGAATGGGTTTCTTCTTGTATGGATGGATGGATGGTGTAAAGGTCAGCCAGCGTAAGGGTCAGTGAAGGGTGACGATAAAGGTACGCTTGGTAGGGCAAAAATAAGAAAAACGTCAGGATTTAATTATTTATTTAAATCTAACAAGAGAGAAAAGTAGTAAAAAATTTATCTAGGTAAAGGTATTTTAAGTTTACAGGTAAAATTAAAAATATATTCTTATCATAATATTTAACGTATATATTTCAATTTTTTTCTTTAGAAAATAATATATAATAATAATAATGAATTTCATATTAAATAAATACCTGTGGAATTTAATTTATTTTTTTTTCTTATAAAAGTATAAAAAATATCACAGTAACGAAAAACAAGAATAAAAATAATAAATTTATAAATAAATATTCGAAATAATAAAAATATATTATTTTTTATTATGAATATTGAGAAATTAAAAAAAATAATTAAATTTATTTTATTGATTGATTTATAAATAAACGAGTGGAGTTCAATAAGTCCGTGGCTTTTTGTATGAAACAAGTTTTTGGATAATTTTCATTAAGCTATAGAGCTTCGTCCAATTTTTCTCCAAATTTTTTATCCCTTCCAAAAAATTATATTTGTCAAGAACATCTAAATAGGTATTAGTTTGTGAGATGATTTCATCGTTGGAGTCAAATCACTTTCCGCCCAGCTATTTCTTCAGACTTAGAAACAAGAAATAGTCACTCGGGGCTAAATCCGGAGAATAAGGAGGATGAGGGAGTAATTGGTATCCCAATTTATGGATTTTTATGAAAATTCACGATTTTCCATTTTCATCTCAAATCATGAGGTAGTCTGCTATTAATGGATGTAAAACAAAAACTAAAAGAGGCAGTCAAATTACGATAGGAGTCAGCTGATAGTTGCTTGCTGATAGGAGCAGTGTTGTCATTTTATTTAAGAGTCGGAAAATTCAAAACGGGCTCATTGACCTGCATATATATATAAAATTATAAAGTTATTCAAATTCTTGAGAAGTGTTGCAAACAAGCTTTTCAATATCTGTATTGAGTTTATGCAATCGACAACAACTAACTTATTATTGAAAAGGTTGAAAGTATACTATACTATATTAAAATCAGAAGGAGGGGTAATCAAGTAAATTATTGAAGGGTTGTAAGATCAATCAGATCAAGAAATCAAATTAGATATTAATGAATTTAAAAAATTGTCTTAGCTTTGATAAAATGTTTACAGAAAAAAAATAATAGATTTGATAGTTTAGAAAATACAATTAATTTATTAGTGAGAGAAAAAAAAATACAAAATATAATGAATGATACATGGCCTTGAAGAGAAAGAAAAAAATTAAAGATTAATAGTATAAAATTTATTAAAAATATTACAATAGGACAGTGTATGAAATTATTAAAAGAAAAGTAAAAGAAAAGTTTAAGATGTTCAAGTTGGATTTTTAAATTTGACAAATAACAATTTAAAAAGAGAAGAAAGTTTCTAAACTAAAATTTGTTCTCAGTAAATTACAGAAGATTTTCCGAAAAGAGTTTTAGAAAACAAGAAAAATCTAATCTCTGATCCAATTAAGTCTGGTAATGAAAACAAATGAGCAATTATTAAATATGACAAATTAATGGTCAAAAAGAAAAAAATATAATTTTAATGAAAATAAATTTAAAGAAAAAAAAAAGGTTTTTAAGCTCTTAACCAATGTATAAACCAACTAATGTAAGCATTAGTAATCAAAAAAAATAAAAAAAATAATATACCTTCGGATATAAATAACGTTATTCGTAGGTTTGTGTCAGTCAGCGATATAAATCAAATAAATACAAACCTGAAATTAAGAAATTCGAACATTTAGAATAAATCGTAAATAACATAAAGAATATACATATTAATAAAAAAAACTAATCAACAGCCAAGATATCCAATAAGGATTTAAACAAAAAAAAAACCTCTGACATTTGTACGTACTACAAGGACAATGCCTATTAAGTCGGTTATATCAAGTAGGTGTCCTATATGATCAGTAAAACGGGACCCCTTGTCAGGCCCGGGACACTAGAATGTGAGCCAACTACACTAACCTCTCACCCTGAGGCGCCTTATTTAAACAAAAACAACTTAAATGATCCAATTTATAATAAAAAAAAATTATATTAAAATTAGAAATATAATTAAATAATAATAAAAATGTATTAAAGATCCATTTTTAAATGTTAAAATAAATGTTTGAATAAAATTCCTAATTGAATATAATAATAATTTAGCATTTTACTTTTTTATTACTATTTATCTTGGATATTTAATAAAAAATTTTAAAAGAGTTGAAATTTGTAGAATAAAATTCTCTATAAATAGTTTCATATAAAATTTTCTATTTTTTATAGTGTAGGAAATATTATTATTTTACTTTTTTGATTTATATTATTTATAAATGTATTTAACCGAAAGTGTTGCCAAGTCGTTAGCAATAAAATAAAATCATTAATATATAATTTGGTTATGATTGGTTTTAACGTTTAACCGGAATTTGGTTCACAAGAATTCTGCCACACACATGCACTCACATACGTTATTAAAATTAGATAAAACCATTTTATTGGAATCACAATGACTTGAAACGTGGAGATCTAATAAAACCGCATGTCGATAGCTTACCGGGATTAAAATACTTTTACTCTCAAAAAATTTAGAATATTTTCGATTTAAAATTAAAATTGAAAACTAATTAAATATTAAATCAGCCTTCAATTCGGAATTGTCATTAATATCATATATCATAATAACACAGAAATTCCCTTTGAGTTGTTAAATAATACAAATTATTTGTTAATCCCATCGGTCTATTATAAAATATTCATTCTGACGTAACTATATACATACAAATATTATCAGTGAGTTCATTTTTCATAGCAACCATATGAAATGAAGTACAATTAAATAAACATTATTTAGAAATTATCATTCTTATAAAATTATTACAGTTATTTCAAAGTAAATTAAGAATTTTTTTATATTATATTACAAAAATGTTTTTAAATTTACAAAAAAAAATTTATAAGTAAATTAAAATGAAAATAAAATAAAATAAATTTAAGTAAAAAGAAATCTTTTTAAAAAATACACTTTACTTAAAATTGCACTAAAAAGTAAAAAATAAAATCACTTTAAAGTGTGTGCGCTCAAATTATAACACCAAATGGAAGCAAATGTTTTACGGTGTTAAATGTTTTACGGTCTTATTATAATTTAAGCGCACACACTTAGTGCAATTTTAAGTAAAGTGTATTTTTTAAAAAGATTTCTTTTACTTAAATTTATTTTATACTTTTTAGTCGTATTCAGCGCCTCTAGAACTGCTATCGCCATCTATGATTGAAATAGTGAACTATTCCATATTCCGCATATGAAAGTTCAGTTAATTAATTACCACTAATAAATAAATAATTCAGTGGATTTTTCAATTGATTCGTCGTGTATTATTAGCAGGAGCAAGCGCGTATGCAAAATTTCAAGTTGATTGAATGACGGGAAGTTGTTGAAATATCGATTATAAAATGCCGCAAACAAACAAACAAACAACCCGCGGACAAACGGACAGTGTGAGTTAAATAAAGTGTATTAAAAATGAAAATACTCGTAACAAATTGCGATGAAATTATATATATATATTTCTCTATTTATATAGAAAAAAAATAATATAAACCTGTTTAAACTTTAGTTATTGTTTTTTTTACTTTCTCTTTTTTCATTCTTATGTAATTTAATGTAGAAATTAGGGAAATTTTATTTCTTTTATCTTTTTTTTGGCGTTTTCAAGTTAAACTCAAATACCATTTCTTGAAGTGTTTTTTTTGTTTTAAGGTAGTATATATATATATATATAGAATGAATGGGTTTACTTGGATGGATGTACCATATAGTAGAAGAGGATGTGTATGTAGTATATATATATATCAGTTGTAGAGTAAGTTCCCAAAGGTCCTCTCTCTCCCTCTCTCTGACTACGTATACGAGAGTGGTGTATGCATGAGATGAATCGATCCCAGAAGATTTGCAAATCAGCCTTGTCTCCGTTCTTCACCGCCATTCTTCCATGCTTCCTTCACATCGCGGACATACCCAGGAGACTCGTTTATTTACTACCCCCGGTGCCTATTTCGTTTGACCCTTCACCCCTGCCCTCATGTTTTAAATACACAAAATACTATATTTATAATATATATATTCAGGTAAATTCAATTATAATTGAAATAACTAACGCAAACAATATTTAAATGATTAAGATTCTATAGATATTGTTTTTAATTTAAAAATAATATAACTTTTTTTTTTAAAACCAAAATTAACAACTTTTGAAAAATATTGGAAGAAAAGTAGGTTTAAATAATAAATAATAAGAAAAGTAGGTTTAAATAATTTTCCTCGAGAGGTAATTTGTATTAAAAAAATTAAAATAAAATTTGAAATTAAAAACAATAGCTACTATTTGTTAGTACCTGGAACACCGAGCTATCGCTCGACCCTTTAAAAAATATTAATATACAATTTTTTAATTATTTATTACAATCATTAAATGAGTTACTATTTTGGCTTTAATTTTATATTCAAAGTGGTAATAGCTTATAGTTTATTTAGACCTAAGATTACTAATGCTAATAACATAATTTCTAAAATTATATTAGTTATTATATATATATTCCTTTAATATAAAATAGATTATTCAATTATTATTTGAGTTTAATAATATATTAATGAGATAACTCACCATTTTAATATTGATATCACTTGAATGACTTAAAATATTTTAAATATAAAAAATGATTAATAAAATATTAATTCTTTCCCAGTTTCTTTCCCCCTTTATATATATTATTTAATATAATTTATTCTAAAAACCATCATTTTAATTAATATAATTAATATAATTTAATATTATATTAGGATCAAATTTATTCAACAATTTATTTGAAATATGATATACTTTAATTATAATTTTAATTGTATATTAATTAAATAAATCAATTATTCTTAAAATATTAAAAATAATATGTGGAGAATTCTCTAGATCAGAAAGAAAGATAATATATATACTTAATAAGATAAATTTTAAATTAATATATATAAATTTTACATTACCAAACCGTATTTATAGAAAATATCAATCAATTTTTTACATCAAATAAATAATTTAGTATACAACATTTTATAAGAATTTGTTAAAAGCTCCTGGCTGTTCATTTGATGACTTTTTAAATAAAAAATATATTTATTAAAATTTCTTCATTTATAATTGTTCATGTGTATTATTATATTGCTAGCTTTTTTTTTGGTGAGAGATTAATAAATAAATTTCATAATTTGTTTCTAAAATATTATTAAAATAAATAGTTTTAATCTTATTTCGAAATTAAATAAAAATTTTTTAAAATGTTTTAAATATTAAAAAATATTAATACAATATCAATTAAAAAAAAGGCGGGAGGCAAATTTCAATATGGATGACATAGTTGCTGACGTCATTTAAATTTACTACTTTAAATTAAGAAAATACTAATAAAGTTGATTTTTCTGAGGCTAAAAAACAATACAAATCGATTTTTTTATAAATATTATCTATGGTGTGAATTTCAAAAAAATCCTTAGAGCGGTTTAATATCTCAAAAATATACAAAATATTTATATATATATATAAATAATTTTTGCTAGTATAATAAGTTAAGATATATTCTCAGACTAGGGCTTATCATTTGATGAAACAGATAAAGGGAACATATAAAATATTATAAATTGAAAAGAAAAACAATTTAAATTGGAAAAATAAATGAAATTGTAAATATTTGAACTCTTCCTTTTTACCCTTTCATTCATCATAATTAAAGTCTTATTCAAACTACTTCTTCAATTACTATTTATTATTTAATAATATATATATATATATATATATACTATGTATATTAATATGAGAAATGTTGGCTTGTCATTTAAAATTTTTTATGTTTATTTGTATGTTTATCTGAGTGTGTGAGTGTGTATGAACAAGAGAAGAACGTTTTGATGATCTAAAACAAGTGGTTTTAAAATATTCAAAAGCAAACTCATTGCTCTTGTCATATTTCGGATGTCAAAAAAAGGGTTGAACCATTCTATTTCACAATGTCTATCCTCTCTAAATAAATAAAAAAAAACAACAAAATTCAAATCATTAGATCAATAAATTTCTTATTTACCCTTACATTATTTTTACTATATATAGTAAATAATTTATTTTTATAAAATAATTAAATATGTTAAAATAAGTAAAACATATAAAACAAAATAAGTGAAAAGAAATAAATAGAAAACACTTTGTCATTTCATTTATAAATATCTAAACAATTGTACCTACAAACAAAAGTACAAATAAACAAGTAAACACCTAAACAAAGTGTGGTATCATCTTCTGACTCCTTGTAACAAAGACTTCTGCCTCCTGACAGTCAAACTAATTAATTATACTATTATTATTAGAAATTAGGGTATCTCGGTAACTCAGGTCATTTATACTTTGTTGTCTTCAGTTTCATAAATAATAAAAAAATAAAATAAATAAATATTAAAATCATTGAAGATGTCACCCTAGACTTGGAGCTTGATAAACTGTTATTTTTGATCTGAAACTTTCTATTCAAAATTGTAAATTGTAAAGTGCAGACTTTAAGGAATTTTCTCATCAACTTTTTGTGTCAAATCATCACTTAAGCAACCCTCTTAGATGAATATTTTATATATTTTCTCTTGATTAATAAATTATATATAATTTTCGCATATTTCCAGTAACATTGTCACCTTCACCATAAATTTCAGAATTCAAGAGTAGATAAATTTTTTTGAATTTAAAACCGAAAACCTGAACAAACTTTATGATTGACAACAAAAATGAGTAGTCACTCGTCTTCCTATGTGGACACGATAATCATTCGTATCATAATTACATAATTTATATAAATTTAAATCTCGTAAATAAATAAAAATTATTTATTAATTTAGTTAAATAATAATTTAAATTTTTTAAGGAAATTAAATATTAAAATTAATTAATTTTTGAAGAAAGTTATTTAAGTTTAATAAATAACTTTTAAACATTTTAATAATCATACCAACTAATTTTGAAAGAATACCAAACTTGTGTACCTAATAAAGTTTTCATGTTTATTCAAGAGCGTAAGTGCTGGTAAAATATATTTCTATATATATATTTACATATATTTGTATAGTTTTGAGAGATTAAATCTAAGGATTTTTTTGAAATTCACACCTTAGATCAGAGGTTCTTAAACTTATGTACTCCGCGGACCCCCACTTGGAGAAATTTTTTTTGACGGACCCCATCCCAACTTTAGGTACTTTACGTCATTTTATTAGTTAATTTCTGGTTTACGATCTCATAAGAACAAGGATATATGTTGAATATTTCTAACAGTGATTGGTGAATAACGATTTTTTTGCATATTGTAGAACACATTTTATTAGAAATTATAATATTGAAGAATGAAAATTCAGCTAAATATGAAGATGGAAACGGTAGCAATAGTTTTCTTGCACATTTCGTTGAATTTGGGTATTTGATCTCTGTTTCCTCACAAAGCCATCCCATCGCTCCTTTTATATTAAATAAAGTTTTAACTGACTCATAATTTTCTCGTGCACCTGTACGATGGCTTTGCGGACCCCTAGTAAAGTCTTCGCGGACCCCCAGGGGTCCGCGGACCACAGTTTAAGAACCTCTGCCTTAGATAATACTTATAAAGAAAGATCGATCTGTATTGGTTTCAGCCTCAATTTTATTAGTATTTTCTTAAATTAAAATTGAAAATTTAAATGACGTCAGTAACTACGTCAAACAGCGCTTCCTTAAATACAAAATATTATAAATATAAATTTGCATCCCGCCATTTTTTAATTGATAATTGTATTAATATTTTTTTTATATATAAAATAGTTTAAAATTTCGAAATAAATTTAAAAATATCTATTTTAATAATATTTTAGAATCAAATTACGAAATATATTTATTAATCTCTCACAAAAAAAAATAAGTTGACCTGTGGCCAGGTCCGAACCGACCGACTGTTTGAAATAAATTAATTTCCAGCTACAGAAACAATTTCAAATAATTTTAATATATCTATTAATGTAATAAAAAACATATATGGTTACATAAATAATAAATATAAACATTTTTAATTTTATTTTATTTATAATATATATGCAAGACCAGGCTGTGACGTCATGAATGGCTGGATGACGTCATATAATTTTAAATCAAGAAAAAACTAATAAATATGATTTTTCTCGAGGATAAAACCAATACAAAGTGCATGATTCGTGGTGATATATAAAAAAATCTCCTTTGGTGTGAAAATAACCCTTTCCTTCCTATCGTCGATCGCTAATACTACCACTTCCGGTTTCCGGATTTGAGCCAAAAGTTGATCAATTCATCCCACTGATGCATTAAGTAAATATACCAAATTTCATCAAAATCGGTTGAGCCGTTCAGGCTGTACACATCTATACGGACGGACGGACGGACAGACATCATGCTAAAAATACTTTTTTCTGTTAACAAAATGCATGATTCGTGGAGATATGTAAAAATCTCCACATGTGAAATTTGGTGTGAAAACAATACCTCCCTTACTATCGTCGGTCGGTAAAAAGATAGTATCTCCACTCGACTATCTAGCAATTTGAATTGGATTAATTAACATAGTATATATTTAAATTAAATTTAATTAATTATCAATTAAAATTAATAAATAATATTTATTAAATCAGCGCATGTTTGGTTCTTTGTTGATGTCACCACGTCATGTGTTGGCGCGTGATTTGCAGTATTAAATAAGTTGACCTGTGGCCAGGTCCGAACCGACCGACGCACAGTGGTCTGAAACGCCCAAATAGCTGGCCAAAAATGAAGATGTTGGTGAAACAGCTTGAAATTTTGTAGGCAATAATTTTGAGAGTCAGGAAATTTAAATTTGACAAAAAAAAAATGGCGGACAGATTTTTAGAAAAGTGACGTCAGATTCGCAATTGTATGGTCTCTGGGATTTTTTGAGCCGAAAATTTCGAAATTGAAGTTAAATTGTACGAAAAAAATGATAAATTTCAAATGATGTGTTGATTTTTCAAAAAATGACGTCATGCAGAGAAAAAGGAGAACAACTATATTATGCATCTAAAATAGGCGACGGAATTCGAGAAAAGGTGAGCTGTTACATTGATTTTACTTCAAATATCTTTCCTTCTTTTGAAAAGTGACAGGAGCACCTTAACGAGATATTAATCGCGCTAACCTGCAGGTACCTGTGGGTCCCATAGGCCCTAGTCTGTTGACGTTCGCGCGCTCGGAAAAAAATTCATAGGAACAAATGGGGCAAAAAGGAGCAATTTTTTCTTCATGATTCTTTATCTATAGACCTTTATCTTTATGATTCAAATGAGATTGTCACCAATGGTCACCAATGTAAAAAATGCGGAATGTTTTTTGAAAAGTTTTTCGTCAGGTTACATTTTCTGACACAAGCGGTTTAAATCAGCCAATATCAATATAATACATGCATTTCTAGCAAACAAAATAAAAAAGTCCATGTACGTACCTCCAGCAACAGTTTCCATGTCGCAAGTTGCAAATGAAACTTTTCTATGAAACGAAACACCAATTTTGACTGAACTCGAATTTCAGACGTTTTGGGAAATCTCGGGAGAAAGTAAAAACAGCTGACTTTGAGATGTTCGGAAAACTCGTAGAGTCATGGTAATGCTCTACATTTTCAGCTTTTCGTACATAAATATGTCTTCAACAAAATACCATAAACGACATGCAAAAAAAAAATTTTTCAATTTTCGATTTTTGGCCAGCTTTTTTGGCGTTTCATACCACTGTGCGACGGTTTGAAGTAAATTAATTTTCAGCTACAGAAACAATTTCAAATAATTTTAATATATCTATTAATGTAATAAAAAACAGATATGGATAGAACATAAATATTTTTAATTTTATTTTATTTATAATATATAGCTGAAATAGCCGGCGTTACCCGAGGCTGTGACGTCATGAAGGGCTGGGTGACGTCATATAATTTTAAATTAAGAAAAACATAATGAAGATGATTTTTCCCGAGGATAAAACCAATACATTCGTGGTGATATGTAAAAAACTCTCCTTATGTGAAATTTGGTGCGAAAATAACCCTTCCCTTCTTATCGTCGATCGCTAATACTACCACTTCCGGTTTCCGGATTTGTACCAAAAGTTGATCAATTCATCCCACTGATGCATTAAGTAAAGATACCAAATTTCATCAAAATCGGTTGAGCCGTTCAGGCTGTACACATTTATACGGACAGACGGAAGGACGGACGGACGCACGGACAGACATCATGCTAAAAATACTTTTTTCTGTTAAGAAAATGCATGATTCGTGGTGATATATAAAAAAATCTCCTCATGTGAAATTTGGTGTGAAAATAACCCTTCCCTTCCTATCGTCGATCGCTAATACTACCACTTCCGGTTTCCGGATTTGTACCAAAAGTTGATCAATTCATCCCACTGATGCATTAAGTAAATATACCAAATTTCATCAAAATCGGTTGAGCCGTTCAGGCTGTACACATCTATACGGACGGACGGACCACTTCCGGTTTCCGGATTTGAGCCAAAAGTTGATCAATTCATCCCACTGATGCATTAAGTAAATATACTAAATTTCATCAAAATCGGTTGAGCCGTTCAGGCTGTACACATCTATACGGACGGACGGACGGACGGACAGACATCATGCTAAAAATACTTTTTTCTGATAAGAAAATGCATGATTCGTGGAGATATGTAAAAATCTCCACATGTGAAATTTGGTGTGAAAACAATACCTCCCTTACTATCGTCGGTCGGTAAAAATTAATTCCGGTACTTTCAGCGACTCAATCAAGCTGAAATTCTATATATAGCAGTTTTATATAACCTTAATGAAAATGACTCAAGAACCTTCAAAACGTACAAAAACAACAAAATCTCTACATCGAAATTTTTCATGATCGCAATACTATCTCTGGCGAGATAGTAAAAATTATCCAAGTTAGTTAGCAACATAATAACACACATGAACAATTATAAATGAAGGAAGGTCAAATAAATTGTATCTAATTTAATCTAATAATATTAAATAAATTATGTGGATCCGATGATCATCCGTTTCTTAATTAGATAATTAATATAAATTTAAATCTCGTACATAAATAAAAATAATTAATTAATTTAGTTAAATAATAATTTAAATTGTTGAATGAAATTATCAAATAAATTTTTGAAAAAAAGTTATTTAAGTTAAATAAATAACTTTTTTTATAGTTTAATAATTATACGAGAATTTGATGATTTTATACGTTGTGAAGGTTCCTGAATCATTTTCACTAAGGTTGAGAAAAATGTCTTTGTACGTGTGTATGTGTATATGAGTATATGTATTTAGACAAGATCACGCAAAAACGGTTTGAGCTAGAATCATGAAATTTGTTACATGGGCATTATTCAAAATTCATAGTTTTCTATCAACTTTTGAGAAATGTAGCTTCACCGGAAGAGAGTCATTACCTACAACGTTTTGATTTTTTTTCTTCTAAAGTAACCGTAAAAATAAAGATATATGTTTATTAATTATTCACCTGATTAATAATTGTATACAACTGCTATATATAGAATTTTAGCTTGATTGAAAGTACCAGAATTAATTTTTTAACACTGCAAATCTCACGCGCCAACACGTGACGTGGTGCCATCAACAAAGAGCCAAACATGCGCTGGTTTAATAAATATTATTTATTAATTTTAATTTATAATTTATAATTAATTAAATTCAATTTAAATATAATATATTATGTTATTTAATCCAATTGAAATTGCGGGAGAGTCGAGTGGAGACACTCCAGCTTATTTAAATACTCTCGACTGCCCTAAGTGTCCCTAATTTTCTAAGGGTGTCCTTTTTTGGAACTTTATAGAGTTGACAACCCTGACTATACGTAATAGTTTAGAAAAAATTCCAAATTTGTATCCGATTAAAGTTTTAATGTTTATTCAAGAACGTAAATGCTATAATGCTGAACTACTGAACTTGAGCAAAGTGAATGTTCAAACCTAACAAGATTTACTAAAATTTTAAAAATAGTATTTAATTTAAACAATCAAAATAAAAATAAGTATATATACATTGTCTCTTTTTAGTTTAACTCGATAAAATATAAAATAATAAATATATATTTTAATAACTAATTTAAAATAATAAATTTAATGAATAAATTTATTATAGTTATTAAAGTCTAATATAAATAGTTTGGGGGGCTTATTAAAGAATTCATTTTAGGTTTAAATTTACACACTTAGGGTGATGTTTAAAAATTAATATATATTATATATTTATTTTTATGAAGGGATAATAAATTTTATTTGGAATTAATTGTGTTGTATAAATTGTAGAATTATTAAAATTACTACCGCCTCGTTTTTCTGTTTGGTTTGAAATTAAAAAACCAGTGAAGCGCATACACAAGTAAAAATGATATGTTTAAAATTGTTTATTAAATAATAAAGAGGTAAAAATAAAAAGCAAAATGTGCAGCATCGTACACGTGGCGGAAGTGAAACTTCTTACAATATAGAGAATAAGATAAATTTTAGTTGAGAGTGTGAGTGAGAGAGAAATAGAGAAAAATAAAGGGATCATTTCGAAAGACATATAACAGTATAAAATTTTCGTAACAAATATTCGCTTTATTATTATTATTATCTACTCTATCATCATATCTACATTGCCTGTACTATTGTCGGTTGGTGCTTCAATTGGTAATACTGATATTAATGGCTTGTGATAACTAAAATAAGATATATATGTTCGTGATTCGATATTTTCTATATAACGTGTAAAAACAGCATCTATTGTAGTTCCAGATTTTGTTGTTGATTCCTTGGGATCGTTATTTATAAGCAGACCAAATGTTTCTCGAAGAAAGTTGATCAACGGCAACGAATCATCTCAGATCCAAAATTTACATTAAAATCTCCCCCGAGAATTAGAGGGATTTTATCTTCGCCTCGTTCAAGTGCATTAGCACCTGTGTGGCTATAAACCAGTAGTGAACGGTGTATGAAATAAATAATATCGTCTAAATTTTGGTCGTTATTTTTTTTCGGCATAGTGAAATCTGTGGAGTAGAGAAAAGCAGTTTTAAATGCAATAATAATTTTAAATTGATTTAGTAGTGTTAAAGTAATGTTGAGATTCGGATAAATAACGTGAATGGTCATCGACGCACATAACTGTATGTGTTGGCGTGTGAATCGCCGACCATGTTCACACACACAATTACATGCGTCGGTATGCGTGCACGCTGTATATTTGACTTGAGAATTTTAATTATTTCACGATATATATCTTATCTTATTATGCTAGCTAAAATTGTATATATCTATCTATTTATCTATAACCATTGGTTCTCAAAAACCGCTCTAACGATTTTTTTCAAATTCACACTAGATATAGTATTTATAAAGAAAAATTGAGTTTTATTGATTACATCTCTTGAAACTTACAGCTTCATTATTAATTTCTTAATTGAAAATTATATATGGGTGACGTAAATGGCATCCATTTTGAAATTTTACTCCCGCCTTTTTTTAATTTTGTATTAATATTTTTTTTATATTTAAAATATTTTAAAATTTATTATTTAATTTCGAAATAAAATTAAAAATATTTATTTTTAATAAAATATATATATATATTTATTAATCCCGCTTTTTTTTTAAATGATATTGTATTAACATTTTTTTATATTTAAAATATTTTAAAATTCATTATTTAATTTCGAAATTTTATATTTAAAATATTTTAAAATTTATTATTTAATTTCGAAATAAAATTAAAAATATTTATTTTTAATAAAATATATATATATATTTATTAATCCCGCTTTTTTTTTAAATGATATTGTATTAACATTTTTTTATATTTAAAATATTTTAAAATTCATTATTTAATTTCGAAATTTTATATTTAAAATATTTTAAAATTTATTATTTAATTTCGAAATAAAATTAAAAATATTTATTTTTAATAAAATATATATATATATTTATTAATCCCGCTTTTTTTTTAAATGATATTGTATTAACATTTTTTTATATTTAAAATATTTTAAAATTCATTATTTAATTTCGAAATAAAATTAAAAATATTTATTTTTAATAAAATATATATATATTTATTAATCTCTCTCAAAAAATATGAAATACGTTTAATATTAAAAATAAATAAATATACATATGAAATTTGTTATTTTTTAATATTAAAAAATATTTAATTTGAGATTAATTATATAAAAAATTTTAAAAAATTCAAAAAAACTTAGCTATAATATTTGACATATGATAAGGTTAATTACAATTTTTTAATAGACATCCTTAATAAATAGAAAAATAATAATTTTTAAATAATATAAATAATATTTAATTATAATCTAATCAAAGAAAATAAAAGTTTGAATCTATTTGATAGTTGATCTTTTTACATATAATTAATCTCAAATTAAATATTTTTTAATATTAAAAAAAAATAACAAATTTCATATGTATATTTATTTTTATAAATGTTTAGGCAAATTTTGAAATTAATATATATTTAAATTCAAATTGTATTTAATTGCGATATCTACTGGACAAGGTGGAGATCTCGCCCTCTTTTGATCATAAGTCATACTAATTTTTATTCTTTGACCCAGTAGAAGCTGAGAAATATTATTCCGGGTCAACGTACTGGCGCGCATGTAATTTAAATTCTTATAGTTTTATTAAATAAATCATTTTTAGTTATAATTTTATATAAGCATTTTTTAATTGAACCTATTCAATCTTGTCATTCCCTAATCAGCATACGCGGTTTCAATAACCCTTTTAATTATTCTAAATTCAATCTTTAATTAAATCTAATTTAACACACAACAATTCCGTCTCATTATTGTAATACAAAGTTAGAAATATTAAGTTAATATAATTAATATTATTTATTTATTAATACCAATTAATAATATTAATTACTTATAAATAATTCATAATAATAATAAATTGTGATACCAACTTATAGGAATATTAAAATAATATAATTATTATTTTACATATATATGAATATAATATAAATATTTTTAATTTTATTTTAAGAATAGATATATATCTAAAAGGCGGTAACTGTGAGGTCACATACTAATTTTTATTCTTTCACCCAGCAGAGGCTAAGAAATATTATTCCGCGTCAACGTACTAGTGCGCATGCGCGCCGTGGACTTTCAACCTAGCGACAGGGTATTAGAACGAAAGACAGCATAAAACGAAGACGCAGATAGCCTCTTTCTCAAAGACGAAAGACCGGACAAAAGAAAGACCCAGACAGCCTCTCTCTCAAAAACGAAACACCGCACAAAAGAGAGACAGAGATAGAGGCTATCTCATTCTCACTCGTTATATCTATATCTTTTTTCTCTCTTGCGTTTCGTAACGCGTTACGAAATTTCAATTTTTCAATTCACTCTCCATTCTCAACCAAATGTCAGGACGCCGCTAAAGAAGTTTCACTTCAAAAAAGATTAAATTTAAACCCCAAAGTGAGAAAGAGAATGTAAGATAAATGGACGTTGAAAGGCGATAAAACGAATAGTCACTTTAGGGCTATTATTAATGACTAATATATATAAATGATTTGGAGTATACATAATTTTTTAATTAATTAATTATTAATTTACTTACTCTTACTGACTTAATTAATTATAAATTTACTAAATAAAAATGAAAATCTTGTATAAATCATTTATATACATTAATACCTATAATCTATTTATTATTTTTAATTTTTATTTATAATTAGATTGAAAAAAGACCGAAAATTCGAAATAAATTAATTTCCAAAAAACATTATATATATATATATATATATATATATTATCTATATAAAGTGTTAAAAAAAAATATTTTTAAAATTTGAATTAAAATGACTAAATTATATAATCTTGGATTTATTTTTTAGTTTAATTACTCAATTATTAATTACTACTATATTTTAAGTGAAAAATTTCTGACAATGAATATAAAATTAATACTTTGTAAACTACCACTTCCGGTTTCCGCATATACACCAAAAGTTGATGAATTCATGCTACTGATGCATTAAATAAATAAATATACCAAATTTTATCCAAATCCGTTGATCCGTTCAAGTTATACGCGTCTATATGGACACACAATGGACAGACGGACGGACATAAGACCGACGGACGGATAAACCTCATACTAAAAATACTTTTTTTTGTTACCAAAATGCATGATTCGTGGAGATATGTAAAAATCTCCACATGTGAAATTTGATGTGAAAACAATACTTTCCCTTCCTATTGATGGTCGGTCAAAATATTACAAATATATTAAGAAAAATTATATTAGTTATTTATTTTAAGAATAATTAAAATTATTTTTACATTTTAATTGGAGTGCCGTTGGTGGATGAGAAGGAGTTTTAATAATGAATTGATGGGATTTGCTTAGGGTATGGGACACGACTTCCTCACTGGAAAGCAAAGAAAAGTCGCGGCTTGCGTGAGCAGGGTTGCATCCCTGAAGTGGACCTATCTCTATCAGGATCATAGAGAGTGTCCACCCGCTACTCCTATATTAATATATATAAATTGTAATCAAATAGTTTTTTTAGGGGGAGGTTAGAAAGGCGTTTTTATTGGAAAACCTCGATTATTTGAGATGCTACTGTTTAGTTTTCTGGTATACCAGACATACTAATGATCTATTCTTTTTTTATAATATTTAAAATTGTATTAATTTTATTTTCAAACATACCTAAATAGTAATTAATTAATAAAATTGTGTGGCCTAAATCACTTGTTCCCAAAGTGGCTCCTACGGACCTTAAGGGGTCCCTGGGATCATCCAGGTCTTTGGATGGATTTTTCACTCAGAGTCCTTGAGAAAGGTTTTGTCACTATGAAAGTCCGTGGGCTAAAAGAGTATGGGAAACACTGACCTAAATCATGTATATTAACAAAACGTATACTTGTTGAATTCAATGACTGTATATAATAATTGTATAAAATTGTTTTTTTTATTATATTAAATGATCAAAATAAATAATAATAATAATAAATATAAAAAAAAGTGAAATTAAATAACCTCGTCTATTTCTAAATTTATTGCTTTTTGATATTTAGAAATTTACTCAAAATATTTTACCTATGCACTTGTATTGGAATGCTAAAAATAAAATAGCCAACGGTTTATTTGAATATCATATATTATATTATTTAAAAGTTTATCAATATCCACACACAACCTCTAATAGTTTATATATAGTTCAATCTTTCAGAATGAACAATTATAGACTATATTTTTCTTTATATACATTGTGACAAAAAAGTTTCTGGAATTTCTGAATAAAACGCCAAATAGTTAATCTTCTTCAATATTTATTTTGTCTCCTTCAAAATATGACCCTTCTGAAGCAATACACATATGCCAATGCTTCTTACAATCTTCGAAACATTTTTTATAGGCGTTCAGCTCTCTCGACGCATTCTGTTTTAGGGTCGGTATGGAGTCAAAATGGGTTCCCCGGAGTGGCAATTTTAGTTTTGGAAAGAGGAAAAAGTGGCACGGGGCCAGATCTGGGCTGTACGGCGCCTGGTTGATGGTAATAAAAAATTTTATGTATCACAAATTGGCTAATAAACATAATGTACATTAAAAAAAGTCAAAGTTCTGTGCCTGGCAGGGGAATATCTCTAGCTGGAGGGGTCTATGGGACCGAGTCAACCCAACCTCCGGGATCAAAATTGGGAAGCTACTTGATAAAAAAGTAGCGCCTTAAATCAAGAAAATCAAGATAAAGGGACACGTTCTACGGATCAAAGGACACCTAATTTATATGGCCGACTTGATAGGCGTTGTCCTTGAGTACGATGTACAAAAGTCAGAGGTTGTTTTTTCTTATTATTATTATTTATAATATTAATTAATTTTTGCATTTTATTTTTTATCGTATTTTCTTTTCTTTGTTCGATTTTTCTTCTTAATACTATTAATTATAATTTTAGTAATTAATATATCAAAATTGTTATGAATATATATATATATATATATATATATATCATATATAAAGTACTAAAATTCAACTTCAAAAGAGCTTATCAAGAACAAACAAAACTTTTGTTTCAAAAGACGGAAGTCAACAAAATAGCTTTGTTTACCATAGATCAAGGAAATTTACTATATTGTTATAAAGTTAGTAAGTATATATCCTTTATTATGATGTCTATATATTATTAGTTAAGACATACGTATATATATATTCATTTGGTGGGTAAAAGGGTAACCAATTTTCATCTCTCGCTTTTCTCACAATCTCATTCCTATTTCGCTTTCCTTTTGGAGTCTGGATTATACTATAATAATAAATGAGTTTTTTTTTCAAAAAATTAACTTTTAATTTAAAAAAAATAGAAACATCGAAAAAAACATAGAGTTAAAAAGATAGTAATTATAATAAATTTAATTTATATATATATAATTATACATATATATATATATATATAATAGGATAATAAATGAAGGAGTTTTACTATTAATCTAAAATTACTTAATTATTATAATTATGTGTCTGTATGTGTATGTGTGTGAATGAGGGTGTTTTTAAGTACACTTAAATTAATTAACTTTTTGTAGGGTAACTGAAGAAACGTTATTTGTTGTTTTGTTTTTGTTTTTTTGTTTTTTTTTTTTTGTTTTGTTTTAATCTCTCTCCTTTTTTCAACACTCTTTATCTCTTTTTCCTCCCTTATTCTGTTTTTTTTTCTATTGATGTTATAATTTGTGTTTTATTTTCAAGTGATAATTCATTATAGTGTGTGAAACATACAAACACACGCGCACACACACACACACAGAAAAAGAGAAAGCAGTGTAAGCAATATTCCTCAATCCTTCTTCATCCCTTCTATCCCCACCATCTTTTTTTTTTACTTTCTTCCTCTAGAACCAGTGGAAGAGAAAAATTAATAAATCATTCTTAATTGTTCTCGCTCACTTGTGAAATGAAAGACAAAAAAAACAAGTCCTCTTCACCCTCCACATCAATTATATGGAATTAAAATTAATGAATTTTATTTTAATATATATATATATGATAGTCAATAGAACTTTCTATCCCAGATAATAATAATATAGTAAGTACTTCAAAATTATTATAATTAATAATTATATAAATATAAAAAAATTTAATCAAATAACGTTTTTCTTATAGACTAAATAAAATAATTTTTCTGTCTGACAAAGTTTATGGATGCTTTATATTCAACTAAATACATTGGGCGCATTTAGTTTTCATTTGCTTTCTATTTTATTTCTATGCAGTTATATTTCTTCTATACCTTCTAGGGATCCATTCAAATATCTATAAAAATTTTCAAAAGTCTATCTCAATTTAAAGATGATGAAAAATCGATTTCAATTTGTCAAACAAACAGACAGACACACGCCAAGCGAAGTTGAGAAAAAGGTTATAAAAACTCTAGGTCAAATCTAATGAACAGGATACTCTCATCGAAATCACCAGAATATTTTAATTAACAACAATTAATAAGCCTATTTTAATTAATTAAAATTAATCGATAGTTAATAATTTTGTTGTTTAATTGTAATCAGATCTTAGTTCAGGTAATATAAGTATTTTCATATTCTTAGATGATATTGGATAATTCCAGCCCTTTATGGAAAGTTTACAACCACCGACCACAAACTTTTAGAAGAACTTTTATTCATAAATTAAATTTACAAGATCACAATGAATATTTTCGATAACAAATAAAATATTATTCGCATATTCTTAATAATAAAACTATTAATCTCTTTATTGATAGATTTTTTTATTAATTCTCAATTCTATCCATCAAATCAGGAGAAGGTGGAGTTATCGACCACTAACTCCCTCCTAGTCAATTTTTAGTAGGTAGGTACAATGTCAGTTAAGAGGATAATCGCAATTGTTTCATTTCATTCCTTTTTTTTATTTTCAATTTTATTTTTAATCTATAGGTATTTTTAATTATTTTTTCGATTTAAATATAATCGAAATTGGGAAATGGTATATGGTATGGTTTCTTTCAAGGTTTTTAAAATAAATAATGATTTTTTTAATTCCATTTTCTCTTTCTATTATTATTATTATTATTATTATTTAGATTCAGAATTGATACGTTTGTGTAAAAAATAAAATAGTTTAACTAATCAAGAGAATAGGGCAGTTGTGATATGCTGAACGATTTAAGAATAAAAGTTTAAAATATAAAATATAAATATTTTATATATTGAAATGAAAATAAATAAATGTGTAATCTGGCTAAAATATACTTAGATCCCCAAATCGATTAAAATAAAATAATAAAAAAAGCATTTCTGCCATAAGGGATTATAGTAATGGTTTCCAACCTTTGTTTTAAAATAAATTGTTGAGCTCCCCTTAATTTTTGTACTAATCTAATTTCATAAATACTTACATAATATAGTAATTTATTTAATGGGCTCAAAATAATAAAACATATTATTCACATGAAACCACAGCAAGCACAGAGCGAGAGAACATAAACTAATGAGGCTCTACAAGCAACACTTAGGAATAAGACGAGAGAATGAGCATATAAAAAAAACAGAGGAACCAACCTCTCATGTCTGGCAGGTGTAAAATTTCTGCTAGATAAACAACACAACAATGTATACATCTCTCTGGAGTTAACAATATTTTACTAGAAATTTTTTTTGATTCCTTATAATTATATATATATATATATTCTTAATATTTAATAATCCACACACAAATGAGAAAATAAATAATATATTAAAATTAAATATTATTTAAAATAACGCAGTCTGAAGTAGTTCCCGGCCTGGTAAGGGAATTTCTCTTTAATTGTAGTATATGGGAATGAGCTCCAGCCATCTTGCATGATCGAAATTGAAAAACTACTTGAAATAAGAAGTAACAGTTGAGAGGGCCAGTTGTACTGATCATATAATACCTCTACCCGCTTTAATGACAATTCAATACTTGAAAGGATTTCATAGAACAAAAGTCAGAGTTATTATTATTTGTTTTTATTTAAAAGGATTCAAAAATGATTATATACACATTATTAAAACTTTAAATATAGAAATATATGTTTGATATAATATTTGTTTATTATTATTATTAACCATTTTTGAGAAAGAAAAGTTTTGCCTAGTGTTTTTTTTTATTCAATCCAACTAAAAATAATTATAATATGTTAAACTTTAAAAAAAAAAATTAATATTTCGATTGACTTAGTAAGTAAGAAAAATTTTTGGATTGGTTACCTTAGTAAAAAAATTTAACCAACAATGTAAATAACAATATAAACAATTTTTAAATATTTAAATACTTAATTACTTACGTTATACTTAAATATTTTCTCTCCAACGACCTAACAACACAATATGAAAGTCTCTTCTCAAAAAATAATATTGACAGAACTATAGTTAGTTCTAGGAAGAAACATGGTACAGAGAGATTTGATAATATCTGCTCCAATTATATATTCTACATTCAATAATGGATGTTTACTGAATAATTACATTTAATATCTACATTACATTTAATCACTAAAACAATTAAAGATTTTAATCAAACATTCATTAGAGTTGTTATTTTAACATCTCTCAAGAATTTCTCATTTCACTTAAGGATTTGATAGGATCACTTATCACATCATCTCTAATAAGTTCATCTATAATATAGGTGTAATATTCAATTTTTTCTTTTCTTTTTTTTTTTTTGTAAATCTACAATGATAATTAATTAAATATTTTTTAAAATAATGCTTATGTAAAATAATTATAATAATAAACAGAAATAGAAAAAAGACAGAACAATGAGTATTTGTTATTGTTGTAGTTGTTGTTGTTGTTAAAACCATTTACTCTAAAATAATACAAACAAAAGGAGGCCAATTAAATTAAACAACAGTATATATAGAGTATATATATATAAATTAATATATACATATACTTATATATAATGTATATATATATTCAAATAAAAGTTTTCAAATAAATATATCTACCTACCTGTTAGGGCAAAGAAGGTGCCAATTGAAAATATGCTTCAGTGCATAAACCAATTCCCTTCTCTGCGTTAACAATGGGTTGGGTTATTTATATTAATAATAATATAATTCAAATATAAATATAGGGTTTTCGTCAAGGTCGCCAGTTAATTTTGTTTTATCAAAAAGGAAAATTAACAAAACCTTTTAATTCAAACGATACTTACCAATAGACCAGTTAGACTCATATAATTTCTTAAATCATAAGAAATACATAAATCGTCTCTGGCTGATCCGAATTTTGCAGACACGAGATTTCTAATTCTTACTTAAATAAAATAAGAAATAAAAATACTGAAAGCTCTCCAACCACAGTCAATTCAACCCACCTAAATCTCCTTAAGGTATAAAGAAAGAATTAACAAATAAAACAATTTTAATCTCGTTTTTCTGATATATTTATATAAAGCAATGTATATTATAAAAGTTAAAAAGATAAAAAAAAAGCAGTATACAATTAGGTTTGCGATGAAAGCAAATAAAGCAAATAATCCTAACTTAAATTAACAAATTAACAAATTAACAATTCAATAAAAGAATAAACAAATGAAGTATAATGGAGATCGCACAATATTTCTCCACTGGACCTCAAATATGTAAAAAAAATTAAATTATGAAATAAGATTTATTAAAACATTAACAAATTAATCAATATAGCAATTTCCATACAACCTGAGCAGCAAGAATTAAAGAAAGGAGAATTTTTACAAACCCAAAAATGGTTTCTGTTCGATCTGAGAGGTTTTCCAATTCAACTTCTCAGCAGGCAGACCAACAGACAAATAGGCAAATATCCACATGAAAAGCAATGACCAAAACCCAAAGACCCAGGAAACAAGACGGTACAAAAACATTCGAATTTTGCAACCCTGTGTCACGTGACCCGTCCTGTCTTCTCTGACCTTAGACATTTCAAAACTTAAAAATATCCTATTTGCGGGAAATTTGATCTTGCTCAAACACTACCTATTCATAAAAGAATAAATAAGATGTCTTTCTATTTTATAGCCTGTTTTCTTTTACATATCAACTCCCTTACACTTAAAGAGATAATAAACATATATATATATATATATATATTAGAGAATAAATGTAAAAAAATAAAATTTCTGTCATATAAATTAAATTACTTTTACCTTACCAATAGTAGTAATATAAATAAATAAATAAATAAATATTTTAAAGAGCAATGGAAAATATTAAAACTACTACTACATATTATGCTTTTATATTATCCTTTTAATAAAAATATCAAAAAAATAAGTTGGAGTGTCTCCACTTGACTATCTCGCAATTAGAATTGAATAAAGATTAAAACTTTATTCGGATACAAATTTGGAATTTTTTCTAAACTATTACGTATAGTTAGGGTTGTCAACTCTATAAAGTTCCAAAAAAGGACACCATTAGAAAATTAGGTAAACTTAGGGCAGTCGAGAGTATTTAAATAAGCTATAAGTGTCTCCACTCGACTATCCCGCAATTTGAATTGGATTAAATAACATAATATATTATATTTAAATTAAATTTAATTAATTATAAATTATCAATTAAAATTAATAAATAATATTTAATAAACCAGCATGTTTGGCTCTTTGTTGATAGAACCACGTCACGTCTTGGCACGTGAGATTTGCATTGTTAAAAAATTAATTCTGGTATTTTCAGAGATTCAATCAAGCTTAAATTCTATATATAGCAGTTTTATACAATTTTTAATCACGTGGAAAATATATCAATCATATATCTTTAATTTTACGGTCTACTTAGAGGGAAAAAAATCAAAACGTACGTAATGACCCTCTTCCGATTGAGTTACATTTCGCAAAAGTTGAAAGAAAACTACGAATTTAAAATAATGCCCGTATACCAAATTTCATGATTTTAGCTCAAACCGGTTTTGCGTAATCGTATCTGTATACATACACACACACACAGACACACATTTTTTTCTCAACGTTAGTGAAAATGATTCAGGAACCTACAAAACGTATAAAAACATCGAAAATTTCCGTGATCGCAATACTATCTCTGGCGAGATAGTAATTATCAAATTTAATATTGTTTTTTAATAATTATCTTGCCGGTAGTTGATTTTTTTTTAAATTAATTATGTAATTATATTTGAAAACTATTTCAAATATGTATTATAAAATATATTCAGAGAAAGAGAGAAATATATAGTATTAACTGACGCAATATAAAATGACATTGAAATATTTGATTATTTAAATAAAATGAATGAAAATCAAATTAAACACATTTTGGGAATTTTTCAATTTATAATATGCATTCTAGAATAATAATCATTTACATAGCTAGAATAAATATAAAAGTAAAATTAGTTATTATATTTTAAATATAAAACCGTACTTACCTAATGTAATTTGTTATTATTAAATATTTAAATTTTTATAGTTAATTAAGTGTTTACCATATATATAATAAATATTTAAATTAATTAAAAATAATTAACAAATATTTAATATTAATGGAATTTTATTTGGACAATTAATTTTTCAAAAAACAATTTAATATTATTTAAAAAAAAAATATTATGAAATATTATTTTACAATTGTATTTAAAGAATATATTTACAACAATTATCGCTTTCTACCCACAATCCCTTGTTTTCCATGCATGTGCAATTGCGTTAGATTATCTCCAATGACCCAACTATATATATATTTATACATACATATTTTTAAATCAAAAGAATTTAAATATGAAATTTTATTCATAACCAAATACTAATATAAACATAAAAATAACTATTTATTTTAAATTTATTTTTATGAAATCTATATATCTTTGTAAGATTGTTTTTTTATTAAAATAAATTATTTCTTTTTTTTCAAGAGCTCCTGTCCTCATGTAAACTCAGAAATTAATAAAAAAAGACCCTCCTGACATCTCTTATGAAAAAGTAAATTAATCCATTTAATCCTTAAATTCATTTCAATTTTAATCCTTAACATTATTATTTATAATTAATAGCTCGTTAAATACACCAGCTCATAATTCTCAAAATAAATAGAGTCTTAAATTTTATCATATGAGATCATATTATATTCATTGTAATTTATTTAATTTTTAATTATAATTAAAATTTTATTAGGCAATTAAATGCTCATTTTTTCAATATCCTAACAAATATATATATATAAATTAAATATAATTGATAATTATATATAAATATATTATAATTAATGTTTAAATAATAAAATGATATGCTATGTTAATTTTAAGTACCGGGACCCCGAGCCTCGGCTCGGTACTTAAGTTAAAAATAATTCATTATTATTGGGTTTGGCTGGTAATATTAATACTTGGGACACCGAGCTGAAATATAATTCTTTAATTATTTATTACAATTATTAAATGCATCAATCTGAATAAAATTAATGGAACTTGGTGTCCTCAATAATACATAAATATGTATTATTAGGTATGTTTCTAAGTGAATGAATATTTTTTTTTATTGGAAGAATGATAAATATTTATCGTAATTTATAATTATAAAATATTATTAAAATATATATTTTTAATTTTATTTCGAAATTAAATTAAAAATTTTAAAATATTTTAAATATAAAAAAATATTAATACAATAACCTTTAAAAAAATGCGGGAGTCAAATTTCAATATGGATGCCATTTTTGACGTCTCCATATATAATTTTAAATTAAGAAATAAATAATTAAGATGTATTTTTCCTGAGATGTGATCAATAAAAATCAATTTTCCTTTATAAATACTATATCTAGTGTGAATTTGAAAAAAATCGTTAGAGCGGTTTTTGAGAACCCATGGCTATATATATATACAATTTTAGCTAGCATAATAAGATAAGATAATAAAATCCCATATCACTCACTCACTTCTTCGTAACGTTCGGTAACATTCGGTCACATTCGGTCAGTGGGTCTTTAAAAAAAAAAATTTCTAAGAATGGTAATTTGATTTTGATTTGTTTTTAAAAAATGTTATAATTGAACACTAGATTTCGTATTGTATATATATATATATATGTCTATATTTCAATCTTTTAATCCAATTTCAACAAATACAAATAGAAAATAGAAAAATTTAAATTCGTGGCAAACTACAGCGCACTCTAACGGACTCTTAACTCAGTAATTATGATTATTATATGTATTTCATATTTAAATAATAATAATAAATATAATCTCAATTGTAATATTTTTTACCGACCGACGATAGTAAGGGAGGTATTGTTTTCACACCAAATTTCACATGTGGAGATTTTTACATATCTCCACGAATCATGCATTTTCTTAACAGAAAAAAGTATTTTTAGCATGATGTCTGTCCGTCCGTCCGTATAGATGTGTACAGCTTGAACGGCACAAAGGATTTTGATGAAATTTGGTTTATTTGCTAAATGTATCAGTATGATGAATTGATCAACTTTTGGTGCAAATCCGGAAAGCGGAAGTGGTAGTATTATCGATCGATAGGAAGGGAAGTTATTGTCACACCAAATTTCACATGAGGAGATTTTTTACATATCACCACGAATCATGCACTTTGTATTGGTTTTATCCTCGAGAAAAATCATCTTTATTAGTTTTTTTCTTAATTTAAAATTATATGACGTCATCCAGCCATTCATGACGTCACAGCCTGGTCTTACATATATGATTCGTGGTGATATGTATATTATAAATAAAATAAAATTAAAAATATTTATGTTATATCCATATGTGTTTTTTATTACATTAATAGATATATTAAAATTATTTGAAATTGTTTCTGTAGCTGGAAATTAATTTACTTCCAACCGTCGGTCGGTTCGGACCTGGCCACAGGTCAACTTATTTATATTTTAAATATACTAAATGTCATTTCAATCGTGTTTGGCGATAACATTAAAACGAAGAGATGATGAATTTCCATATTATGTATTATTATAAACTATTATATAATTAGTAATTGTCATAAAATAAATAACTTTGTTCATCTTCTTTACGAAAGAATGATTTATTTCTTTTGGCAAACTTAATTTTTTTTTGGAATATCCAGTGGTTTTCGTAATTTATTGTCAAATTCATTGAATCGAAATTATAAAAATTTTAAGAGAAAATATAAAAGTTTATAACAGTTGTGTTTCATAGGTGAAAAACTGGTTGATTCCCCAGGAAATAGTCCTTAAAGTACTTGCTCAAGTATATCACAGATCTCCACATTGATATCCACAAGATGAAGATTTAAAAAACAGTCCAAAAATTAGCACAACCAAGGAATGACTATATTAAACATGAACTTATTGATAAAAGATATCGTTTTTTTAATTTTTTAATATCCAGGATCAGAACTCCCAACAACTCCAATTTAAAAATTAAAGAAATCTCCGCTCAAGGCAGATTACTAAAAAATGATCATTAAGTATATGAAAAATATTGTTTTCAAAGAACTATTTAATTAATTGCTACAAGCCACGATAAATTAATTTTAAACTTTAATTGCAAACACCGTTTGCAACGGGTTCGGCTATTGATTAATATTTTCTAAAACAAAGTAAGCAATATTATTTATATTTAGATTTATATTTTAAAAAATAGTGCAAATTGAAAATTTGAGTGAAAACGAAAATCCAAATGAAATAAAAAATATACTGATAGAATTAAAATGAATTAAATTAAAATGAAATAACATAACTTTCGCATACAGACTTTCAACAAATTACTATGCATTCCATCAGGGGGACAGGAGGCGCAGCCCCTGTCTAGTTTCCCAGAGCGCCTCTGGCGCTCTGGGAAACTAGTTATATTATAGGAGTCAAATTAGTTGATATTTTTATCTTTTAATTAAGAATATAATTAATAATTAAATGTACAATTAGAGTTTTTTTAAAATAGAAATATTTATATGTTTAAATAATTTAGGATAAAGAGAAACAAGCCAACAAAAAATTATTTAAATGTAATACTTCACCAAAAGTAACAAAGAATAAATTAAAATAATTTTTAAGTTGGTGTTTGTTATCTACTTTTAATTAAATAATTATTTTTCTTGTTTTTTTTTGTTAATTATAATAAATATTTTATATTATATAAAATGATGGTAATACAGTAAATTAATGATGGCAAAAAAATACAGGATACTTTTAAATTAGATCTAAAAAAAGAAGAGAGGTTGTATTACAGAGGAACCGCCATAAGGGCTGAAACTCTTATCAGATTACCAATATATATATTTAGGTATATACCTATATATATATATATATATATAAAGATTTCTTTTATACTAAGTTATCTTTAATAAGGATAATGATGTAAAAAAATATAAAACATCTCAAAAAATAAATAAATATTTATTTTTATTTTTTATAGAGATTTATAAAATGATAAATTGAATTTAAAGATTTGTATATAATTTTAAAATTGTTAAATTGTAACACATTTAAAATCTAAATAATTAAATCATTAGCAAACAGCAATATGGTAGGATAATTATTCATATAAATTTATCTATTATAATTTTGTTAAGTTAAAAGATTCATTTTTCAAATATAATATAATACTGAATATAATTAGCGATTCTCAACCTGTAGAGCACATTCACCTAAGCCTGTGGTTCCCAAACTTATTTTCAGAAAATAATTTACTCAGCGCCCCCTTGGAAATTAGATCTTTTTTTTAATTTTAATAACAAATAAACAGAAAGATAAATGTACTTATTTGCAAAATATTATAAATAGAGGTGTAAATTAGAGACATTGAATTTATGTATCTATTTATTGATCTCAGAATAGAAAAGTAATATACAAGTAATTTTCCCTAAATGCACCTGTGGCCATCACCGCCCCTTGGATCGCTCCCGCGCCCACGCGATAGCGCCCACTTTCGAAATCACTGACCTAAACGTTAATGAGAATATCCAAAAGCTAATATTATTTTTGTTTTTACTTATTATGTTAGAACCACGCATGAATTGAATTAAACGTAGTTATATTTTGGTTTCTATTCAATCAATGTTTCGAGTCTATATTATTTTATTTATAATTTTGAATGTGAGTGCTGATAGTAAATATAGTTATTTTATATTTCTAATTGTTATTTTTCTGAATTATTTACTTATTATTTGTTTATTTTATAGTATATTATTTTTTATTAATTTAATAATATTTACAATTACAACTATAATTTTGTAAGTTTATAAAATAATGAAGACCTATCATATCGAGTGAACATAAATGAATTGAAATGTTGAATTTTGACACATTTCATTTCATACGAATTTACTTTTCCCAACCATCCTTATAATATAAAATAGTATAAATAGTTTATGAAATAGAAAATATTTAATTTTAGAATGAGTTGGTCTTTTCAGATTTTACATATTATACAGAGAAATACAAATATATAAAATAAATATATCTAAATCAATTTTATTTCTAAATAAAAAATAATTGTGACTTATCCTATCGATTCTCAAACTTGTGGGGTTCAAAATTAATAAAAAAAACCTGATCTTTCAGTCATGGAAGAAAAGGATAGGAAAGGAAATATTCAATATTCACTCTTATTGTATACATTCCAGTGTAAGCCGTGGTGCGATGATAATTATCAATGAAAACCGGTGTATAAAATAGGTAAACATTTGTACATACTAGAATTTGTATTTTGAATTTCGCATATGCTATTAAATTTTCTCGGGTATTTTATTATCTAAACGTTTAATTTGTGTGTCACTGAGTCTAATAGATGTAATAGTCCAGTTGAGAGGTGGGGTGTGGGTGGAGGGTGAAAGAGAGAAAAGGGTGGTGTTTGTATGTAATGTTCATATGTCATCCATCTATTTCAAGGTGATCAATCAGTCAGTTGGAGTTGACTGACAAACATATCGGTTTCCAACCCCCAATCGTATCTTTCACCCTTAGTATTCGATTGGATACTAACACTATCAGACGTATATATACCTACACCCTACTCCCCAGTTACACCAAATCACCCACCCACACTACCAATCTGAACACTTGCTATCCCTTTACAGACAACAAATCGCAAATCATTGCCTTCCCAACTCCTCCTACCTTCACTTTTTTTTTTTTTATTTTTCCCTACTCAACAAACACTAGAGATAAACTTACCTTATCAGAAGACATACATGAACTCTCACACTTCTAGACCTTTTTTTTATCTACCTTTTAGCTGATTTCCCAAATCGATTCTTTATTTCCTCTTGCACCTATATACCTTCATACATAAATACAAAAATTGGAAATATTGCACAATCGTTTAAATTAAATAATTTTTTTATCAAAATTATTTTATTATTAATAATTTTTTTAATTGAAAAATTTATTTATTATTAGTAAACCACTAAATAAATAATTAAAAATAAATAAATTAAAAAAAAAAAATAGTAAATGAAAATTAATTAATGAAAGTGGTGTTATAATTATTTAATGATAATTGAAGGGCTCCCACAAGTGTATTTATAAATATGTGTGTGTATATGAATTTGAATGTAATTGTAATTGGGAGAGAGGAGAGAGAGAGTGGTGTATTTCAGTGTTGTGTAGAGAGTTTATTAGTTAATACATTAAAGCAGAAGCACACATTGTGCAAATTCCCTTTCCTTTTGTTTCCCTTTTATTTCAGATACATGACATAATACAAAACACAATAGATGAAGGGGGGATGTTGGGGGAGGGGGGGAAATGTCAGGGAGTCTGGGATGGTATGTAAAGGGGAGGGGGGGAGTAGAATAGGCATAGACCCGATGTTCAATTGAAATCAAATCAATAATCCACCCACCCACTTGACTTACAATGCAACCATCATAGTCTCCATTCTCCACCCTCATCCCTTATCACTATCCCCAAAAATAAACCACAATTAGGTTAAACACACCATTACTCAAAAAGTAATTCTCTCACCGATCATAACTTCAAACTTATTTTTCAATTTTTATTAAAATGAATATCTAATCTTTTACCTCCATTCTTTGAGGATTTAAATCATATTTATAAAATTTGAAAACTCAAAAGATAAAAGTTATCGACCCTATAGAGTTCACTCACACCCATACCTATTTACACATAAAAAAGTGATAAAAATAATCATCAAACATAAAATAATCTTAAAATATAAATATCAATTATATTTTAATCACAATATATATATTTTTTTTTGAGTGGTGTATAAATTTTTAAAATAAATAAAAAGTTTTATTATTTTAGGTATAATAATTTTTTCAGACTTTTTTTATAAAAATAAATTTAAGTTTCTACTCATATATTATTAATATTAGTCATTTTCCAAAACAATTTTATAATATTATTATTACATGCAACTAAGTCAGTAAATAAATGAATAAATATATATAAATTTAATATTTTTTTTTTTTTAAATATAAGATGATAAAATAATTAGATTGATTAAGATAATTATTATCTTTATTATTACTATTATTATTGTTATTATTATTAAAAGGAAACTAAACTAAATTAATCATCATCATCATTAGTTCAGTAGATGAGGATGGAGAAGAGGGAAGAGAATAGGATGTATATATCGTTTTATCGCTCTCGAAACAACTTGTCTAGTGCCTTTTGGCTATGAAACGGGAACTTGGAATATTGTAACAAGTAGTCAGGGAATTGCAATTCCCTCTCAACTATGAGCATTTTCTTTCCCTAAACAAGAGAGTATACAATATAAAAAAAAGTCAAACACAGCAGGGATTAATTTATTATTTTTATACTAAATTCAATTGAAATTACTATTAATAATAATTAAAATAATGTTGATTATATTATTTTATTGGACAATCCAAAAATAAAAATTGTTTCAGCCTATTGGATCACCTGGGCCATTAATTAACACACTATGAGCGGGGCGGGTATTTGTACCCGTTGCGGGGACTGCCACTTATAAGCGGGGCGGGTATTTATACCCGTTGCCACTTATATGAGGGATATATATAATAATTATCGTTTAAAATAAGTAATTTTAAGTGACACAAGGGAAAATATATATTATCACACTATGAGCGGCTAGCGTCCGCCCCGCTTATAAGTGGCAGTCCCCGCAACGGGTACAAATACCCGCCCCGCTCATAGTGTGTTAAGAAATTAAAAAAAATTTAATTCATTCACACTGGTTGGAAATTATAAAGGTCGGTTGAGAGAGGTACCCGAAAATAATGTCACAGATCACAGATTAGTTTGATTAGCAGTGCTTCACCTTGGCGAACTACATGTAGATCAAAATAATAGCAAAAAATTGAATTAAACAAAATATCAAATTTTATAATAAGAATTCAATATAAAGAAGTTTTGGTTCACTTTAGAAATAAAAGAAAATATTTTAAACTAGGATATATACATATAAATTTAATCATAAAAAAAATTTTAATATAAAAAAATCGGGAGTGTCCTCCCCTAAACTTTCCCGCATATAAATAGGTAATTAGGTTATTATTATTATGTTTTAACAACAATAAAAATAAACAAACTAATTAACTTAAATTTTAAAGTAAAATGGTTTAACACTATTATATATATTTACTAGCTGCCCCGAGCGCCTTCGGCGCTCTCCGCACCTAGACGGGGGCTCCGCCCCCTGTACCCCCCCGAGTGATACATAGTATTTGGTTAAGAGTAGTAAAAGGTTTTCATCCATTTTGTTTCAATCAGTATATTACATAAAACATTCATTTCTTTTTGTGTTCTTATTTAAAATATATTTTAATTATATATATTATTATTGTATATTATTGTATATGTTATATCTATCTATCTCTGTGACTCTAAGGAACTCGAAAGTACTTGGCCGCAGCAACCACATTTCTCCAAGTGTCCCTATCTTGAGCCCTTGCCCCATCTCTCTTACGTCCCTTCCTACGCGTCCTTGGTCTTCCAAGCGAACGTTTTCCAATCGGTCTCCGCACCGTTTTCCAATCCAATATCTTTTTCCTCTCCCATTCTAGCCACGTCTCCTGCCTATCGCAGCTTTTTCGCTTTTATAACCCTAACTATTTCTGAAGATGCATAGAGGTCATGCCATTCCTCGTTATGCAGTCTCCGCCATTCCCCGGTGACCTCACCTTTCTTTGGCCAATATATGCTGGAAAGAATACTCTGAATCTACTCTCATCTCCCAGGGTCATAGACCATGCGTCCCACCTATATAATACAACAGGCAGGCAAAATAATTGGTTTATATATTTTAATTTTGATTTCTTTTGATAATAATTTTGATGAGATAACCCTCTCAGGCGTTTCCCGATTTCTACCTCGATTTAAATTTTCTCAAATATTATTATCCTTCTACATATTCAAATTCTACATTTTGTATATTAAGATTTTGTTAATAAATATATTTTCTTATCACTATTAATTTCAATCTCAATTAGAAGAAAATTATAAATTGCCTCCTATTCCAGCCCATTTACCTATCCAGGCATCTTAATTTCGTAACACTCCGTTTTTTTTAAAATTTAAAATAGAAGGAGAAAAATAGTTTTAAATTATATTCGAATGGTCTATTATATTCTATATACCTATGAGTATTTTTTTCTGAATTTAATACTAAGTTGATTTTCAAAATTTTCCATTCGTTATGCATATGATTGATTACATGTGTTAAAATTTAAAAAAATTCAAATATTCTAATTTTTAATTTTATATACAATTTAATATTATTTTTTATTAATATCATATCAAAAAAGAGAATTTATTAAAAATTAAAAATAAAAAAAGAAGCCTATTAATAAAAAAATATAAAAAAGACATAAATTTAAAACATGTCGTTTATATCATTTGTCTAAAAAACATATTTTAATTAACCAAGAAATCATTTTTGCACTTAAAATATATTTGTAATTAATAATTGAAACAAAAACAAAAATAATATAATTTAGTCATTTTAATTGAGGATTAGAAAATATTTATGTATTCATAAAAGTTTAAAAATAATATATTCTGTTTTTTTAAGCTTTCACTTTCAAATAGAAAAGAAGAAATATTCAAATATATATAAAGAATATATATATATAAAGAATTAAGTTAAATATGATCTAAATATTTTATTAAATAAATTTAAATGACAACTTTTAGAATAAATTATTTAATTTAATTGATATTTGAATATTAGAATTTAAAATAAAAAGTGAAATATTATAATAATTTTTAAATTCTGAGCACAGAGCATCCAGCTGTAATATGCAGACAAAAACCTTTTTTATATATATACATAGATAGTTGACGCTAGGGATGGCAATATGGGTTTTTCCAAGAAGGAAGAGAAAGTTAATATCATTTTAGATGAATGAATGGATGAAAATTCAAATTTTATATATAGTTTTTTATATTTGTTTATTTATTCACAAAAAATTAATTGACATAATTATTAATTTAATAAAATAAAATTTAATATTAAAATTTAATAAAATACAATTTAATAATAAAATTTATTTTAATAAAATACAATTTAATAATAAAATTTAATTTAATAAAATACAATTTAATAATAAAATTTAATTTAATAAAATACAATTTAATAATAAAATTTAATTTAATAAAATAAAATAATTTAATAAAATATTAAAATAATAAAAATTAATAAATTTGTAAAAAAAATATATAATAAAAAAAAAAAAAAATGTGCCTTTGCGAGTTTGGAACTGAGGGATGCAAAGCATAATTTAACGCCTTAGACCGTTCACCCATGAACCACCTTTGTTTGCAAGACTCCTATAAGGGTATTTATAGAAGTCAAAATATCGCCACCAGCGCCTCTATGAGCTAGTATGGTAACTAAACTATTTTTAATTAATTAGCACTTCCTGGACACACCTTACCAATTAGCGGTTTTATGAAGGAAGTCTGACATGCCCTGAGACCTACTGAATATGCATAAAAAATTTCATAAGAATCGGTCCAGCCGTTTCGGAGGAGTATGATTTCAAAGTTTTGTGACACGAGAATTTTATATATAAGATAATTTACACCTAACGCTACTTGTATAGGTAAAATGTCACTTCCGGTAGTCAGATCATGATGAAATTTGGTATCTGAATTTTTTTCATATTTTTAAATCTATATACAAAATATGAAGCAAATATCTCGAAGCAAACTGGTACTTTACTTGAAAGGTAAACGCAACCAGTGTAGGTAAAGTATCACTTCCGGTTAACCGATTTTGGCGAAATTTTGATAGAAATCTACAAACTGTGAATAATATCGGTGTACCAAATTTCGAAGTCCTAGCTTGATTAGTTTTTGAGTAAATTTGCTCACAGACATTACATACATACATACATACATACATACACACACACAGACATAATTCGAAAAATGGTATTTTCCGACTCAGGGAGGTCTAAAACGTCAAGGTCTATCGAAATCTCGAAGTCGAAATTTTTGACGATTCCAATACTTCCCTTATACGAAGTATGCGGGAAAGTAAAAAATGAAAAGTGTAGATGAAAATTTAAATTGGACAAAAAATAATCAAATTAATATATAAATGGTTAACAAACCAATAATTTGTTTATGAAACAAATAAAAAACATATAAAAGATGGATTTTGCCATATGGAAAAGATCCCATTAGAATGGCAGGAGGCCCACTTTTCAAAATAAGAAATAGAACGGACTGCAATAACTACTACTTTTGACGACATCGTTCTCTTGAATATTATTTTATTAAAATTAACACCCCCCCCCCCGTATTAATCTCTCTCTCTTAAAACAATATTCACAATCTATAAAAAATCATTTTTTAAAAGTTCGGTGAACCAGTACTTTGATATGAAATTAATACATTTAAATTGTTTGATTTTCAATTTTATTTTGTATTATATTAATAACTTTTTATTAATTAATTTAATTTAGTTATTATATATAAGGTGACCAAACGTCCCGGTTTTCCGGAATTGTCTTAGGTGCTCTGTCACGACGTCCCGAAAAATGTCTTCGAGACAGTCTATTGTCCGGGTTTTTAAATATTTAGGACATTTCGTACTTTTTTCAAAATTTTTTCAATCTGATTCTAAACAAAAAAAGTAAATCGTTTTCGGGACTAGGCTCTTAAACATTTCCGACTTTTTTTCTAAATTTTTTGTCCCGGTTTGGTGTTTTCGAAATACTAGTGGCCAGCCTAATTATATATATAATTATTATAATATTTATATATATTTTTAATATAATTTGTTTATAATATTGAATAAAATTAATGTTAGAAACAAAATTAATTATAATATTTTTTATTAATTTAAATTAAATGAATTGCATATTTATTTTAATAGTTATTTTAATATCGTTTCACACAATCCATAACTTAAATAGATTTTTATCTAAATGTATATAAATACAATATTATATAGAGCAGAGGTTCTTAAACTTATGTACTCCGCGGACCCCCACTTGGAGAAATTTTTTTTGACGTACCCCATCCCAACTTTAGGTACTTTACGTCATTTTATTAGTTAATTTCTGGTTTACGATCTCATAAGAACAAGGATATATGTTGAATATTTCTAACAGTGATTGGTGAATAACGATTTTTTTGCATATTGTAGAACACATTTTATTAGAAATTATAATATTGAAGAATGAAAATTCAGCTAAATATGAAGATGGAAACGGTAGCAATAGTTTTCTTGCACATTTCGTTGAATTTGGGTATTTGATCTCTGTTTCCTCACAAAGCCATGCCATCGCTCCTTTTATATTAAATAAAGTTTTAACTGACTCATAATTTTCTCGTGCACCTGTACGATGGCTTTGCGGACCCCCAGTAAAGTCTTCGCGGACCCCCAGGGGTCCGCGGACCACAGTTTAAGAACCTCTGATATAGAGATTTATTTTTTTCAAAATTTTTATTTTTATCAATTTTCATTAAAATGTAATAGATATTCGTATATTTATTTGTATATAATAAATTGAATTTGAATAACAATTTATCCATATTTTTATTTTTTTATTTTTGTTCAGTTATCGTAATCTGGTTGGTTTGAAGACACGCTTGAATAAATTCAATATTTATTATAAATTCCGCTAGTGTTATGGTTCGTGTAATTGAATGTCCCTTTTCGGTTTATCTCGTATGTCGACAGGGACTCACACCCTTTTCTCCTTCCACCTCGATTCGATCCTCTTTACCCATGGAGAGAGTGCGAGTGAGAGAGAGAGAGAGAGAGAAAATACATATGCAAGGTAGTGAGAGAGGATTGTAACTCCCAAGGGAAATTGGCCAAGAAGCATGCATATCTCTCTCTCTCTCTCTCTTTAGACTACTACTATAACATTCAATGAGAAGACATTATCGCCTATCAGACTTGCCTTCCTTGATGTTAAGATTCATGTCCATCCCCTCTTCTTCATCTTCACCACCTCCTCTTTTCTCTTAGAACTTAAAACGTTCGTTCGTTGATATGAATACCAAAATCAATGGATAAGAAAATAAAGTAATCATAATAATAATAATAATAATATAAAATTCGAGTTTAATTTGTAAAATTAAATCCATATTTAAACTAAGCATTATTGAAATCTATACTAAAATGCCATTTTCAAGATTTAATCTCGTTCGGTTCTCATATTGAAAACCCTTTGACCCCTTCTGCCTCTTAGTATTCTTAAAAATTCATTATAACTAAAATTGAAAAAAAAAGAAATCCGAAAAAATGAATTTAATATCATTTTAAATGAAAATTTTTTTTTATTTTTTTTTATTATCCCTCTAGATCCGTGTTTTCCAACGTGGGCCCACTATCTACAGAGGGGCAATTTGATTGTAAATGAAGCAATTCAAAAATGGACTCGATACGAGTTTAACCCTTTTGCTCTGGGCCATTTAAATAAGTGCTGTAAATGATTTACTGGTAAAAAAAAAATTGTCTGGATATAACAGAAAGAGGAGACTTGAGACTGACAACCTAACATAAAATCTCTGTTCAGCAAGCATCAAGCACAAGCATCTCACTAAATTAAAATTCAAAATAATTTTAATAAAGATTTTCTATAATAATTTAATATTTTAATTTTAGTTTTTCATTATATGTTTTGGAAATTTACTTGCTGTGTTTTTTTAACAATTTCCTAGTGATGACCTATCATTTAAGTTTCTCATTTGAATAATTCTATTTTTTAGAATATTAAAAATTATGTATATGTTACATAGGGGGGTATAAGAATTTTAGAAGGGTTTAGAAGGGGCATGGTATAAAAAAGGTGGAGAAACACTGCTCTAGATCTACGGCCTTTTAAGAAATTGGATAAAATTATTTAGTAATTTACCATATTAAATATTAAATATTTAAATTTGAATTTAAATAAATAAAACAAAAAACGAAAAAAAATTAAAATTATAATAATATTAAATAAAATAATGGTTGACTACTTTTTGGTATTAGGTAAAAATAAGAAAACACGTATAATAAAAAAAATAACTTTGAACTAGTGGAAAGAAAGCTATTAATTACTGAAATGCGCATAAAGTAAAAAAAAAATGTTTAAATTTAAATTATTTATTTTAAATAGTTTAATGTTTAATGCATGATATATTAATTTAATCCTTTTTACTATCTCGTAAGAGATAGTATTGCGATCACGAAAATTTTCGATGTTGAGATTTTGATGTTTTTATACGTTTTGAAGGTTCCTGAATCATTTTCACTAAGGTTGAGAAAAATGTCTGTGTGTGTGTGTGTATATATATATATGTGTGTGTGTGTGTGTGTGTGTGTGTGTGTGTGTATGTAACCAAGATTACGCAAAAACGGTTTGAGCTAGAATGATGAAATTTGGTACATGAGCATTATTCAAAATTCGTAGTTTTCTATCAACTTTTGAGAAATGTAGCTCAACCGGAAGAGGGTCATTACGTACAACGTTTTGATTTTTTTTCCTCTGAGCTAGAATGATGAAATTTGGTACATGAGCATTATTCAAAATTCGTAGTTTTCTATCAACTTTTGAGAAATGTAGCTCAACCGGAAGAGGGTCATTACGTACAACGTTTTGATTTTTTTTCCTCTAAAGTGACCGTAAAAATAAAGATATATGTTTGATAATTTTTCACATGATTAATAATTGTATAAAACTTCTATATATAGAATTTCAGCTTGATTGATTCGCTGAAATTACCAGAATTAAGTTTTTAACACTGCAAATCTCACGCGCCAACACGTGACGTGGTGCCATCAACAAAAAGCCAAACATGCGGTGATTTAATATTTATTATTCATTATTTATAATTAATTAAATTTAATTTAAATAATATATATTATGTTATTTAATCCTATTCAAATTGCGAGATAGTCGAGTGGAGACACTCCAGCTTATTTTCATTCTATTGTTTCTTATTGCAAAGATCCATTTTTGTATGTACCCCCTCCCCTTCTCTCTCTTACACAGATATCTATTTCTTATAATAGGTTAGATTTCCCAACTCATTTAGCATTAGTTCAAAGTTCAAATTGCTTCATTTCATTCTACGTATACTAAAGCCATCCCCACCCCAACCCTACAACCCATCCTAATTCCATTCTCCCGAATTCCCAATCTGCCTTCGTTCGCCCTATTGGTTATTACGAGAAAAAAGTAACATTATCTGAAATCCATCCAATAATGTTAATAGAATTTAGCAAACAAACAAAAAAAAACAATATCATATTATTTGTATAGTCTCCATCCTTTAAATCCCTTCTACCCCATCCATACACTATTGAAAACCCTCTTTATCTCACACTCTTTAATTTATAAAACAATCTTTTTTAAATAACAATTTGCATTATTATTATAGTTGTTGTTTTCAATAAAATTCCCATATAATATATTGTATCAATATAATAATAAATTGAATTTACTTTTTTTTCTTCTGTTAATTGGTGATTTATTAAGTATTATGTTGGTAATAAAATGGTAAATATATTATTAATAATTAATTGAGAAGTGAGTTGTGATGATAGTGAAGGGTTGGGTGAGGGGGTAGAAAAAGAATAGAGAGGGAGGGAGGGAGAGGGGGTGAGCTAAAATAAATAAATGATATTTATGTAACCATTTGAAATGTGTAAATCACTAGGCCATATTTTTAGGGTAAATACCATTAGGGAATGCTTTTTTTTTATTAATTTCATGTGCTGGTAATTAAATTGAGTAACAAATCTCTATCATTATGAGTTGAAAAATAAAAAAAAACCGGCAGATAGGGATATTTTTCAAGGGAGTTACGTGTAATTAAAATGAATTCAACCAATTAGAGATGGATAATTAATGTATTTGCACCCTAACCCCACCTACTTTTCACTCCCTTCTCTTCTCTCTCTCTCTCTGATCTTTTACACTTTATTCGTAAAAATAAATAATTAAATGAAAAATTGTAAATAAATAGACAATTTATAAAAGTGACAAATAAATTTAATGAAATATATACTAGGAGGAGGTTAAAAATAATAATAATAATAAATGCAGATTAAATATGGGCTGGTGAAAATGCGGGAAATAATTAATAGACCTGTCGGTGGAATGGAAAGGATGGAGATGGTGAAGGGGAGGAGTGGTTTGTATGGTGATAATATATAGCTACTATATATGAATATTAATAAATTCATAAATCTTAAAATCATCAATAAACAATAAAATAACTTATAATAATAAAATTACTTACATATATAATATCTATTTCAAATTTTAATTTTTTTTTATATGCATTATTATAAATTTTAATTATGATATACATTTATTATCAAGAATATTAACTCAGATTTTTCAATACTCATTATTATTATTATCATCATTATTTTTCATATATTTAAAATTAATTTATTTTGGTAATTGTTTACATAAACGAAGCTTCAGGGATTTGGATAAAACATTATCAGTGGATTCCTTTTTTAATTCCAATGAAACTTTAATTATGCAATAATTTTCGGATGCTTCTAGTTTCTAAAATGAAAATTATTAAAGTTTGACAGATAAACCAGTCATGAACGTCCGAATGAGCAGCCATTTAGTAATGTTTTAGTGACTAATTCACTAATTTTCGGGGTTTTTTTTTCAATTCGGTTTGGATATAGGAAAATTCTTTAATTAATTAATTTCTTAATTTTCAGATATCCAAACCGAACTAAAAAAAAAAATTAGAAAATCAGCGAAGTCCTCTAGTGGCCAAATGAATGAAACATGGTAGCTAAATTGAATGACAATGGATTTATATGTAAATTTTAATAATTTTTATCTCGGAAACTAGTGAATAATTTAATAGTCACTTGGGATTAAAAAAAGAATCCACTGGTAAAGTATTGTATCGCTGAAGCTTCTGTTTTTGTAAACAATTACCATTATTTTCAAATTAATTATAAAATTATAGGTATATTAAATATAAATAGTATATTATAATATTATAATTGATTAATATTCTTTTATTTGATTCTATTACTTTTTAAAATATTTATTTCTAAATAATTAAATTATTATTAATGTTTTTTTATTCAATCAATTTTAAAATTATATTAAATACTATAGTTTGATGGTATATGAATAATGAAATTTACAAAAAAAAGTAAAAAAATTAGATAAAATCAAATCAAAATCAGAGGGAAATTAAGCAGAGAATAAGAAATTGTTGAAAATGAGCAACGCAGGTTAGGAAGGGTTGGAAGAATATGCTTGTAACTAAACCTAAAAACTTTCTCCATAGAGATAGATATATTAAAGGAATTATTAACTTAATTTACTTGAATAATAAAAATATATTTACCCTAAAACATCAAAAAAAAAATGCCCAAAACATTTAAAGTGACTCCCTTTTTAGTTTAAGTTGAACGTCAAGGGCTAATGAAAAAAGTTTGTTATTTCTGTATTTTTATATATATATATATATTATATAACAAGGAGAAGTAGGCTTAATTAAAGCGTTGAAATCTCTCCACTCTCTCAGTAGAATAGATTGAAAGAGAGAGAAGGTTGTTCGTTATACATTTGTAGGCATATACTCTACTCTTTCTCTCCCTTTCTCTCTTGTTCCCATTCCCAAAAGGATTTTAATATTATCATCTGTCTGTATGTGTGTGTGTATGTGTTTGGATGTGAGAAAGAGTGGTGGAAATGAAATGGAATTTCCTATTACAGAGAGAAGTAGAGATAAAATAAAAGTAACATTATCGTTGGATGGACATCAAATGAGTTATTAATGGATAAAAATCGTTACCGATTTATAATATTTAGAGATATAAATGGACCAAAAATTATTATAACGTATCGCATATCAAATGGATTACCATCAGAAATGATGATATCCATTCCTTAAAAAATAATCTAACAAATATTAAATAAATGAACGAAATTCCATTAGATTATCTATAAAATGTAATTTGAATAAATATAATATATATATAAATAAATTTATTGTGTACTATATTGTAAAAAAAAGTTTATATAAAATATATTTAATTTAAAATATTTTATAATGGATTTTGTTAGATAATAAAAGTTATATATATATACCTATATATTACTAATTCTAATTATCATTGATTTGTAAGTTTAGGAATTTTTTTTCAATTATAATCTTTTTTATGTTTTTTATATTTTAAATTGTTCCAACTTATTGAATGATTTTAGATAAGAATAAAATATTTTTGAAATATATCAATCTATTTTTTTAAAATTTTAATAATATAAATTAAGAAAAATTTTTATATTAAATAACTATATAAAAATAACTTTCCCCACTTTTTACAAAATTTAACAATCAAAATTCTTTATATATATAAATCATATTAAAATATTATTTATTATTATATATATATATATACCTATATAAGCCACAATCATTCATTCATTGAGTTGCACCCAACGTCACTAGAAGGCGGAAATGTCTAGAGCAGGCTTGTCTAAAGTGCGGCACAAAACCCTTTGAGATGCGGCCCAAACGCAAATTATGAAAATATTTAAATTTTTTTAATATGGTTCTAAAAAATTTTATTTTATTTATGTGGGGCCCAGTATTTTTTTTTTTTTTTTTGCAATGTGGCCCTCGAATGGTCATAGTTTAGACACCTCTGGTTTAGAGCCTTTTTCAAAAAAAAATAAAAAAACATTCTAAAAATGGTTATTTAATTTGTATGTGTTTTAAAATTTTTTTTTAATGAATACTAGATTTCGTACTATATATATATATTATATACCTATTCATTCTTTTAATTCAATTTCTTATTGTTTTTTACCGACCGACGATAGGAAGGGAAGGTATTGTTTTCAAACCAAATTTCACTTGTGGAGATTTTTACATATCTCCACGAATCATGCATTCTCTTAACAGAAAAAAGTATTTTTAGCATGATGTCTGTCCGTCCGTCCGTCCGTATAGATGTGTACAGCTTGAACGGCTTAACGGATTTTGATGAAATTTGGTATATTCACTTAATGCATCAGTATGATGAATTGATCAATTTTTGGTGCAAATCCGGAAACTGGAAGTGGTAGTATTAGCGATCGACGATAGGAAGGGAAGGGTTATTTTCACACCAAATTTCAGATGAGGAGATTTTTTTATATATCACCACGAATCATGCACTTTGTATTGGTTTTATCCACGAGAAAAATCATATTTATTAGTTTTTTCTTAATTTAAAATTATATAACGTCACCCAACCTTTCATGACGTCACAGTCAGCTCTTACTTATATATTATAAATAAAATAAAATTAAAAATATTTATGTTATATGCCTATCTGTTTTTTATTGCATTAAGAGAAACATTTAAATTATTTGAAATTGTTTCTGTAGCTGGAAATTAAGTAAAAAATAATAAATAAACCATTAATTTTAATTTTTTAAGTATATTAATTCTATTTAATTAAAAAAAATTGAAGATATATTTGCCCACTTTCAAACAAATATAAAATAGAAAAATTTAAATTCGTGTCAAACAGTGCACTCTAAATGGCTATTAACTCAATGAAATAATTTAAAATTTAAAATCTGCAAATATAATCACAATTCTTTTATATAACTACTTTTTTTTCAAAATAAACATGATATTCCATATAATTTACATTATCATTAGGTATACGAAAAATATTGTTTTCAAAGAACTATTTAATTAATTGCTGCCAACTATGATAAATTCATTTTAAACTGAAATTGCAAACACCGATGCAACGGGTTCGAGTAGTCTAATAATAATATAGCTCAAAATCCGTTCGATAAAGCTCCAAATTTGATCCTATTTACTCTTTGTATTCTTCTCTATATGCCACATAAACAAAAAATAACATAATATTTCTTATTCTTTTGTTTTTCATTTTATGAGATATATAATAAATGATATAATAAAAAAAGTTAGAAGTTTGTGGAATTTATATATATATATATATATATATAATCCTCTACACTCTATTATTTTATTTTCTCTCCCTTTATTCTTCTTTTTTCGTTTATTTGTTGATCCAATCCGATTAGTAAAAGGACTAAGTTAAAAAGTCATTCATTTTATTATTGGCAGTTATTCGTTAAGTAGTTAACTTTAATCTCTCTTTTTTTGATATTCCTTTCGCATAACCCCCTATCCTCTCCATATACATCCACCCACTTCTAACCATTTCGTTTTCATCTCCCACCTTGTAATAATCACTTTAGATCTCTCTAAAAGTATACTTTTTTTTATTTATATTTTGTTTCAATACTGTGAATAAGACCATTTATTAAAAAACAAATGAAACAGAAAAATGTTGATATTTAATTTTTTAATTTTGAAGTATCAATTTATTAATATTTATAATTTTCATCCCCCCTCCAGAAAAAAAAAGAAATGCAATGGCATGAATTTATGATTAATAGAATTTAAAATTTAATACGATTTTGTTGCCTTACTTAATTTACAAATAAATTTAATTTTTTTTTTAATTTTATAAAAATTAAGTTTTAATTTATTTTTATTATTGTAATTAAACTAAAATGATACATCCTTTAATTTATCATAATATGATTTTTTTTTTTTCAGTTCATGAAAATTATTTATATTATAAAAAAACCTATAATCCAGAGGTTCCCAATCTTTTATGGTTTGCGGGTCCCTAATTTCCGATTATTATATAAATTTTTTACTTTCTTGAAAAATTGGAAAACTTTTCTTCCCTCCATCGGAAATGTTTCAGAGCATCGCAAAATCTTTTTTTTTAGAACCAAAATTTCCAAGTATTAGAAAATTTAATTTAATATTTCGCGGCGCCGTGGCTCACACTTTGGAAATCACTGGTATAATCAATAAAAAAAACAAATAATTAAGTAATTAATCTTTTAAAAAAATTAAAATTAGTATAACAATATTATTATATTTTAAAATTTAACTAAAAAAAAACAAACTAAATTTAAGTTTCAAATAGACTAGACTATATTTTATATATTATTTTCTTTTAAATTACAAATTCCTCCAATTATTATTTAATATGCTTTTATTTTTTTATTAACCTATTAAAATAAATGCAATTATTAACATATACCTATAATTATTATTATTTAATAAATATTTGAATAAAATGTATATACTAAATTTATAATATTTAATTATCATTAATGTATTAATATTAATAATAGTAATCAACTTTTATGTTTATAATATATATGAATATATACAACAATAGTATGAATACTTATGATTAAATGTAAAATGTATTTTATTATCATCACATACAATTGTTTGAAAATAAATTTTATTATCTATAAAATTCAATTATTATATCTAATATAGAATTATTTATGCAAGGTATATACTATCATAATAAAATTCTTATCGATCGAAGGTCAGAGAGAGAATAAACAATATTAAATTAATAATAATTTCTCTAATTTCTAAACAAAATGAATAAATAAATTAAGTATTGTTCATCGCTTTCTTTTTTCACATATTCACCTAAAAATAAATTGTTGTCTTTTAATATTAAATTAAAATTAAATTCGAGATATCGATCGATATCAATGGTGTATAGGGAGGGGAACGCGGGGGAACGACGTTCCCTTACCTTTTATCAGAACCGGAATGCGTTCCAGTACTTTTTCATGACCCTACAACTCCCACTTAAATCTACTGTTAGAATTTCTTTTTTTGTGTTCGTTAATATTTTATATAGTAAGAATAAGAAAAAATAAAAACTTATATGGAAAAAAATAGTTTACTGAAAATAGGACTTTTTTGCTCCCACTATGTGTTCCCTTACTTCTTATTTTATCAATACATCACTGAAGAAGAGCCTTTTTAGGATTGCTTAACAATGAAACAGACCAATCGCTGAATTTATACTAGAATTGTGAATCTTTTAAATTACGAGGTAAGCGTTATTGTGCATTTTAAGGTTAGTTTCTTATGCAAAAAGTTAAGGATAGGTTTCACATTATTTTCAATATAGGTACCATATTATATTTTATTTCATAATAATTTCAATACAAAAGTCCATTCAATAGTTGATACTACAAATTATATTAATCAATTTGAAATATTTTCTTAATGTGAACATTAAGAATTGTCAAGGGGGTGGTCCATTTCTGAAACAAATATCACATTTTTTTAGAGATTGGTCAATTACTTAAATATTCGTATTAATATAATAATAAATATCATTTAATAAATTTATGTATTATATAAATAAGAAAAAAAGAAAGAATAATTAGAAAAGATTAAAAATGAGCAGCATTAGAGGCAAAGGAAAAAGAATTAAGGTAAAAGTTGGATAATAAAAATAAAGGGAGGAAAGACAGTTTCCAGAAACAGTTAATAGTCCGAAATATTCTGACTTCAGTTTTAAAATATCACACATAAAGGAAAAGAATTGTCTTGAAGACAGTGATGAAGATCAGAAGGCTTCAATGGTTGCATGTTCGAAAAAAGATAAATAAATACGTGTTTTTTTGCCGAAAAAATCATACAATTTCCTGAAGAAGAAAGCTACGATTTCATTGATGGATATACAGGAGATTTATGGAAATGTCTGAAAACTTGATTACAATTGGTATAGCGTAGTAGGCACCTCGGGATATTAGCAAAACAAGAAATGTTAACTAATTCCCGATATGAACAGTAAATATAAAGAATAATTAAAATAAATTATAAGAAATTATATATATATAATATTAATAAAACCAATTTTTAGTGCATTTTATTCCATTTATTTATTTTAAACTCACTTTAGGTTGAAGATCAATTGCTGGATAAAATATGGTCAATTATTAAAACTTTAGATTTTAAGATGGTCAATTACTAGAACACAAAATACGTTTAGAAAAAAATTTTAAAAAAATATTTAAATAATTATATATTAACCGAATGTTTGTGTTATAGTGGTAATTAAAAATAGTTATACAATATATTAGCACTTGTTTTGTTGTTATTCTCACTTTTGATACAGAATAATAGTGTTTTTTTAATGAAAATTTATCTTAATTTAAGAAACAATTTTATTGATTACGTTAAAGAATTTGTCAAATCATGCTCGATTTGAGTATTCAGTAATCAAAAGGATAAGTCTGGAGAATATGGGGATTGTGGTGGAAAAATCCGTCCTGATGGTTTCCAATATTTTTTTAAATATTTCTAGTCCCCAAACAATCTTGTATCTTTCATTGTTCTCTTGTAGTTATTAGAATGAAGTAATATAGTTTCTTCTGTAATAAGAAAATCATTGATAATTAATTCATAGACTGTTCTTTTTTAGCTCTCTCTCTCTCTCTATATATATATATATACATATATATATAGATGAATCAATCTAGTAACAAAGAACACTTGCTATATGGCTTGTATTATTTGATTACAATTACAACACTCTCCTCACCCCTTCTCTCACACATTTTCCCTCCACCCACTAACAGCATCTCCATTATTATCATGAGGTGGGCTTCTAAAGGAGACTGGGGAGGTGATAAACCTGTTAAGCCCATTTCTGTCATAAGCCCCTTTGTAGAAGACAAAGCCATCCTCCTCTCTAATGGCAAAGCCCATCAGATTATAAACTTAATGTTTTGGCATTTTCTTTTTAAACACAATAAACACCTATATATAAATATATCTTATCTTATTATGCTAGCTAAAATTGTATATATCTATCTATCTATATATATTGGTTCTCAAAAACCGCTCTAACGATTTTTTTCAAATTTACACTAGATATAGTATTTATAAAGAAAAATTAAGTTTTATTGATGATATCTCTTGAAACATTCAGCTTCATTATTAATTTCTTAATTGAAAATTATATATGGAAAACGTCAAAATTGGCCTCCATTTTTATTTGTATTAATATTTTTTTTTATTTAAAATATTTTAAAATTTATTATTTAATTTCGAAATAAAATTAAAAATATTTATTTTTAATAAAATATATATAGATATTTATTAATCTCTCTCAAAAAAAAAAAAAATAAAATAAAAAACATCAAATCTGCCTGCTAAGACAGTAAAAAAATGACAATTTTTTATCTAAACATATATAGTACAGTGGCTAGAGAGATGTTTTAACGAGTGGATTTCGTCGGTTCGAAACTCTCCGGGTGAATCGTTATTTAAAAATGAAAATGAAAATAATGAATTTGTTATTTTTTTTCTTTTTATCTATTGTTTACATTTTAATAAATTACTATTTTATATTTATTTATTCATTGTTCTTTTATTAAATTTAATATTTATTAATATTATTTATTATTAATTTATATATTGATGACATCACAAATGACATTTATATTGAAATTTGACTCCCGCCTTTTTTTAAAGAATATTGTATTAATATTTTTTTTATATTTAAAATATTTTAAAATTTTTTATTTAATTTCGAAATAAAATTAAAAATATATATTTTTTTTATATTTAAAATATTTTAAAATTTTTTATTTAATTTCGAAATAAAATTAAAAATATATATTTTAATAATATTTTATAATTATAAATTACGATATATATTTATCAATAATAATGAATTTTTTTTTTTAACTTAATTACAGAGCCGAGGCTCGGGGTCCCGGTATGATCTTAATATATTGTGAGAATTAGATAAATAATGTAGAGAGAAAAAAATATTTAAAAATAGATATTTATTTAAATGAAATAAAATTATTTAATTTACAGAATGAAAATGTCTATAATAATGTCTAAACATTTTTTCTTTATAATTTTACATTATAATAATACTAATTACAGTAGTTATAATATATGGGGAATTTTCAACTTTGACTGCCGATTTGACCATGTTCCCAAACGAATTTTAAAAAAACCAAGACCACTTTACATTTACACATTTTAAGCTCTAATCGAATCCAAAATCAAAATTTAAAAAATCGAAAAACAAACTCACAGATATATAGATTTTATAAATGAACATTTATACAATTTATTTTAATTAATTTGAAACATTTTAGGAAACAAATTTTTAATGGGTCATTTTTAGAAATCCCATTTAACAATTATAATAAATAATTAAAAAATTGTAAAATTTTTAAAGTATATAAAAATAAATTGTATAAATTGGTTAAAGGGTCGAGTGATAGTTCGGTGTCCCAGGTATATATTTTATATTAACACGCCTACTTTTCTGTATAATAAAGATATAAAGAATCATATTTTAATTTTTATATAACCAAGAAATCATTTTTTCACTTAAAATATAGTTGTAAAGCCCAAATCTCCGATCCATATAACATCATCGACTGGGCCGCTACCAAAAGGAGTCTTCTCTTGCTCTGACTAGGGCCACCGGTATTTGCCATTAGTCTCGAAAAAATAATATTAAATTTTATATAAATTTATAAATTAGAATATTTGAATTTGTTTAAATTTTAACACATGTAATCAATCATATGCATAAAGAATAGAAAATTTTGAAAATCAACTTGGTATTAAATTCAGAAAAAAAAAATACTCATATATAGAATATATAGACTATTCGAATATAATTGAAACTCTTTCTCTCCCTCTATTTTAAATTTGAAAAAACGGAGTGTTAAGAAATTAAGATTCCTTATACAACATGGATGGTTAAATGAATTGGGCTCCCTACCTCCCTGAGAAATTCACATTAAAAATGTTTATAATATTTTAGTTTATTAAATCAAACTATTATTTTTTTATTTCAATATTTTTAATGTTAATACAATAATTTTTATTTTATAATCTATAAAATAATTTAATTATTTTTAAAAACAACGGTCTTCAATTACAATTTTTTTACTCTCTACTGACTGTTCATTTCATAACTGAAAATAGTGTCGAATAGAAATAGACGATATTACTTGGATTAATCTTATTATGCTAGCTAAAATTGTTTGTTTGTATTATTGAGGACCCCAGTTCAATTCATTTTAATCAGATTGATGCAATGATGCAACATTTAATAATTGTAATAAATAATTAATTGTAGATTAATATTTTTTAAAGGGTCGAGCGACAGCTCGGTGTCCCAGGTATTAATATTACCAGCCAAACCCAATAATAATGAATCATTTTTTTTAACTTAAGTACCGAGCCGAGGCTCGGGGTCCCGGTACTATATATAATTTATCAAATATTAATAAATTTATCTTAAAAGTAGTTATAAAATTTAATTTTGAAAATAAGACCAAAGATGAGCATGATAGTTTAATGGTTATAGTCGTGGTGCGCAGAATTTTAAGTCGAGGGATCCAGCCTAACAAAATTCACTGATTCGATTTAAAATTAAATAATGAATTTTTAATAAATACAAATACTGGCTATAATGAAAATAGATCACAATAGTAAATAAAATTTTAAAAAAAGAAAAAAAAATTAATCATTAGTAAAAAATCTGGAGTGTTTCCACTCGACTATCTCGCAAATTTGAATTGGATAATCAAGCTTTTTTCTATATTTGAAAATTAATTAAAATTTTATTCTCTCCCATCATAGTGGATTTAAGGTTTTTAATATAATTTTCACTAATAACATTTTATTCAAATAAGAAGGCAATATCAAATAATAATATCAACATTGATTTGATTTTTTCAATGTAAATATATACAATTCGGTTGGGACGCGGTAAAACTTAGTCTAGCCTAGACTAAAGATAGATCGTAATAATGAAAATAAAAATTAATTTAATTAAATTTAAATTATTAAATTTAATTAAAATTGTTGCTAAATTTAAAAAATTAATTCCGGTACTTTCAAGCTGAAATTCTAAATATATATAGCAGTTAATTTATATTAAGTTATTATAATTTTTAGTACTACAACAAATAATAACCATAAAAAAATAGATTAGGGTCATAACCAGCTTCAAGATATAATGATAACATTAACCAGCATAGTTTGTGTTTGAAGTTAGTCTCAAAGTAGGGTCAATTTCAATTTTTTCAATTTTAGAAGGAACAATTTTAATTGTATTTACCATTACTAGATTAGTAAAGTGTTATTTCCTTATTTATTATTATCGAAAATATAGATAGGTATATATATTTATTACTAAATACTTCTAATCACAGTATTTATTGACTACAGTAGTAATTACATTAGAAAAACATTTTAAAAAATGTTATTATTTATTTAATTAATTAATTATATATTTAACAAAGTATGTGGTCACACCAGGAGTACCAAAAACTTTTATATAGGTAATTTCTCATTCTCTATATTCTCTCTCTCTCTCTCTCTCTCTCTCATACACAATCATACACATTAGAAATATTTGTGGGAGATATTCATTCATGTATGAATGTAAATTTTAAACCAACCAACCACTACTACTTTCCTTCTCTCATCTCTCATCCTACATTCAACACAATTCACATATAACACACCAGGTGAATTATTTTAATTAATTTTCATGTTCATTAATTTACCAGAATTTGTTGTGTTGTTGTTTTTTTTTATTTACAAACAAACTAATATATATATATATATATATATTAAACATAATGTTTTATTAAAATTCCATTTAAATTTTATTGTTTGTTTTTTAACTCCCTAACTGCCTTAACAAATAATATTTAACAATTAACTGTTAAATTACTTTTATTACTGGTAGAAAGTGCACCCTCACTACATTCAATTTTCTCTAACATATACTATACAAACTATATTTATTACTAACATAAAACTAAATTTATTATTAAAGTATTATTAATAATGTAAATATATAAAATAATTTTATAAAATAACGTTTTTCTCATGAACTAAAAAGAATAAAATATTTTTTTCTATAAGCCTGACAAAGTTTATGGATGAATTTCATATACAAGAAAAAAACGTTTGGCGAGATACGAACCGCAGAGGCAAAAACACAAGTGTGTTTGCTGGTTTGCTCGTTGACCCAGGAAATTTTTATTTGTCCACAAGGATAGTTGGCTATCTTTTTGCCAATATTTTTCAGAATTATTTTCAAATTGTGTTAAAATTAATTAATCTATATATATAAAGGAGAGTGTTTGTATGTATGTATATATATATATGTATGTAATTTGTTTACTTTTTTGCTGTCATAGAAACAAACAAAAAAGAAATTTCCTACTTAACCGACACTTTATCGGTAATTTAGAATTATGAACATCAAAAAATAAGAAACGATTTCTATGAAATTACATCACAATATTCTTATATATCTATGGTAACATAGGCTATAGATTTTATTAATATCTAATTCTAATCAATAACCGCAGAATTTAATTTTTTAAAGTTTATATAGTTCTCCGTGTTGTTCATTCAAGAGCCAGGCGTGGCCCACTGACTGGCGGACTCATTTTACACAATGTATATAACTAGCAATCAAAGAATTATTATAATATTTAACTTTTTATTTTAAATTCTAATATTCAAATATCATTTCAATTAAATAATTTATTCTAAAAGTTCTCATTTTAATTAATATAATAAAATATTTAAATCATATTTAACTTAAATTATTTTGTATTTATTCTTTCTATATTTGAATACTTCTTTTATTTTAAGGGAGGGAATTAACTATGATCTAAAATAAGTTGACATGTGGCCAGGTCCGAACCGACCGACGGTTTGAAATAAATTAATTTCCAGCTACAGAAACAATTTCAAATAATTTTAATATATCTATTAATGTAATAAAAAACAGATATGAATATAACATAAATATTTTTAATTTTATTTTATTTATAATATATATGCAAGACGAGGCTGTGACGTGATGAATGGCTGGATGACGTCATATAATTTTAAATCAAGAAAAAACTAATAAATATGATTTTCCCGAGGATAAAACCAATACAAAGTGCATGATTCGTGGTGATATATAAAAAAATCTCCTCATGTGAAATTTTGTGTGAAAATAACCCTTCCCTTATTATCGTCGATCGCTAATACTACCACTTCCGATTTCCGGATTTGCACCAAAAGTTGATCAATTCATCCCACTGATGCATTAAGTAAATATACCAAATTTCATCAAAATCCGTTCAGGCTGTACACATCTATACGGACGGACGGACAGACGGACGTACAGACGCACGGACAGACGGACGGACAGACATCATGCTAAAAATACTTTTTTCTGTATAGAAAATGCATGATTCGTGGAGATATGTAAAAATCTCCACATGTGAAATTTGGTGTGAAAACAATACCTCCCTTACTATCGTCGGTCGGTAAAAATCAAATAAATCCATTAATTTAAATTAATACTATTAATGAATGTATATATTGTTAATTTATCTTTAGTTTTATCAATACTTTTATACCGTTAATTTTTATAAATTGTCTCAAGTCTCTAACTTTGCATTTTCTCAAAATATTCAATAAAAATCAATAAAAATTAAAATATCGAAATGAAATGATCAAGAAATATTATACTCTATTATAACATATACAATACTTATAACTATAGGCGGAGGAAATATTAGACGATATCCATGCCAAATCGATCAACATTAATTAAGATATTTTCATTATGACAGATATTAAAAAAACCGCGAATTCAATATCTCTGTTCACTAATTATTTGTAGACTTTAGTAAAACCTACGCATGACTCAATAGATCCGGATAAACTTTTTCAAATTTTGATCTTAAAATTTATCTTGAAGGTAGTAAAGAAAGAGTGAGATGCGGAAATCAATTGTAAAATATTAGGTGACCCAGACGACTTAAATATAATAGGAGATTCGGCAATTGCAATTACAGATAGCGAGGAAAAATTAATCGAGGTAGGAAAAGAGATGAGATTTGAAATTAATAATGATAAATAAATATATTTAGAAACAAACAGGAGCAGTATTAACATACAAAATGTAGAATTTGAATATGTAGAAAAATTGAATGTAATCACGAAGGATAATAATATTTGAGAAGAATTTAAATCGAAGTTGCAATCGGGAAACGCCTGTTATCATGCAGTAAAGAGGCTTATCTCATCAAAATTATTATAAAAGGGAATGAAAATTAAAATATATAAAACAATTATTTTGTCTGTTGTATTATATGGGTGAGACGCAAGGTCTATGGCCCTGGGAGATGAGAGTAGATTCAGAGTATTTGAGAATAGGATTCTTCCCAGCATTTATGGGCCAAAGATGAGGACACCAGGGAATGACGTAAGAAAGATGGAACAGAGGCTCAGGAGAAGGACACTTGGAGAAATGTGGTTGTAGCTGCCAAGAACTTTCGAGTAGATAGATATAACATATTCAATAAAAATATATATAATTAATTTACTGATTAAATTAAAATATATTTTAAATAATAACACAATAAGAAATTAATGTTTTATGTTATACATTGATTGAAACAAAATGGATGAAAACCTTTTACTACTTTCAACCAAATACTATGTACCACTCGGGGGTACAGGGGGCGGAGCCCCCGTCTAGATGTGAAGAGCGACGAAGGAGCTCTGAGCAGCTAGTTATAATTAAATTATATTACTTCCATTCCTTATAGGGATCAATTGAAATATTTATAAGAATTTTCAAAAATCTAGCTAAGTTTAAAACTGATGAAAAATCGATTTCAATTTGTCAAAAGAGCGAACGGACACCGGGACAGACATAGGGACAGACAGACGCCAAGTGAAGTTGAGAAAAACGTTATAATAATAAATATGTTGACCTGTGGCCAGGTCCGAACCGACCGACGGTTTGAAGTAAATTAATTTCCAGCTAGAGAAACAGTTTCGAATAATTTAAATGTTTCTCTTAATGCAATAAAAAACAGATATGGATATAACATAAATATTTTTAATTTTATTGTATTTATCTTATCTTATTATGCTAGCTAAAATTGTATATATGTATTTATCTATATATATTGGTTCTCAAAAACCGCTCTAACGATTTTTTTCAAATTCACACTAGATATAGTATTTATAAAGAAAAATTAAGTTTTATTGATGATATCTCTTGAAACATACAGCTTCATTATTAATTTCTTAATTGAAAATTATATATGGAAAACGTCAAAATTTTTAATACTGCCTGCTAAGACAGTAAAAAAATGACAATTTTTTTATCTAAATACATATAGTCCAGCGGTTGGACTGATGTTTTAACGAGTGGATTTCGTCGGTTCGAAACTCGCCGGGTGAATCGTTATTTAAAAATGAAAATAATGATTTTGTTATTTTTTTTTCTTTTTATCTATTGTTTACTTTTTAATAAATTACTATTCTATATTTATTTATTCATTGTTCTTTTATTAATAAAGTTTTAGATAGTTTTATAAGTTTTAATATTTTTTCAATAAAATATTATTCAATATATTTATTAATATTATTTTATTTATTATTATTGAGTACCCGAAGTTCCATTCATTTTAATCAGATTGATGCAATGATGCAACAGTTAATAATTGTAATATTGTAATAAATTTCTATCTTGAAAATTGTTACATATTATTCAGGATATTTTAAAAACTATTTCTTTCTTTAATTAATATTCATTTTTTCTATAAGTCAGATATATTTCCAAATATTAAATAATTTTTGAAGTGAAAACTTCTTTAGCGGCGTTGAGCACTTTTGCGGGATGGGGAAAAAGTATAGAACTCGCGTGATCGTGACCAACACCATGAAACCATCTGCTTTCAAATTTCTTATAACAGAGCGCGAAATTTGAATTGTCATTAGAACTGTTTTATAAATTATCTCTAACATATAAATATATATTTATTATGTAAAGTTCATTTCATATATACATATATAATCAAAATTATACGAAATGAACTTCACATAATAAATATATATTTTATGTTAGAGATAAGAATTATAAAACAGTTCGTATTGCAATATTTTAAACAAAGTTGTGTATTTATATATATATAAATATAAGTTACAAATTTGTTTAAAATATATGTTTAAAATAATATATAAGTTATATATATATACATGCATATGAAATTCATCTTTCTCGTGAAATAGCGCGAATTTCGTCTGTTTTAAAATTTCTTACGCAGAAGTTTTCACTTCTGTCGGCCAGTCCCACGACTGCCAATTTTGCTTTTTTAATTCCGAAAAGCTGCAAAGCACGTTTTTTTGTCTTTAGTTTGTTTTATAACCACTTGGGGCGCTAAACAGTTTTTCAAAAAAACACTATAGAAAAAAAATATATGTACCTATATATTATATATTTATGTATTATTGAGGAGCACAAGTTCATTAATTTTAATCAGATTGATGCAAATGTGTAACATTTAATAATTGTAATAAATAATTAAAGAATTGTGTATCAATATTTTTTAAAGGGTAGAGCGAGAGCTCGGTGTCCCAGGTATTAATATTACCAGCCAAATCCAATAATAATGAATCATTTTTTTTAACTTAAGTACCGAGCCGAGGCTCGGGGTCCCGGTACTAATATATATGTAAGACCAGGCTATGACGTCATGAATGGCTGGATGACGTCATATAATTTTAAATTAAGAAAAAACTAATAAAGGTGATTTTTCTCGAAGATAAAACCAATACAAAGTGCATGATTTTCGTGGTGATATATTAAAAAAATCTCCTCATATAAAATTTGGTGTGAAAATAACCCTTCCTATCGTCGATCGCTAATACTACCACTTTCGGTTTCCGGATTTGCACCAAAAGTTGATCAATTCATCATACTGATGCATTAAGTAAATATACCAAATTTCATCAAAATCCGTTAAGCCGTTCAAGCTTGACACAATTATACGGACGGACGGACGGACAGACATCATGCTAAAAATACTTTTTTCTGTTAAGAAAATGCTTGATTCGTGGAGATATGTAAAAATCTCCACATGTGAAATTTGGTGTGAAAACAATACCACCCTTATTATCGTCGGTCGGTAAAAATGTATAATCAATTTCTTTATTATATAATTATTATTATTTTATTTGTATTATTATAAATATAAATATTTTATTCATAATTTAATATTTATTGTAGTAGCATATAAAAAATAAAAATAAAAATAACTTTTATCTAATTTATATACTAATTTCGAATGTCATGAATTCTTCACTGCCCCTCAAAAATCCATCTCCCACCACTGGATATAAAAATGATAAATGAATTTCGATATAAATATTTCACCATTTGGCTTATTATTATAACCACCCCTCTCTCCTTTCCTCCTACTAATATTAATACTATTACTAATAATAATACACATTTACATTTATGAATTAAAATAATTGAAATTGTAAAATATGTAGTTGAAATATATCATTAAATAAAATCCATTCTCAATGGGCGTGATATTATTATTTTTTTTTTAATTTTATTACACATTTCTAATCATTATATAATCGCAATAACAACAACAACAACAACAACAACAGCAAACATTAATAAACAGAATAACAGAACTAATCCTTTCAATTTAATTTAATTTCTATTTTCGTTTTTTTTTTTACTTTCTCATTATTTTTATTTTTGTTTTAAATATAATCGGATTTCTATTATATATTTATAATCAATCTATATTTTAATTATAATAAATTTACATATATTTTTATTATTAATGTTATTAATAACAATATAATCTTAATTTATTTAATTTTCTCTTTTTCATAAATAATTAATTTTTTTGTTTAAATTAAATTCATATTAAAAAAAAAAAATAAAAATAATTATCGTATTAGTTCATTAACAATTAAAATAATATTTTAAGTTATATAAAAATAAGCTGGAGTGTCTCCGCTCGACTATCTCGCAATAACATAATATATTATATTTAAATTAAATTTAATTAAGTATAAATTATAAATTAAAATTAATAAATAATATTTATTAAAGCAGCATGTTTGGCTCTTTGTTGATGGGACCACGTCACGTGTTGGAGCGTGAGATTTGCAGTGTTAAAAAATTAATTCTGGTACTTTCAAACTAGGAATTTTGAATAAAGCACGTATACCAAATTTCATGATTCAGCTCAAACCGTTTTTGCGTAATCTTGTCTACACACACACACACACACACACACAGAGAGAGAGAGAGAGAGACATTTTTCTCAACCCTAGTGAAAATGATTCAGGAACCTTCAAAACGTATAAAAACATCAAAATCTCGACATCGAAAATTTTCGTGATCTCTGGCGAGATAGTAAAAAAACAATTAGTGATAAGGGAATTGTCTTGGTGAAGGGATAATCTTCTTGAATATAAAGAAATAAAATATTCTTCTAGGGATTATTATATATAAAATTTTATATGTTCTTGTTAAAAAATAATATCCATAGTGGGACAGATTTTATTTATTGCTGGGTCTGATATTGATAGATGGCAGAAACGCATGTCTCACCTTTCAATTGCCATGCTTCTCTTTTTTTTTATTCTATTAATATATAATATATAAAATGAGTTATAGATTTTTCTTGCTTGTGTCAAGTTTCTTTTCATTCAACTCAACTCAATTGATTATATAATAGTAAATAGGTATTTATAACAAAAAAAGGTTAGAAAAAAGTCAATGAGTAATTGAGTAGATTTCCGTTCAATTCAAAACACTTAACCCTTTTCCTGTAAACATAAATGATCAAAAAAACATTCACTCACTTTCATAACTACACACTATTACAATTTTCTAATCCAAACTCATTCATGCCCATTATTCATTTTCACCCTACCACATATCTCCAATTTTATTGAATTTTATTTTCATTTTCATTTTCATTGATTTGAATCGTATTATATAATTCGAAAAAAATCTGGAGTGTCTCCACTCGATTATCTCGAAAATTTGAATTGGATTAATTAACACATATATTATATTTAAATTAAATTGAATTAAATTAAAATTAATAAATAATATTTATTAAACCAGCGCGTGTTTGTTGTTGACACCATGTCACGTGCTGGCACGAGATTGGCAATGTGTTAAAAATTTTTAAAAATTAAATCTGGTACTTTCAGCTATTCAATCAAGCTGAAATTCTATATATAACAGTTTTATACAATTTTTATTTATGTGAAAAACTATCAAACATATATCTTTATTTTTACGGTCAGTTTAGAGGAAAAAAATGAAAACGTGGTGTGTGTAGGTAATGACTCACTTCCGGAAGAGCTACATTTCTTAAAAGTTGATAGAAAACTGCAAATTTTGAATAATTTCCGTGTACCAAATTTCATCATTCTAGCTCAAACTGTTTTTGCGTAATCTTGTCTACACACACACACATACATACAGAGAGAAAGAGAGAGACATTTTTCTCAACCTTAATGAAAATGACTCAGGAACCTTCAAAACTTATAAAAACATCAAAATCTCGACATCGAAAATTTTCGTGATCGCAATACTATCTTTGGCGAGATAGTAAAAAAGTAACTGAAGATTAATCGCAATTTGAATTGCATTAACTAACATGTATTATATATTTAAATTAAATTTAATTAATTATATAAATTAAAATTAATAAATAATATTTATTAAACCAGCGCAAGTTTGACTCTTTGTTGATGGCACCACGTCACGTGTTGGCGCGTGATTTGCAGTGTTAAAAAATTAATTCTGGTATTTCAGCGATTCAATCAAGCTATATATAGCAGTTTTATACAATCTTTAATCATATGAAAAATTATCAAACATATATCTTTATTTTTACGGCCACACTAGAGGAAAAAAATCAAAACGTTGTAGGTAATGACCCTCTTCCGGTTGAGCTACATTTCTCAAAAGTTGCTAGAAAACTATGAATTTTGAATAACGCCCGTATACCAAATTTCATTATTTTAGCTCAAACCGGTTTTGCGTAATCTTGTCTACACACACACACACAGAGAGAGAGAGAGAGACATTTTTCTCAACCTTAATGAAAATGACTCAGGAACCTTCAAAACTTATAAAAACATCAAAATCTCGACATCGAAAATTTTCGTGATCGCAATACTATCTTTGGCGAGATAGTAAAAAAGTAACTGAAGATTAATTTAAAAACAAAAGTAATATCATCAAGAATTCAATAAATATGGAAAATGTATTTATCATTTTGTTCCTCTCATCTTCATTTCTATATTCTTTTCTCAATTATTTATAATAACTGATTGGAGTCGATTTTTTAAAAAATATTAAGTAAATTATAATTTATTTATTTTTTATTGATTAAAACTTTTAAAATAATAATAATAATAATATAGTTTAAAAGTTGAATCAATTGAAGGCGCATGAAGTGAAGTCCTAATAGACCGAGTCTAATTCCATAAAAGAAAGATGAAAAATGATAATAAAATTGAATTTCGAAAGATAAGAAAAAAGATCAGCTTAATGGTTATTATAGTTCTGGTGTGCAGAATTTTAAATCGACGGGTCAAACCTAACCAACTTCACTTAGATTTAAGATTAAATAATACATTTTTAATAAATTTGAATGCTTCCTATAATATAAATCAAAATAGCAAATAAATAAAAGAAAAAAAAAAAAGAAAAAAAAAACGAGAAAAAATATACTATAATCATTAATATAAGATTTATGTATTTTTAATAAAGTATTTTTTATTAAGTTACTACATACTATTATTAGTACTTCTACATAAAGAAATTAAGCCTTAAATAGGCCTATTATCCTATTAAGGCTGCAAACTTTTTGAAGTTGGTACCACAGAAATTTCAATTAAAAAGTTCAGGGGTAGGGGAGAGTGGTGATACTTGATCCTGGGTAATACTTGATCCCCATTGAAATTTCCCGTCTTAGAACGTTTTGTCGCCGTTTTGTTGGCATCACTGGGTGGTAGTGTTGTTTATTTATTGAATCCGTGTAATGGTAGCCGCTTGAGTTGATGACATAGACCAATAATATATATATTCTTTTAGCTGCTACCTCAAAGTTTTTTTTCAACTTAACGGTAAGTCATATTATTTTCTTGTGTTATTTGTTGTAAAGAATTGGTTGATACATTTAAATTGCACCTTTTATTTTATTGGCTATTTAAAATGACATAGCTTTTTCGTACAGACCGACTTTTTTGACATTTTCCAATTTATTAATTTTTTTATGTTAAGTGGGGGATAGTTGATCCCTTAGCGTTAAGTGATACTTGATCCTGGGATCAAGTATCATCCACCACGAGATTCTCCTTTTAAGAAGGCAATTTTGATAATTATTATTGTTGTATTATTTATATATTAACACACTATGAGCGGGGCGGGTATTTGTACCCGTTGCGGGGACTGCCACTTATAAGCGGAGCGGGTATTTATACCCGTTGCCACTTATATGAGGGATATATATTAGTTATCGTTTAAAATAAGTAATTTTAAGTGACACAAGGGAAAATATATATTATCACACTATGAGCGGCTAGCATCCGCCCCGCTTATAAGTGGCAGTCCCCGCAACGGGTACAAATCCCCGGGAACAAGTATCCCACTCCAAGGGATCAAGTATCCCTCATATGATCCTTGGGAGTATATTACAATAAACATCACTTTTTTCGTAATCGTGAAAGTTATTGGTTACAAACCTGGTGCCAAGTGGAATGTAAGGAACCATGTCATCAACTCGTTCAAACAGAATTTCAAATTCACGAATATAGCCCGAAATATATGAAAAAAACCAAAGTGGGGATCAAGTATCACCACTCTCCCCTACCACTCAAATGAATTCGTTTCTAAATGTAACTGTACCACTTTCAGGTACTTCCAGGGGTACATGTAGCGCAGTTTAAAAACTCATGGATTAAAGTCTATCAGCATTCAAGATATAATAAAAATTTTAACTAGTATAGTTATTCAAGACCATTTTTTCAATGTATAAAATTATTTTGCAAAATTTTAATATAGACACTAGTTATAAAGATTTCAAAATTTTCCACTTAACCTGGATATATAATATTTAATAAAACAGAATAAAATAACACTTGTAACATGTGGATGTTATAATTTGTATTCTTTTTGATATATATTATATATACGTATATTGAAACCTGTTGATTTTATTAAATTGAAATGACTGGATAAAGATAAAACAAACAAGTATTAATTTTAATTATTTAATTTAATTTAATTTTAATTTTAATACATAGATTGATTCTTTAACTTGTATAAAATAAGATTAGATACGAGTAGAAATTATTTGATTATTTTACAAAAAGCAAAGCAAAAATTAAATTAAATTTAATTGAATAAGTAATTGAATATTTTTATTTTAATTAATCGGATTTAAATGTGCGTTTTATTGAAATTAAGAAGAATTAATAAAAATTTATAAAAAATTAATATTTACATAAATATATATTTTTTTTAATGATACATTTGATTGTGAAACTATCTTTCTTTAAGCAAGCCATTTCATTTATTCTAAATTAATTATTTAAGCTTAAATATAAACGAGGATGGCTAGATTCGATTCTTCGATCTTAAACCAGTAAGTTGCTATCCTGGTCAATAACAATTATAAACTGTAACTTTACCTTTTATCTTAATTCCATCATTATAAAATTGTTAATTTAAAGTAATAGTAAACATGGTTCACCGAGCCTCCGCTTGGTACTTTAAAATAATTATTCCTTCTGAACTATGAATATTTAAGATTAAGATTATTATTTAAAATAAATAACTGATAAAATATAGGAAACAATTTCAAATAATTTAAAAGAACTTAAATTAAAAAAAATAGTCATAAAACACACAGACCTTAAACGTGCGTATTAATGCACTGAAATAAAGAAAAGTATGGCCTGTGGATATAACATAATATATATTTCGTAATTTGATTACTAAATATTATTAAAATAAATATTCTTATAATTTTATGTTATTTATAATATTTTGTATTTAAGGAAGCGCTGTCCTGCCTTGCCCGGCGTCTTTTTATTATTAAAATTCTTAATTTAAATTAAGAAAAAACTAACAAAGATGATTTTTCCCGAGGCTGAAACTAATACAGATCGATTTAATATCTCAATAATATACAAATATATATATATATATATATATATACAATTTTTTCTAGTATAATAAGATAAAATAAGATAATATAAATTTGTTATTAAGATTTAAATTTAATAAAATATGTAATATAGAAGCGATACTACTCTTAAAACTTCCCCTCTCCCTACATATATTTTTAGAAAAGAGGTTTAAAACATTTTATCTATTTATATATTTTTTAGAAAATTTATTTATAATTTATTAATCTTGTTTGATATTACAATTTTTCGTACACCCCTTCCCTCTTTTTCTCTCACTTATTTAAAGAAATGAGACAAAAAAAAAATATGTTTCTACAAACTTGAAATTTACTCTCCTTAAAAAAAATGAGTAAGTAAATGAAAATTTGTTCAATTTTAATTAGTTGACTCGATTGCGCTACTTCCTTCCTTTTTTCCCTCTTTTTCTTTCCCACTCTCTCTCTCTCTCTCACACTCACACACACACACAAATACACTCACTCACACTCGACTTATGACTTCTTCCTCCCAGAACTTCATCCATCCGTACCCCAACTCTCAACCCTCTCCATCATTTTCCCTACCCATCTTTAAGATGAAAAGTTTTCAAGCAACGTTTATTTCTCCATTTCTCTCTCTCTCTCTCTTTCTCTGCTCACAGATACACTCACATATATACAAACTCCTTTTTTCCCCTCCCTTCTTTCTCTTTTCCACATCTTTATCCTCTACTATTTCAATTCCCATTCCACTTTCCCTCAACAATTCTTAATCTTGCACCGCAAATCTTCATTCCTTTCCTCTCTCCCACTCTTTCCTACAGTATCTTGTAATTTCCATGTAGCTTTTTGACTTTCTTTAAGTGATTTACTTTTTTTTTTTTGATTAAAATAGCAGAATGTAAAAAAAAGATTTAATCATTGAAATAAAAACTTAACAAAGAAAGAGAAAATATAAACAAGAAAAATATACATGTTAATTTTTGATCTTGCCTATTGAGTATACAATATATATATATATGTATATGTTATATATATATATTTAAGGTGACCAGATTTTTAGATGGGGAAAATCAGGACAACTCTAAAGAAGGCGGGGGGTATCAACAAAAAATTTTATACAGAATAAAAATATATATATAATAACGTAATATTTTTTTTTATAAGTACAATTTATAAATATAAAAAAATTTATAATATTTTATTCCTTGACATATTTTTTATTTGAGTGAATTTGTTTCAGTAGATTGTTGTCATTTTTTAAAATATTGTAAAAATCTTCACAAGAATTTGTCAAATTACATTTGACACATAAAATGGCTTTCCAAGTTTCAACACTTAATTTTGATTTTTCTAATGTCCACACTTGATTCTTAGAAAGCAAAACAATGATTTTCATAAATATAAAATTTAACTTAATTCCAAAAGTCGAGACTTTGGAAAAACGTCGCGGGGCGCGAGACAAATTGTGAAAAAGCGGGACGTATATATACTATTATATATATATTATATATATAAAACAAAAGTACAATTAATAATTCATAAGAATTGTATTATATTATAATTATACAAATTTAAATAAAAAGCAAATATAACAGAGTAAAAAGATCTTTAACTTAAATCCGACTATATATATATATTCAAAATACTCATTTTAATTTATAAAAAAATTATTAAAATTATTAGAAGTTTAAATATATAGTACCGGGACCCCGAGCCTCGGCTCGGTACTTAAGTTAAAAAAAATGATTCATTATTATTGGATTTGGCTGGTAATATTAATACCTGGGACACCGAGCTCTCGCTCTACCCTTTAAAAAATATTGATACACAATTCTTTAATTATTTATTACAATTATTAAATGTTACACATTTGCATCAATCTGATTAAAATTAATGAACTTGTGCTCCTCAATAATACATAAATATATAATATATAGGTACATATATTTTTTTTCTATAGTGTTTTTTTGAAAAACTGTTTAGCGCCCCAAGTGGTTATAAAACAAACTAAAGACAAAAAAACGTGCTTTGCAGCTTTTCGGAATTAAAAAAGCAAAATTGGCAGTCGTGGGACTGGCCGACAGAAGTGAAAACTTCTGCGTAAGAAATTTTAAAACAGACGAAATTCGCGCTATTTCACGAGAAAGATGAATTTCATATGCATGTATATATATATAACTTATATATTATTTTAAACATATATTTTAAACAAATTTGTAACTTATATTTATATATATATAAATACACAACTTTGTTTAAAATATTGCAATACGAACTGTTTTATAATTCTTATCTCTAACATAAAATATATATTTATTATGTGAAGTTCATTTCGTATAATTTTGATTATATATGTATATATGAAATGAACTTTACATAATAAATATATATTTATATGTTAGAGATAATTTATAAAACAGTTCTAATGACAATTCAAATTTCGCGCTCTGTTATAAGAAATTTGAAAGCAGATGGTTTCATGGTGTTGGTCACGATCACGCGAGTTCTATACTTTTTCCCCATCCCGCAAAAGTGCTCAACGCCGCTAAAGAAGTTTTCACTTCAAAAATTATTTAATATTTGGAAATATATCTGACTTATAGAAAAAATGAATATTAATTAAAGAAAGAAATAGTTTTTAAAATATCCTGAATAATATGTAACAATTTTCAAGATAGAAATTTATTACAATATTACAATTATTAACTGTTGCATCATTGCATCAATCTGATTAAAATGAATGGAACTTCGGGTACTCAATAATAATAAATAAAATAATATTAATAAATATATTGAATAATATTTTATTGAAAAAATATTAAAACTTATAAAACTATCTAAAACTTTATTAATAAAAGAACAATGAATAAATAAATATAGAATAGTAATTTATTAAAAAGTAAACAATAGATAAAAAGAAAAAAAAATAACAAAATCATTATTTTCATTTTTAAATAACGATTCACCCGGCGAGTTTCGAACCGACGAAATCCACTCGTTAAAACATCAGTCCAACCGCTGGACTATATGTATTTAGATAAAAAATTGTCATTTTTTTACTGTCTTAGCAGGCAGTATTAAAAATTTTGACGTTTTCCATATATAATTTTCAATTAAGAAATTAATAATGAAGCTGTATGTTTCAAGAGATATCATCAATAAAACTTAATTTTTCTTTATAAATACTATATCTAGTGTGAATTTGAAAAAAATCGTTAGAGCGGTTTTTGAGAACCAATATATATAGATAAATACATATATACAATTTTAGCTAGCATAATAAGATAAGATATTCAATATTAAATTTACATTGATCCATATTATTTTTCATATATTTATTTCATATATTAATATATTTATATCTTAAATTTTTTTTAATGCAAATCAATTTAACAAGTGAAACTAGGAATATATTTTACTATTTAATATTAACTTAATTAATTAATGTATTTTAAATTATAAATGAGCTTGCAAAAGATACCGAAACATTATTTTGTAATTGTATGATTAGACATTTTCTATTTTATGTTATTTTTTATGTTTAAGAGTTCTTTTATATTTAATTTAAAAAATGAAAAATAAAAATATGACCTCTGGTTTAAATCTGATAACAAATTTTTTAAAGACATAAAATGTAACATAAAACCTGAAATTCTCTATAAATTTTAAGTTTAAAATATTGTTGATAGTTTAGAAAATATAACCAAATAAAAGAATTGTGGTTCATAAATATAGTAATTTTTTTTTATTTAGCGGTATCATTTGAATTTAGCCTAGAGCTTCCTTTTTATTATTATTTCAAGTTTTATGTAAACTATGATTATGATCTTAATGTATATACCTTAGTCAGAATTTTGTTTATATGCATTTATCAACACTTCATGTTAGAGACTTTTTTGTGGTTCAATGTTTTGTAATTGTAGATTTAAAATTAATTATAAATACAAATGTTATGATTCAAAAATGGTACAAAATATTTGATTTTATATCAATTTCGGAATATTTCTTAAAATTTATCTTAGTGGGACTATAAAATTTCAGTAAAGGTATTACTTTTTTCTAGACTTTACCTATTGTTGTTATAAATATTAATAACTACTCTACAGATAGGATTTACTTTTCATATACGAGGGCAATTCACAAAGTAGGTTACGTTTTGGAATTAAGACAAAACTAGTACAGGAAAATGTTTTTTGTCTCAGCAGTTTTGGCGATTATGTAGAAAAATAGTATTTTAGTTTCTCTTTCAAATATATATAATAAAAAACATTTTCCTGTACTAGTTTTGTCTTAATTCCAAAACGTAACCTACTTTGTGAATTGCCCTCGTATATGAAAAGTAAATCCTATCTGTAGAGTAGTTATTAATATTTATAACAACAATAGGTAAAGTCTAGAAAAAAGTAATACCTTTACTGAAATTTTATAGTCCCACTAAGATAAATTTAAGATCATAATCATAGTTTACATAAAACTTGAAATAATAATAAAAAGGAAGCTCTAGGCTAAATTCAAATGATACCGCTAAATAAAAAAAAATTACTATATTTATGAACCACAATTCTTTTATTTGGTTATATTTTCTAAACTATCAACAATATTTTAAACTTAAAATTTATAGAGAATTTCAGGTTTTATGTTACATTTTATGTCTTTAAAAAATTTGTTATCAGATTTAAACCAGAGGTCATATTTTTATTTTTCATTTTTTAAATTAAATATAAAAGAACTCTTAAACATAAAAAATAACATAAAATAGAAAATGTCTAATCATACAATTACAAAATAATGTTTCGGTATCTTTTGCAAGCTCATTTATAATTTAAAATACATTAATTAATTAAGTTAATATTAAATAGTAAAATATATTCCTAGTTTCACTTGTTAAATTGATTTGCATTAAAAAAAATTTAAGATATAAATATATTAATATATGAAATAAATATATGAAAAATAATATGGATCAATGTAAATTTAATATTGAATATATATATTTAAACTTCTAATAATTTTAATAATTTTTTTATAAATTAAAATGAGTATTTTGAATATATATATATATAGTCGGATTTAAGTTAAAGATCTTTTTACTCTGTTATATTTGCTTTTTATTTAAATTTGTATAATTATAATATAATACAATTCTTATGAATTATTAATTGTACTTTTGTTTTATATATAAATATATATAAGAATTTTTAAAAAAATGTATTTAAATTAAAAAAACATGTTTGTTGCTTTTAGAAAAAAATATATATTTAAAAAATAAAATAAGATCATCTTGCTTTGAGTGCATTAAATTATCTCAAATATATTAAAAGAACATAAAATATATATTAGATTAAATTGTTAATATGAAAATAAAAATTAAAAATACTTTTTAATTTTCATTTTAGAAAACAAACCATGACATGATTTCTTTTAACTTTTCTTGTTTTTTTATTTTATTTTATGTTTTTATCCATTATTTTCAATTGAAATAAATAAATTACTTATTTAAAAAAGTATGGGTTAACATTTTTTTTAAGAAAATATATAATCATAACATATTATTATTTATTTAAATTTTTACGTTGATGTATTTTATATTTTACAAATTAATATCTTTGATATATATATATATATTCACCGGTATAAAGTGAGCGTTAAGATACATATAATGCGTCGATAGGAGACATTAGCTGTGAACTAGTCTTAATTTTCTATTTTATTATTTTTTGGTTAAAAATGTCGAATTTTGTACCAGAAATGATGATTTACGGAAAACATTCATATTTGATTTTCATTTGAAGAAAAGTGCTGCAGAGTATGGTGATCATGCTCTATTAGAAGCAACATGGCAACAAAAGATGGTTGCAACAGTTCAGAAATAATGATTTTAATGATGACCATCAAAAAACTTTGAAGTTGAAAGAAATTGCATGTAATATTGGACAAAGATGATACTTTGACACAAAAGCAAATGGCACTAGTGTTCAAAAGATCCAAAAGTGTGAAAAATGGTTGCCATATGAATTGAACGAAACACAGATGGAAAATCGAATAAACACTTGAGAAATTTTGCTTCAAAGACACGAAAGAAAATCAGTTTTGCATGGAATTGTTACTGGCAATGAAAAATGGATTTATATTTTAAGAATCCTAAACCTAAAAAATCATGGGTTTATTCCAGATAACCATCAACTTCGACAGTAAAACCAGATCGATTCGGCAAGAAGACAATACTGTGTGCTTATAAAACCTGGTGAAACTGTTAATACTAATCACTTCAAACAACTAATGATTAATTTGAACAATGTATTGATCGAAAAACGACCAGAATGGGTCAGAAAACACGGCGAAATAATTTTAACGTAATTACATAGTTTTATGTATAATTTTTTTACTCTATTTAACTGTTAGTTTACTATTATTAATTAAAAATTATATCCTATTGATAATTTTTTATATTTATATTTTAAAATTAAAAAAAAATGATATGAATTTTAATTTTCTTACATCTTAGAGAAAATGTATAATATAAAATTTCTCAAGTAAAAAAAAAAATGGCAAATCACTCAATTAGTATGGTATAAAATATGTAAATTTTATTTGTTAGTTTTCCACTTTTATATTTCACAATTGGTAAAAATTTATAATATTAGGGGAAAAGCAATTATTCTTTTTGACTCAGATATCGAACTATATATTTTCTAATTTATTATATCTCGTTGACACTAGAAATGTAATTTTATTACAAAAAACGACTGGTTCCTATTATCAAAAAATTGTGATAGTCAGTTTCCCTTGAGGCTAGTTTAATTCTACTAAAAGTCTAATGTCTTAGATAAAAACATGGAAATCGCCTCTAGCAAGGTCTGTACTATTAGTTAGACGTATAAGAACGATCCAATCACGTTCCCTGAGCTTCTCAAGGGTCATTTTGGATGGGTGAGGTCTGGAGTTGTCCCTCCTACACAATTCTGGCCTCATTAGGTTGATTTTTGGCACTCTGGTTATAGTGTTATGTTTGGAGAGTATGGCCTTTTTCCAATTTCACCAAATACACAGTTAATTTTTGTGGTTTTTAGGTTACTTCATTCGCTTTGATACTAGTCGAATTTTTTTTCGTTTAGTCAAGATTCATAGATGATATTTGTTTTCTTCATTTAACTCGTGTATAGGAAGCAATTATCAAGGTTCTTTTTGAAGCTAACTTTAGCAAAACTATATTAAACAAGTTTGTCGTCAATTTTTGGTTCATGGACAAATTTACGATATGTTACAACCATTTTTACGATTTCAGGTTTATTTTTCATATCGTAATTATAAGGCAAAATGAATATAGGTAAAATTGCATTAAATTGGCAGTATTAGAACTATAGGAAATATTTACAATTGAAACCGACTGGTATCAATTTTCAATGCAAATTTGTAAAACTTACCAAATTTACGCTCTAATAAATCACTATCAATTATACTAATGACAATAAATGTTTATTTTGTAAGGGAATTCTCCTTATCAATATGTATAATATATTTAATTATCTATTAATATAAATTTAATATGATATTTTACATTGTATAACATTGCCAGTTGACTAACTTAGGTTAGCATGAAATTATATGATGTTGTATTACCTCCTACAAATGTTTCAGTATTCATTTCATCACTATTCTACGAATCCATTCTTTAATTTTTATCAAATGTACATGTAAAAATGAAAAAATAATGTTTAGTCTTTTTGAAAGAATGAATTGACAAATTTTTGTAAAAATTATGATTTTTTATACTTTTACAAAAACATTTTAATCAAAATTTAATAATTGAAAATACAGGTTTACTGAAGTACAATATTATAGTTTTTATTAAGGTTTTATTGAGTGTTTGGCTGTTTGTTGATGGCAGTGTTAAAAAATTAATTCTGGTACTTTCAGCGATTCAATCATGCTAAAATTCTATATATAGCAGTTTTATACAATTTTTAATCATGTGAAAAATTATCAAACATATAATTATTTTTATTTTTACGGTCACTTTAGAGGAAAAAAATCAAAACGTGTTAGGTAGGTAATGACCCTCTTCCGGTTGAGCTACATTTTTCAAAAGTTGATAGAAAACTACGAACTTTGAATAATGCCCGTATCTCAAACCATTTTTGCGTAATCTTGTCTATACACACACACACACCTACACACACACAGAGAGAGAGAGAGAGACAGTTTTTTCAACCTTAGTGAAAATGACTCAGGAACCTTCAAAACGTATAAAAACATCAAAATCTCGACATCGAAAATTTTCGTGATCGCAATACTATTTCTGACGAGATAGTAAAAACATTATTTTTAAAATTGACTAAAAAATATAAAATATCTATTAAAGGGAACTTTGAAAAGCACTAATAAAAAGAATCGAATTATGGTATAAAAATAATTGAAAAAGAAAAAAGTGAACGATTAAAAGAAAAGTAAGCTTGTCAAGTCTATCAGAGGGTTGGAGGGGGGAGGGAGAGGAGGAAATAAAATTATCTATAAATTGTTTGATAAAAAAATTTCTATATTTTTTTGTAGTTTAGGAAATATGGCTATTTTACTTTTTTAATATTTATTTATTTATTTATGTAGGGAAAATGTTGCTAGCTCGTTATGATCTCAATAGAATGTTATATATAATTTAGTTATGATAGGTTTTACCGTTTGTTCGGAATTTTTGTCACAAATACACACCCACATACGTCAATATGAAAACTACTTTTTTTGGAATAACAATGACTTGGTTATTTCAAGTATTTTATTTTCTGAAAACTTAGACATTTTTCCCATTGAAAAGTAAAAATAATTGTTAGTTAAGTGTAAAAAAACTAAATATTAATAATAAAATAAATTAACGAAGAAGGACTTTATATTCAAGAAAAGGCTATGTAATCGAATAAGAATAAAATTTTATTTATGTGGTGAAATAAACTACATTTATGTTCATATTTGTTAATTATATAGAGGTGAGTGAATAATAATAACTAGAAACTAGACTATACCAGGGGTCAGCAACTTGGTGCCCGCGAAGCCATTTTTAAGTGCCCGCATTCAAATTATTAAGTATAATATTAATTTAAAGTCATGACACAAAAGAGGTAATATTTTCGATTTTTCAAAATGGTTCTAAAAAAAAAGTAAAAAGTTTTTGCGATGAGGCTCTTAAACATTTTCGATTTTTTTCAATTTTTTCAATATGGCTCTAAGTATCACCAAATGTGCCCACCCCTGTTATATTATTTCAGAAATGTGTTCGGCTATTGAAAAAGGTGGCTGACCCCTGGACTATATTATCAATATAATAACATAAAAGTAGCTGAATATGTTTAGTGAAATTAACAATATTTGTTGATTATAAATATCTAAACCATTTCTAAAACAGATTTTAAAAAAATTTCAAACTATAGGAGAAAAAACTGTTTATATTTAATACTGGTATTGGTTTGCAGGATGTTGGCTATTTACAATGCTGATGTGAGATAATGAGAGGCAATGAATTTTCTCAAAAATTTTTAAAACCCAATTGAACAACTGTTTAATAGAAATGCTTGTAATATCAAAAAAAAATTCCAGGAACCACTTTTTATACTAACACTACACATTGGTAACGATACATGGTTCTTGCTTACAAACTCACATCAAAATGTTTACTTCTATGAATCTAATTTTATTTATATATTAAAATAATACTTCAGGAAATTTCAATTTTAACTTAAAAATTAAAATCTTTAAAAAAATATAAATTTTTAAATATTTCACAAGAATAATACGCTTTAAATGTGGAAAAACACTTAGAAGTTAGGTTTCAAAAATACTTTATTAATACCTAATACGAATTCTGATAGGTTTTGCTGATGTAAATTTACTTAAAACCGAAATGCGCATAAAGCAAACAATCTAAATTTGAAAAATGAGTGTCAAAATGTTTTTATAATTAAAAATTTGAAAAATGAGTGTCAAAATGTTTTTATAATTAAAAATGATTTATTTTTATTAAATCTTTAATTGAAATCGATTCAAGTACCGTCTTATATGCTTCAACATTTAAAAACAAATATAGCTTTGAAATTAGAAAGTATAGAATCTTTTAAGTAAGGAAATGAGGGTCGGAAATTTTTTAGTCACTTAAACCGCCAAATTTAAAAATATAAAATAATGTATTTTCTACTTGACTTGAATTTTTAATATTCGATTTAGTACTAATAATAATCCTGATAATAATATTCATATATTGTACTTAATACGGTAGGTCGTATAATAAATTGACATATTGACATAGATATAAAATAAAAAAAAAATCGAAGAGAAGAGAAAAGAAGAGACAATTTTCATTGGTATTTTATGATCGGATTTTCTTATATTAGAATTTATACGATTTTCTATATATATATATATACATATATATACATATAAAGATTTAAAATGAAATCAATAGATTTCTTATCAAATCCCCACCCGTCTTTTTTTTAATCTAAACTTATTTTCTTTCTTTTTTATTTTATTTTAATGTGGTTCATCATTATTAAACAATTTATATTACTTATTTATTTTTTCATATTTATATGAATATATTTATTTATATATTTTATCTTAAAATTTTTTAATTTATTTAGTGAATGTGGAATATATCTTATCTTCTCTATAGCTATAAATATGAATGTGTTTATGAATATTTCGTATTTGGTATACTCATACAAATTTATCCGAAGCATTGGATTGGAATTAAATTTTCAATAAATATATATATATGTATATATATATATAATTTAATACTAGGAGACGAGCATTAGTATATTTTTATTTCGAAAATTGCAAAAGAAAATAAAAAAAATCTTCGGTGCTAAATTATTACCATAAGGAAATAAGAATATATATGTATAAAAAAGTATATAAAATATATAAATATTTTATTTTATTTTTTCGAATTTCAATTATCTATATATGTCCTACAAAAGAAAACCGTTTAAATAATTTTTATTAGAAAAAGGTTGTTTTTTTTAGATAATTTTATAATGTAAAAATGATATTTTAAAACAAATTATTAGTTTTTACCGACCGACGATAGTAAGGGAGGTATTGTTTTCACTCTAAATCTCACATGTGGAGATTTTTACATATCTCCAAGAATCATGCATTTTATTAACATAAAAAGTATTTTTAGCAAGATGTCTGTCCGTCTGTCCATCCGTCCGACCGTATAGATGTGTACAGCTTGAACGGCTAAACGGATTTTGATAGAATTTGGTATATTCACTTAATGCATCAGTATGATGAATTGATCAACTTTTGGTGCAAATCCGGTAACCGGAAGTGGTAGTATTACCAATCGACGATAGGAAGGGAAGGATTGTTTCACACCAAAATTCACATGAGATTTTTTACATATCTCCACAAATCATGCCCTTTGTATCGGTTTTATCCTCGGGAAAAATCATCTTCATTATTTTTTCTTAATTTAAAATTATATGACCTCACCCAGCCCTTCGTGACGTCACAGCCAGCTCTTACTTATATGTTATAAATAAATTAAAATTAAAAATATTTATGTTATATCCTTATCTGTTTTTTATTGCATTAATAGATACATTTAAATTATTTGAAACTGTTTCTGTAGCTGGAAATTAATTTACTTCAAACCGTCGGTCGGTTCTACGCTTGGCCACAGGTCAACTTATATATTATAAATAAAATAAAATTAAAAATATCTGTTTTTTTTTATTACATTAATAGAGATATATTAAAATTATTTGAAATTGTTTCTGTAGCTGAAAATTAGTTTATTTGAAACCGTCGGTCGGTTCTGAGCTTGGCTACAGGTCAACTTATTTGTTATTTAAATTGTTTTGTGTTTTAAATAAGTGTATTTTATTTACAAAAACTACAAAGGTAAAAGAAAATGTAACAAGCCACCTAGTGTATAAATTATCGACAATTAAAATTGAATAAAGAATTTTGAAAATTGAAATTTTAAGTTTTTTATGTGAGTGGTAATAATTGTATGATAACATTTCAAAGGGTACACAAAAACACACATTAAATACTTTAATATATTTATAATTTATTTTAATTTTCATTTCTATTTATTTTATTTAAAATTCAATATTAAACATTTAATTTTTTAATTAGATATTATAAAATTTAGAGGTTTGTTTTTTATTGCTAAAGTTCGGCAATTTTTTCTTGTGTTTGATTTATGATATTACTTTAAATTTTTAATAAGTACCTAAATCATTTATAACGATTTATATGATGATGATTACTTTGTGAATTTAAATAAGTGACCTGTAAATTGTAATTTCAAATATTTTATAAAAATTCTCTTTAAAAAATAATTGAAAAAAAAAAATTCAATTGATATTGAATATTTAGACTGTGAAACAAAATTTATTTGATAGAATCATTCAAGATATTTTCAATTTTCAAGAGTATATTATCCATTTTATTAAAGTTATTCTAATAATAAAAATGATAATAGTAGTATATATTTCAATGGATATTAGTGAGGAAAAAAACTGATATTCAAATGGTTGTTTTTTTTTTTTTTTTTTTTTTTTTGGAATTTAACAAATATCATAGAGTAGGAAAATGTGTGTGTGTGTGTGCGTGGAAAAACGAAAAAGAGAGAAACCGATAATGTTTCTAATGGTGGCTAATAAAAGAGAATTGTGAAAGTATTATTATTATTATTATTATTAAAGGATGGTTAAACAGGAAAACACAAATACTATAATAATAATAAGTTCAATGACCATTTGAAAATTAGTATTTAAATTTATCTAAAAGACAAAGATAAAATTATAATTTACTTGAGTTATTATTTCAATATTAATTAATTTAAATAATTATTTTTTTAAAAAAATATGATTTATTTAATTAATGACTTTTTTTATTATTTTATAACGTTTTTCTCAACCTCACTAGGCGTCTGTCTGTCCCGGTGTTTGTTCGCTCTTTTGACAAATTTTTCATCGACTTTTTAAAATATATATTTTATTTAAAACTATGTTCAACTAAATTATTTTAAATTGTAATTAAATTTAAATTAGCAAGATTTAATAAAAAAATAATAATCATTATCATTATTATTTATTAAATATGTATTATTCATTCATTTGATTATTGATTATTATTAAATGAATTGTGTTACCTGTTAGAGGTGGATCGCCTGCTACAGCTACAATAAGTGTAAAACACTCAAACACTAGCCGCATCCGACTGTACATCATTCTGAAAGCACAAATAAATTATATTAGATTTATCATTTTGTATATAAAATAATTAAGAATGTTAAGAAGATCAGGAATTAATAGAGGGAAGATAATAGGAAGGTGAGTCGTGGATTTAAACAATGACAGTTTAAGGAATACAATTATTATGATCATAAGTATACATATATCAGATACCCAAAATGGATGCTACCGTTCTAGAAATGTCCTGCAGCAATCCAAGAGGGAGGTAATGCCTACAGTTGCATTTGGTTAAAATTCTATTACCTTACTAATATAAGTTCAATAAATAAACAAAAACATATGACTTTTTTAATGATAGCGCAAATCAATAGGTTGGGTAAAGGTGTTGTATGATCGTTAGAGCAAATTCTCTCAATCTTTATCTTGATTATCTTGATCAGAGGCGCTACTTTTTATCTATTAGATTTCCACTTTTCTCATAAATAACCCATAAACCCCATAGAGAAATTCCTTTGAACCCGGTACCACCCGTTGATACCAGAATGTGTGCCGTCTTCATTTGAATAAATTGTTTCATAATTTCAAATAACAATGTTTCTAATATATACCTTTCTATGTTAAATTTAATGAAAATGTCATAAACATGAAAATATATTCGTTAAATTTATCGTAATCATGTATGTATAATAAAAAAATAAATTTTAATAAATTATTGTTGTGTCATGTAATTTTAACTAAATTTATATTTAACTCTCTCAAATTGATTAATATAAATTAGTATATATTTAATATATTTATATTATTTATTTTTAAATTTTAAATAAATATTCCATCAACTGTTTCTGAATATTGATTTGTTTTATTTAATTTTTAATTTTAATAATTTAATTTTTAATTAATAAATAATAAATATCTTTTACAAATTTTTGTTTAATTTGATAAAAATGGTTTTATTGTAAATTATTATCATTTTAATTCTGAATACTATATTCTAATATTAATTCGATTCTATATATAAATAAAGACAAATTCGATAATGCAATTTGAAAGGGGAAGTCGAAATATTTATAAATATTAAAAATTGCATCTAGCCCAATGTTTTCCGACCTTTTTTGTGCCATGTCCCACATAAACCCTTTTAAAATAATTATGTCCTCCTATGTAACATATACATAATTTTTAATATTAAAAAGGGTTAAACTCATGTCGAGTCCATTTTCGAATGGCCCCACTTTACAATCAAATTGCTCCCCTGTGGGGCGTGGGCACTTGGAGAAAATATATATAAATTGAAGTAAAATAATCTTTCTAATTAGAAAATTACATTATTATATTTTTAAGTAGGTTTTTTTATATTATTGGGTTTATCTGTTATAAATATTAATTTTATATTATTAAAACGAAAAAGCCAAAGTATCTCATTATGTTAATTAAATTAATCAATAATTTTGTTTATTTTACTATAAACCTATTGGTCTCCTTTATATTTATATTATTATATTATTTATCGAATTAAACACTAATTGATTTAGGGTGATCAATTAATTTTGTAAAATTGTAAAATATTATAAATGAATGAAAGTTAAAAAAAAATTTAATGAATAATAATATATGATTTTTTATTATTTTAATAACAATATTGTTTTTAGTTCTATTGTTCATTGTTCATTCATCCATTTGATAAATCAATTTATATATATATATATATATATACATTTTTTGTATAAAATATAGATTATGTATATTTTATTCGAAAATTAAAAAAAAAAACAAATAAAAATTATAACCAAATTTAATTGATCTATTTAAATTTCATCGGAATTTTAATTTCAAAGAAAATGAAATTGTTTCTATAAATGTGTAAGTATGGGTATGTGTATATTATACTAGTATATTACATTTCACTAAGTTATTTGATGTATGTAGATTAAAATATTCACACAATTGAAACTGAATTAAATTCCATCAATGTTTATATAACGAAAAAAAGATAAAAGTTTTTTTTTTCATTTTATAATTAATGAAACTTCCAATGTGTAGCAGATAACCAAAATAACATTTCACAATATTAATATTGTTAATAAAAAGAATACATAACATTTACACAGGAGGCATAAACAAATGAGATATAATACTTGACTCGGTTTTTTAAAAGGACCTGGTCAAACTATATTTGAAAAGATCAGTTAATAAATAAATGATAAAATTATTCATTTTTCTTTCATAAGTAAAATATTATAATTACTAATTTAAATATTAAATAAAAAAGTTAAGATGAAACAGGTAAAATTTTTATGTAATCTTTCATTGGGTGTCTGTATAAAAGTGTACAGCTTGAACAGTCAACGGATTTTGATAAAATTTGAAATATTTACTTAATGCATCAGTAGCATGAATTCATCAACTTTTGGTGTATATCCGAAAACCGGAAGTGGTAGTTTACAAAGTATTAATTTTATATTCATTGTCGGAAAATATTTCACTAAAAATAATGTAGTAATTAATAATTGAGTAATTAAATTAAAAATTAAAACCAAGATAATATAATTTAGTCATTTTAATTCAAGTTTTTAAAATATGTTTTTTTTACACTTTATATATATATATATAATATTGTTTGGAAATTAATCCGGTTGGTTCTGTGACTGACCACAGCTCATTTTCTTAGTCATTTATTACAATACATTTTTAAAATAATTCATTTTTTATCAGCATTCTAAACCAAAGGTTCTCAAACTATGGTACATGTGCCACTAGTGGTACCTTATTATCTGACGGTGGTACCTACAGTACACAACTGTGTCTTAGTAACAAAATCATTTTAGTGATACCTAAACTTTTTGATGAGGGTTTCTCTGGTACCGATTTCAAAAAGTTTAAAGTCCGCTGGTTTATATTATAAAATTTTTATATAGTGTTATTTACTATATATATATATTCTATTATCTATTATCTATATCACAATATTACTTATTTTCATTGTTATTTCTTCGTGAGATAGTTTATTTTATTAATTTTGAAAAATATTACTTATTATTTGTCTATTTTATTATATTATTTATTTTCAATTTCAATAAGTTTGACAACCTCTGTTCTAAACTAAATGTGCCAACTTTAAAAAAAAATCAAATTTAGATGTTGTATATATTATATATACTTTTTATCAATAAAAAATAAAATTTGCTATTTTAATATTTAATTTTGCTTTATTTAATTATTTTATATTCATTTATATTTTTCGTGTGCTCTGTTTCTTGTAGAAATGCTTGTGGTTATGATAAGTGGGGGTTGACCGTCACGTGACCTGCATACACAACTTAACTTAATGAAATAATAATATTATTAATATTGTACATAATTATATATATAAATTTGCTTTAAAGCCTGAATTATTAAGCATAAATTTTTGGTGATGTGTATCAAGTTTAATAAAATTATTATTTTTAATATAATATTTGTATTATACTTAATTTTTATATTTTACAAATTAATTGAATATAATTATAGTAATTTTTCATTTTTTTTTAATTAAATTTAAATATATTTAATTAAATTTTATAAATAAATAAAATAGTTAAAATATGTAATAATTTAATTTTTTTTAATAAATAAATGATTAAGGTTATAAAATCAAAATGGTTGCGATGGGTAGGACACATGGCAAGAATGGGAGAAGAAAAAATGGGGGGGGGAATTTATTTGTGGGGAGACCGATTGAGAAACGTTCAATTGGTAGACAAAGGACTCAGTGGGTGGACAAAGTAGGAAGGGCCATGAGAGAGATGGGACAGGTTAGGAGTTAGATGGCTATAGTTCCAGATAGGGACAATTGGAGAAATGTGACTGTTGCGGCCAACAACTTTTGAGTTTCATAGGGCCATTGAGATAGATATATAGATAGATAATTAAATAAATAGAAATAATAATAATTGTAATTTAATTCAATTTATATGTATTCTAAAAATTAAAATTGAATTTGAAAACAAATCCTTTCACTTCTATCTTAAGTCTGTACCATTCAATTGAAATCCCATATATCATCGTTTCTAAACATTTCAGCTTCGCGGCCCAGTTTTCAATCAAATTTTTCATTGCCCCCCCCCCCTAATTATAATAAAGTCATGTGTGTATATTAAGTATTTTAGATTCTACTTTTAAATTATTTTTAATTAACTGCTTAAACAAGAATTTTTCTAAGTGTATGTGTGTTTTCCTTTTAGTCAATTAATAAATTTTTTAAATAATACACTGCTGGACAAAAGTATTGCATAAAATTTAAAAGTGTAATAAAATGTTGTAATTTTAATTATAAAAACAATTTTTCATTTTAAATTATTTATTTATTTTATATTTACTTATAATCATCATAAATGAACTCTGACTAAAGGAAAAATAAGAGACTAAACATGAAACGCGAATTAAATTAAACAACTTCTTAATAAAACACTCATTATTCAGTTCTTCCTAATCAATTTTTTTAATGTAATTTCCCTTCCCTACACAATTATTTTTTAAGTTCTATTTTAGTTTTATACTTTTAAAAATTAATATGGCCCGAAAGGGTAATTTTTCTGAAGAAACTGCTATTCGAGTGGGAACATTACGCGAGGAAGGTTTAAATCAAACAACGATTACTCAGAGGCTAGGAATGAATCAATCCACTGTCTCCAGAATTTTAGCACGTCACAGGGAGACTGGTAGCTACTCCCGACGCCCAGTAATGGGTAGCCCTAGAAGTACAAACCGAACAGATGAGAGATTTCTTCAGCTAAATGTTCTTCGAAACAGGTCTCTCACTAGTAATCAATTACGGCATTCTATCGCTGTCGTTCGTGACGTCCATATTTCAAGTAGGACAGTTAGAAGAAGGTTAAATGAAGCAAATTTGGCTTCCAGGAGACCCGCAACTTGCCCTCTTCTTACCAGAGCCCATAGAGTTGCCAGACTTCAATACTCGCATGAACATGTCAATTGGACATTAGAAGATAGGAGACGTCTATTATTCACAGACGAATCGAGATTCACTCTATTCTCTCCAGATGGAAGGATGAGAGTATGGAGGCGACAAGGGAAGAGGTATGCAGAAGTTAACATCTCCCCAAGAGTGAGTTTTGGCGGCGGTAGGATCATGGTTTGGGGAGGAATAAGTTTTGATGGCCGTATACAGAGTTGCACATTGTTAATGCTGGTAAATTAAATGTCCAGAGGTATCTTAACGTTATCCAGCAATATGTTGTGCCATTTGCCAGAAGAGTCGGTGATAATTTTTAATTTATGCAAGATAACGCCAGATGTCACACTGCTCGAGTTGTACTGCAGTACCTAGAAGACGTTTCAATAAATCGTTTGGTTTCCCCACCAAGAAGTCCAGACCTAATTCCTATAGAGCATCTTTGGGACACTATATGAAGACGGCTCAGGCTTCGTCCAGATTGCCCTAGCTCTCTCGCAGAGCTACGTCTAGCGGTTGTTGAAGAGTGGAATGGCATTTCTCAAGAGATCATTCAAAATCTTATTGTTTCCATGCCGAGGAGGGTTAAAGCGGTTATCAAAGCAAGAGGAGGTGTCACTTAATATTGACCAAAAAAAATTAGGAATTTAAAAGTACAAGAACTTTTTTAATCGGTAATTCAAATTTACTATGTTTTTACGTTATTGAGCTTTTTTTTAATTTGTGTTAATAAACAATTTTGTACTAAATTTATTGTCTTTTTTCACCACTCTCCATAAACTAGAATTCTTTCACAGCGAGTTCACAAAAAAAATATATATAATAATAGATTTTAATTTCAAATTACAACATTTTTAAATTTTATGCAATACTTTTGTCCAGCAGTTTATTTACTCTTTGACATTCTCGCGCATTGAGGAGCGTTGCCTTATACATTCTTTTAATTCTCTTCTATTATTAATTTTTTTACCTATATATGAGCGATTCATAAAATGTTTAATATAATCTTTAATAATATGTATATGTAAGTTGTTTATTAAAGGAAAAAAACTTGACATAAAGAAGAAAAACTTAAATAAAAAAAGATTATCCAAATATTATTTGACAAGCAGAGGCTAGAATGTTCATTCACTCACACTCATTCACACATTCACTTACAAAAATTAATTTTTGAAACTAAATAAAAATAAAATAATAAATAAATAAAAAAAAAATCAATCATAAACAAATGATTAATTATAATTAAATTTGAAAAATATGGTGATAGTGAATTTTTTATTTATTAATAAGTCAGTAATATAATAAATTGATATATTTATTTACAATAGACAATTCTAATACTTTTTTTTCATTTTCTTTTTTTTTTCCAAGTTTATGAGAAACAAGTTTATGAGAAAAAAAACGGAACTCAAACGCTAACTTATCCAATTTCTTCCCTCATCATAATCTTTTGGCCTGGATTCTTTTCCTTTTTATTTATTTTAACCCTCTAGTCAGAAAGTCCCTCCCTACAACTGTTCATGTTCTGTCAAAGAAGAAATATATATATATATCCGTCATAGATTTGATATAAAGAAAAATAATAAAAAAAATAATGTTAGTTTTAGTTTATATATTATATATAAGTTTCAAATAGATATCTCAACTTAATGTTCTTATATATATATATATATATATATATATATATATATTTCCGTACAAACAGAGCATGACGGATGATTCAATCCAAAAATCTTTTACGTTTTTTTTAGTTTAATTTACTTCAACTCATTTTCTTCTTATATCTATATCTATCTATATCTATATCTATATCTATATAAATAATAAAAAAAAACTCTGTCTTTTGTTCGTCCTACGCAAGGACAACACCTATCAAGTCAGTTATATCAATTTGGTGATCTATGATCAGTAGAACGGGTCCTATCAACTTTTATCTTGATTTTCTTGATCGGAAGCGCTATCAAGTAGCTTTCCCTATTTTGATCCCGAAGGCTGGCCTGGGACTTGAACCCGCGACCATGAGAATGTGAGGCAGCTTCGCTACTTCCCACTCTGTGGCGCCCTTGTCTATATAATATATGTATATCTATTAAAGTCATATATTTTAAAACAATATAAATAAATTTAAATAATTTTTTTTTATTAACCAGTAACTAATTATAATGACACTTATTATTTTAAATTAAAATTTTTTTAAATATTTAATTAAATGTTAGAAAAGTATTAGGTTTGAATTTTAGTAGTCAGGGGCCAATGAAATTTAATATTATTATAATTTTTTATATTTAATGAGAACAAGATATATGTCATTTAATTTTAAATATAATTTAATAAAAAATTATGGTGAATTTTAAAATTTGTCAATATTATGTCCCAAAATTTTCTATGATTTAGAAAATAAAACATAAAAAATGTGTAATGTTTATTTGCTAAATATAAGAAAACATTGAAAAAGCTGGAAAAATAATGAAATCCCAGGTGATTGATTTTCAATTCCCATTCGTATTATTGAAAATATTCACTCACTATCTAAAACAGATAATATTTTAATATGAAATACCTTATTTAGTTAATGTTTTATATTATAATTAGAAAATAAAATGAAATCGTCAGTATCTCCGTGGGGGAGGGGGAGGGGGTTTCCAAGAAATTCAGAAATCATGAAAAAATTCTAAATTGCAAAAAAACAATAATTTTTTGACGATAAATTGACAGAAAATCTCTATTTTTCTTAAAGTAAAATTTTCCATTTTATTTAAATAAACGGGTTTACTTTTTATATTACTAAAAAAATATAAAACAATTCTAAAAAAATAATTTATACTCAAAATAGTTTTATATAGGATTGTATAAATCTATTTTTAAGATTTGTGTGAATAAACTTAAAATAAGTTGACCTGTGGCCAGGTCCGAACCGACCGACGGTTTGAAAAATTAATTTCCAGCTACAGAAACAATTTCAAATAATTTTAATATATCTATTAATGTAATAAAAAACAGATATGGATAGAACATAAATATTTTTAATTTTATTTTATTTATAATATATAGCTGAAGTAGCCGGCGTTACCCGAGGCTGTGACGTCATGAAGGGCTGGGTGACGTCATATAATTTTAAATTAAGAAAAACATAATGAAGATGATTTTTCCCGAGGATAAAACCAATACATTCGTGGTGATATGTAAAAAAATCTCCTCATGTGAAATTTGGTGTGAAAATAACCCTTCCCTTCCTATCGTCGATCGCTAATACTACCACTTCCGGTTTCCGGATTTGTACCAAAAGTTGATCAATTCATTCCACTGATGCATTAAGTAAATATACCAAATTTCATCAAAATCGGTTGAGCCGTTCAGGCTGTACACATCTATACGGACAGACGGAAGGACGGACGGACGCACGGTCAGACATCATGCTAAAAATACTTTTTTCTGTTAAGAAAATGCATGATTCGTGGAGATATGTAAAAATCTCCACATGTGAAATTTGGTGTGAAAACAATACCTCCCTTACTATCGTCGGTCGGTAAAAAGAGAGAGAGACAGTTGGTAACCACAACAAAAAAGAAATATAAAATTTTCATTTCATCTTATGAATTTTCATTTTAATGAATATTATATCTATTATTATAAATTATGAATTATTTAATTATCAAATATTAAAACAATTGACAAAGATTTATAATTTTTTCTAAAAGAAATTAATTAAAATTGTTAATTAAATCATATAATTATACTTTCTGCGCAGACCGCCTTCGGAGATCTTACCACCTACGTAGCCAGGGGGCTGTGCCCAAAGTCATTCGTATTATTTGGTTAAAAGTATGTATGTAATAATTTTTTATTTATTTGATTTATAAAAGTAAACTAAATTTGTTAACTACATATTTTGGGGTCTCCATAACCATACAAAATTTAAATAAATTCAAATATTTATTTTTTTAATTTCAATAGGATTTAATTTAAACTTGTATAATTGGTGTACAGATACCTATATTGGTTGTTCTTTGCGAGATTAATTATTATCTAATGTGTTGTTGAATTTGGTCTGAATCTGAATTAATATTCTCTTAAGATTAGAAAAAATCTGGAGTGTCTCCACTTTGAATTGGATTAATTAACACATATATTATATTTAAATTAAATTTAATTAATTAAATTATAAATTAAAATCAATAAATAATATTTATTAAACCAGCGCGTGTTTGGCTCTTTGTTGATGGCAGTGTTAAAAAATTAATTCCGGTACTTTCAGCTATTCAATAAAACTGAAATTCTATATATAGCAGTTTTATACCATTTTTAATCATGTGAAAAACTATTAAACATATATCTTTATTTTTACGGACACTTTAGATGAAAAAAATCAAAACGTTGTAGGTAATGACCCTCTTCCGGTTGAGCTACATTTTTCAAAAGCTGATAGAAAACTACGAATTTTGAATAATGTCCGTATACCAAATTTCATTATTCTAGCTCAAACAGTTTTTTCGTAATTTTGTCTATACACACACACACACACACTGAGAGAGACATGTTTCTCAACCTTAGTGAAAATAACTCATGGACCTTCAAAATGTATAAAAAATATCAAAATCTCGACATCGAAAATTTTCGTCATCGCAATTCTATATCTGGCGAGATAATAAAGACTTAAAAGTTGAGCCCTACCCTAGTCCAATTTATTTACCCATCCAAGTTGCATGAGTCACCTAAATTTCTATATTTTGCTACGATTTCCGTTTTATTAATTTAAAATAGAGACAGAGAGAGAGCGAGAGATTCTTAATTATAAATATACCAATAGCGTATTATTATTAATATAATATGAAATTTCTTTTATAAATTTATCAAGATATAATTTTATTCTAAATATTCTCAAAGAGAATACCTATATTTTAATATTATTATATAATTAACTATACAAATTTTAAAGTATTTAAATGAACTCACAATTTCTGAAATTAATTCAGTGAACGCTCTATATAACCAACTCATTTGAACCAATTTCTATAAATTTTTTTTTAATTTAAATATGATTTAATTTAAACTTGTGAGTTTTAATAATTGATGTACAGAAATAGTGAATGTTATAAGCAAGATTAAATTTGATTTAATATTGTTCAATTTGGCCTTAATCCCGATTGATATACTTCTAGGATTATAAAAATCTTATAAATTGAGTCCTATCCCAGTCCAATTCATTTACACATGACGCAGCTCAATATTGTCAAGTAACACCTATATATTTTATTATTATAATTAAATATTCAAATTTTTAAATATTATAATTGAACTTATATTTCAGAATTTTTTAGCAAACAGTTTTTCTATTTTATTTGCATATGAGTGATTGCATGTATAAATTTAAACAAATTAAAATATCCTCATTTTTATATTTAATATTATTTTTTAATAATATCACATCACAAAAATGAGATGAACTCCTTTATATCATTTGTCTCAAAAATCATATTTTAATTTTTATATAATCAATAAATTTGCTTTTGCATTGATTTTTACGATTGATATATTTTATAATTAATGAATTAAATATATAAATTATCAATGAGCAGACAATATATATATATATATATATATATATATAAATGAATAAATAAAAGTATCATTCATAATATCATAATATCAATAAGAAATAAACAACTATTATAAGATATTTCAATTTAATTATATTAAAAATTCAAAAAATTATTTAAGACATTTTTCAATAATATTTGTTTGTAGATGTAAGGAGTCAATTGGTCACTTGGTATTAGTAAATTATGATAATTTCAATAAAAAAATCACTTACGCTTTTGACATAAACAGAGAATCGCCCGCCTGGTGCGTTTGGCCATGCGCACTCACACAACAACATCGACTGACTGACTGAACGTTAACTCGGTTAGGAGCCCCTGGCATGTAGGCAACCAGAAATACTTGCCACCCAATTCAAATTTTAAATATTTATAAACAAATTAGGCTTATTTTATCAAAATTAATTTTTAAATATTTAATATTAAAATTTTAATTTCAAAAAATAAAAAACAAAAAAAAAATAATAATTTAAACTATAAGATTTGAAATTATTTTTTTTTATTTTTTTTTTTATTTTAATTATTTTCCAAAAAGATCTACATCTGACCTTTCTTTGGGTAACAATAAATCGTTTACAATATATTTACAAGAATATTTACAATATAATGAAAAGAGAGAGAGGAGAAATAGGCAGTATTAAGAAGTGCTCGGCTCGGCTATTTGCCCGATAGAGTAGGACGAGAGGACATCTCTCAATTTAGGGTTGAGTGAAAGAAAGGGTAAAAGAAAATCGCTGAATATACAGATTAAAAATGGAAATAGATGGGAAAACAAAGGGAACTATAACTGAGATCAGAGTAGGAATTATAAGAGGTAGTTTGGTTTAAGTCGTTTAAGTCTTCGTTCGTTAGTCTCGTTGATGAGTAGTTGTCTAACTTTGTCGTTTTGGTGGTTGGTCAATTTCTGTCGATACTTTGTACAGGAGTTTTTAATTACTTCGTCTATTTTAGGAACTTTAAGGTCTCTATGTAGAATTCTAAGAGGTAGGTACCGAGGCGCATTGGTTATTATGCGTAGAATGTTGTTTTGGGTCAGCTGTATTTTGTTTAAGTTAGAAGCACTAGTGGAGCCCCATAACTGAACACCGTATGTCCAAATTGGTTTGAGGATTGTATTGTGTGTGTATATAAGGACTTTGCTTGATAGGGTCATTTGGGAGTTTCGTCCTAAGGTCCAGTAGAGTTGTCTAAATTTGGAGTCAATTTGTTTGTTTTTTTTTTTTGATCTAATGAGGGTCTCCCAGGTTAAACGTCTGTCTAAGTGTAGTCCAAGGTATTTAACTGATTCACTTGGGGGATGGGTTTATACAGTTTAACGGGTGGACAAGTCCTTTTACTTAAGGTGAAAGTCACATGTGTTGATTTTTTCTCGTTGAAACTATCCTCCATTTGTCCAGCCAAGGCTTAAGGAGATCGAGGTTTTGCTGGATAATTGCAGAAGCAATGTCAGAGTTGGAGTGGGTGGCTAGAATGGCGGTGTCGTCAGCAAAGGTGGCTATAGTAACGACCTTAGTCGAAGGTAGGTCACTTGTATATATCAGGTACAGCAGGGGCCCCAGCAGACTTCTCTGTGGTACGCCCGAGCGGGCCTCACACAATCTCCCGCAGGCACCCCCCAGGGACACCCCCAAAGGACACCCTGAATGATCTCCCCCGTAGGAAAGAGGCAAGGACTCTTGTATAAATAGTGGGGAAAATTTCGTTGATCTTTTCTAGCAAACCCTCATGCCATACACCATCAAATGCCCTAGAGATGTCCAAAAAGACAGCCGAGCAATAAACAAATTTTTTGAATGCAGGGCTATTAAATCAACGGTAAACGCAAACTTATTGAAATCTCTAAAGGAATTTTGAATGGTGTCGTTTTAAATATCAAATCTTCAATTTATTGTACATTAATTAAAATTTAAAAAACAAATTCGTAATATATTGATCGATAAACTTTGTTAAAGTTTACATAATAATAATATTTATATGATTTAATGTTTTTGATTAATTTAATTTTCCTAGAATCTAAAGAGATATTCACTTGATATTAGAGGATTCACATTCCACGCATAAGATTGAGTTTCTTTAGACAAAGTAAATATTTGTTGAGCTAAATATAATTTTGAAAAAATTAATTTGTTATTTTTTTTTTTTTATAAATATTATATAATAAAATATTCTATTCTCATACCTTTTAAATACACATACAAAATTTCCTTAAAATATGTTCAGCCTTATCGAAGGACTACGTTTTCTAAAACCGTGACACAAGAATTATATATTTTATAAGAAGGGTCCAAAACGTTAAATTACATCTCAACGAGACATACCGTTAGCTATAATATATTTGTCTAAATCTTGGCGATTAGATAAAAGAAAAAAGAGAATAAATAAATATAAAAAACTAAGAGAGAATAAAACTTTTTGTTTTTTCTTATTTTTCCATCTATTTCATCTATCAAATGGATATGTGAAAGGATTTAAGGGCCCATCCCTATATAAACTAAAAGAAAAAAAAAACAAAAGAAAGGAAATGTAGGTTAAATTCATTCATAGCCATATACCCACGCATTATTGAATACTGAATCAAATAAACAAAATATTTTAGAAAAATTGATATACGTATATTACATGAGTACAACATTATATAATGAAATATATTTTTTCAAATTTTTCTCTAATAAAATAAGATATTTATATTTTGAAAAAATTATTATCTATAATTATTAGTAGATAGAAAATAATTTAGGTTGTTAAAGTAAGAAGACGCACTAATACCAATTCTATATAATTTTGTACTTTAATACGTGATTAGTCAAAAAAATTGAGAATATATCAAACGAAATACAAATAGGCAAAAAAATTCAAGTATTAATTTTCACAGAGGACTAAAATATAATAGGAGATTTGGAAAATGCAATTCAAGTTGAGGTAGAAAAATAAGCTGGAGTGTCTCCACTCCACAAAAGTTGATAGAAAACTACAAATTTTGAATAATGCCCATGTACCAAATTTCATGATTTTAGCTCAAACCGTTTTTGCGTAATCTTGTCTACACTCACACAGAGACAGACATTTTTCTCAACCTTAGTGAAAATGATTCAGGAATCTTCAAAACGTATAAAAACATAAAAATCTCGACATCGTGATCGCAATACTATCTCTGGCGAGATAGTAATTAATAGTAGGATAGGAATAATATTAACACACACAAAATCTTAATATACAAAACGTAGAATTCCAAAATGTTAAAAAAAATTAAATGATGGGTAATAATATTCGAGAAGAATTTAATTCTCGTCAAAATTATTATCAAAGGGAATCAAAATTTTAAATACATAAAACAATTATTTTTCCAGTTGTATTTTTCGGGTGGTCACCTTTGGAAATGAGAGTAGAGTTGTGTGACCTATATGTATTTCCATAGACATAGTTAGAGTATTAAAAATGAAAAGGTTGCGTTTTAAGGACAAGTGGCAAGAATGGGAGATGAAAGAATGGCAAAAAAATTATTTGTGGTTAGATCGATTAGGAAACGTCCAGTTGGAGGGGGGGATGTAGGAGGATACGCAAGAGAGTTGGGAGAAAATAGAGTTGGATGGGTGTAGCTCTGGAGAAAGAAGAAGAAGAAATGTTGTTGCTGCGAACAAGAACTTTCGAGTTCTGTAAAGTCACAGAGATAGATAGATAGAAAATAATTCTTATTTTAAATACTTTTAAAATTATTAATTAATTATTATTAGTTGTAAAAAAATATTTTTAATCAAATAACTAAAAAGTAGAACTGTAAGGAACTAATCGAGCCAAACGTTGGGCTGCCACTTTGTAAGGAGGACCGTTTCAAGTTGGGGTCACTTTGTAGACGATCCTCTTACGTTGGGTGCCAATTTATAAGGGGATCTAAGTATGGGGCACTTGTAATGATCCACGATGACCGCGAATTGTTAATTATGTTAAGTTAATGATGGGCGCCAACTTTGGATATCCCAAAGTATAAAAGAGTGTTGAAAAATTAAGGGAAAAGGGAAAACACAATAATAATGTTCACATTAATTTACTTTAATTAAATAGATAAAAATTAACAAATTAAATATACAAATTTTAAATAGAAAAATAAGAAAATGTAATTCACTAATATCACTGGAATTAGCGGAAATAATTATCACAGGGGGTGATGATAAGGATTATACACAAATAATTATATCACGGGACGTGATAAGTATAGGTTATATCAGGATGATATCACTTGTTCGACTGTATCACAGGGTGTGATAAAAATGATTATGTACAAAATAATTATATCACGGGACGTGATAAATACCAGGTCATATCGGGATGATATCACTAGTTAAACTGTATCACAGGGTGTGATAATAAAAATGATTATATACAAAATAATTATATCACGGGACGTGATAAATACAGGTCATATCAGGATGATATCTCACTAGTTCCACTGTCCATTCTCAACTGTCTAAAAATATTAGAACTTGGAGGGATGGTCCTTCCCCTTATGTGAAATATAATATCTATATATATATTACATTTTAAGAATAATGCGACTAAATAACTTTGTTAATAAAATAGGGGAATAGAAAAACAAAATAAACAAAAAAATAGATAAACAAAATAAAATGTATAATAAAAAAAAATAACTAAGAATATAAATACTTTGTCCGTTACATCCTCCCCCTCTGATTCCGAGGTCTTTTGATTGAGGGATCAGCCCTAGGAACGGACAATTTTTGGCCTTCCTCGCTTACGTAGAGGAACTACTGGAGTAGAACGCGTGTCGTGGCTTAGACGCAATGCTGATGTATGAGGGGGAACAAGTCCTTGAGTAAATAAATGTTTTTGAGTTTGTGGTGGCTCCATAACTCCTGGTGGGCCCCGATGGGCTCCCGGAGACCCCACCAGCTGTCTATATCGGACAGCAGGATCTTCTTTGCTGACTTTGGCACCGTCCATGGTTTCGACAGCCCTTTGCAGCGCATTCAAACAACCGCCTGTGTTTATATCATGTCCAGCGTAAGGAGTTGGCTCTCCCCCTGGTTGAAAGACAGTTTCATGTTCTTTTAATAAATGGGCAAGTTGTATGTTCTGTTCCACAGTTAGCTGAATAGTGTTTTCAACAACAGTATTATTTTCATCAGTGGTGCAGAGATTTTCTTGAATAAATTTGTATTTTCTCTTAGGATAATTATGAAAATACCAGCGATTGTTTCGCATATCTAATACTAAACCTGCTTTTCTGAGGAAGTCAAGACCTAATAGTGATCTGTTTCCACTAACATTGGGTAGGAATATCATTTCTATATGTATTATTTGATTTTTGATTTTTACAGGAACTGTAGCTAATAACACGGAATGTATACGCTTTTTCCCGTCAGCTAGAGTTAAGGAAAGTTTTTCTACTTTAAAATGTTCTCCTCGTTGTCTTAAATAGCTGAGAAGACGCTGACCGCCAATAGAGCGAGTGGCCCCGCTGTCAACGCAAATAGAACCAGAAGCTTCATAGATGGAGGCTTCTATTAGAGCGAGTTTAGTATCTCTATCTGTAGTAACGTCACACTGTAAGGCTTGTGCGTTGGTAATTTCCTGCTTTGGATTGCAAGTTGGACACCTAGGTTTGGTGACTCCTGGAGTTCCGCAGCCGTAGCAACGAATTATTGAAGAGTCAGTCTCTTCTTTTTGTTTTTGTTGTGAGTTTCTAATGGGTTTCCGATCATAATATTTCGATTTAGGGGGTTCGATAGATTTATTTGAAGTAATTGTTTTTGAAAATGGGGCCCTTAAGTTATCATAGGAGTCGAATTTTTCTGCGAGATCGAGGGGATCTACCAATGTTTCCCAAGAGTCGAGGAAGTGATCTTTGCATTCGGATGAACACTTTCTCTTCATTTGATCAGCTAGGATCAAATTTTTAAGTTGATCAAAATTTTCAATTTTTAGATCGGATAGCCAGGCTTCTAGATAACCGCGTAGATTGAAGTAAAAATCTTTCCAAGTGTTTTCCAATGTCTTCTTGGAGGTGGAGAAAAGTTTTCTTATTTTATCCGTAGTTAATTTAAATCGGTGAAGTAGGAGCTTCTTAATATGTTGATAGTCTTGGGCGACTTCATTTGGTTCTCTAATTATTAGAGTGGTAATATCTGTGGGTAAGACCGAAATAAGATAAGTGACCCATGCATCCTCAGATATGCCAAGAAAATTCATTTGTCTTTCGAAAAGACGCAGATACGTATTAATATCGTCATCGTTAATTTTAAATAGAGGTAAGAATTTCAATATATCTACTTTCGGTTGAAGTGGGGTTGGTGATTCTACCTGGTTCACTACGGTTTGAATTCGGAGTTTCTCTAGTTCAAATTGTCTTTCCTTCTCCTTTTCTTCTCTTTCATCTTTCTCCCTTTCCCTCTCTCTTTCTTCTTTCTCCCTTTCCCTCTCTCTTTCTTCTTTTTCCTTCCTATCCTCTATGATGGTCATAAGTAATTCCCGTGTAAGGTCTTCATCATAATCAGGCAATGACGTGATGTCATTTTTTATATCGATCCTACGAGAATCTAAATTCATAACTATTCCTAATTCCTGTGCTAAAAGGATAAGATCCTCCTTTTTCCCTTTGCCGAAAAATGACATTTTTAATAGGATAATTAAATTTAATGTTAACCAAAGAGAAAAAAAAATTAATTAATTAATCAAAATTAAAAGTTATTTAGTCGCGTACAATTGAATTATACAATGTTTAATTATAAAATAAGATAATTGAAATATAATTTAAAATATGTAAAAAGTATTTAAATATTTGAAAATATAGTGATATTTTATCAATTTTATATTAATTCATTAATTTAAATATAATGTAGTAGAATAAAATTTAAAATCAAAAAAAAAAAATTACAAATTAAACATATAAATTAATTAATTATAACTAATAATAATATTAATATATTCAAACTATTTTTATTGAATTAGAATTAAATAGATAAATATTCTATTTGTTAGATAAATGTGAAAATTAAAATAAAAAAAATAATTAACAAGTGTTAAATATATTATTATAATAGACAAGGAGATATAATTTATTTAAATTTAAAGTATAAAAGTAAAAGTTTTAAATTTCTATTTTATTAATTAAATATTAAATTGTACTATAAGTCCGTTGAGATGAAAAAATGATGATACTGCTCACCAAAGATGAATAATGTACTTTTCTCAGGAGCCGTGGTGTACTAATCGGGCCTCAGGTTGGGCTGCCACTTTGTAAGGATGACTAATCGAGCCAAACGTTGGGCTGCCACTTTGTAAGGAGGACCGTTTCAAGTTGGGGTCACTTTGTAGACGATCCTCTTACGTTGGGTGCCAATTTATAAGGGGATCTAAGTATGGGGCACTTGTAATGATCCACGATGACCGCGAATTGTTAATTATGTTAAGTTAATGATGGGCGCCAACTTTGGATATCCCAAAGTATAAAAGAGTGTTGAAAAATTAAGGGAAAAGGGAAAACACAATAATAATGTTCACATTAATTTACTTTAATTAAATAGATAAAAATTAACAAATTAAATATACAAATTTTAAATAGAAAAATAAGAAAATGTAATTCACTAATATCACTGGAATTAGCGGAAATAATTATCACAGGGGGTGATGATAAGGATTATACACAAATAATTATATCACGGGACGTGATAAGTATAGGTTATATCAGGATGATATCACTTGTTCGACTGTATCACAGGGTGTGATAAAAATGATTATGTACAAAATAATTATATCACGGGACGTGATAAATACCAGGTCATATCGGGATGATATCACTAGTTAAACTGTATCACAGGGTGTGATAATAAAAATGATTATATACAAAATAATTATATCACGGGACGTGATAAATACAGGTCATATCAGGATGATATCTCACTAGTTCCACTGTCCATTCTCAACTGTCTAAAAATATTAGAACTTGGAGGGATGGTCCTTCCCCTTATGTGAAATATAATATCTATATATATATTACATTTTAAGAATAATGCGACTAAATAACTTTGTTAATAAAATAGGGGAATAGAAAAACAAAATAAACAAAAAAATAGATAAACAAAATAAAATGTATAATAAAAAAAAATAACTAAGAATATAAATACTTTGTCCGTTACAGAACTTAATAAATTGCTATCTATCTATTTCTGTGGTTCTACGGAACTCGATAGTTCTTGGCCGCAGCAACCACATTTCTCTAAGTGTCCCTATCCTAAGCCACAATCACATCCAACCCCTACTCTCTCCCATCTCTCTCACGTCCCTTTCTACATTGTCCACCCACCGCGCTCTTGGTCTACCAACCGATTGTTTCCCCATTTAATATATACTATATTATATTAATTTTACGATATTTCTTAATGTAAATACTTTATTTATAGCAAATTCAAAATATAAATTTTATTGTTATAAATAAAATAGAATATAATAAATTATTCTAAAAATATGTATAAGTATATATTTAAAATAAAATTAAATGATCTAAAACAAAATACACAAAATCACACGTTGTAATGTAATGTAAGATATTAGAGAATTTGGATTAGATTGCATAAAGATAATTGAAAAATTAATTATAAACAAAAATACCATTATTTTCTGATGAATATTTAAACAAACATAAAAATACAAACGAATGAATAAAAAGTAAACAATTATTATGTTAATCGACACTTCCTTTTGCTATTTTAATAACTGCTGCATTCTGATTACCAGTCTGAATGAATGAACTATATATACTGTATATTATAATTCTGAAACGACCTCTGTTCATTTAAATGCCCGGGTGAATGGTTTAGCAAGATAAGTTTGTGTATTCCCCTTCTCTAAAAATCTTCCCTATCTATTTTAAATGTTTCATGTATTTTGAATCGTATTAAAGGGAGACTAGACCTTTATGAAAATTTCTAATAAACGTGATTCCTTAATTAAATAATAAGAATATGCATATTTTTGAAGTTGTGCTTATAATTCTTAAAATGCATTTACAATTTATCGTATTCATTTAAAATTCAAAATTATAATATGTTTAACTATTTCATCCCATTTTCTCATTGGTGAATTCATCATTTTGAAATTTATCGATATCAAATCATTTGAACTTGTGTCTGATGCAAATAACAATAAAAGCGGCAAACATTGGAACTATTTCCGAAAAATGCCGATGTTTGTCGAATTTGCATTCTTTTCAGTTTGATTGATTAGATGAGTTAATTGATATCAATTGATATCTAAATTCAAGTTTGATGGTAAACTGTACAAAGTTATAATCTAAGTTTTGGTTTGTATTCTAAATGAATTTTAATATTACATAACGTATATACAATATTGTTATATTTCATTGCTTTTCAACATATCTATGCAATGTTAACCAAGGAATTTGCAAATAATAAATACAATTATATTTAAGATTCATATTTTCGTTAATATTATTTTTCTTTTACATTTTAAAATGCACTTTATATAGAATAGAAATCGCATGTTAGTAAATTAATTACATTAATGTAATTGGTGAAAAAAAATAAAGTGGCGTACAATTTAAGTAAAACACTTGGCAACTTTCTCCTATATAAATATTTTTTTATTTATTTATTTATTTTAAATAAATATATAAATCAAAACATTTCTCCTCTCCATTTGTTTCGAAATTTCGATTTTATTGAACTGAAAAAGCAAACACTAACTTAAATGGTACGAGTGTGGAGTAGAAAAAAAATACTAAGAGGTGGAGGATGATAGAAAAAAAAATTAGCAGTGTTTGAGACGCGTCTGACTAATGCCCTTTTCGAAATAGTAGGAGGGTCCATCTGACATACACGAACACACACACACACATATATACATACATATATATATATATATATATACCCTTCTGGTTAGTTTTAGGGGGTTTAATTAGCCGTGGTGGCTGCTGCTGCTCCACCATCGATTTATTCTCCTACCCCTTCATTCCCCCTTCTCCTTTCATCCTTCATCCGCCACCTTTTCTTCTCTTGGATCCGGGCCAATCCTGATGACGTCATATCAAAGAGAAATCCGGTGCCAAAAATCGGCCAACCACCCGCACTATTCACCCCCTCCCTCAGTTCTATTCCCTCATATTCTCCACCTCCATTCTGCTTGCTCTCTATTCATCGGCCATCCACTTGCCAGTAAATTTAATCCTTTAAGAAGACATTAATGAAATGGATTATCCAACTGACGAAGATGATAATGTCATGTAAATCACCTGATAATTAACTAACAAACGATATATATATATATAGATGTTCATTATAATTTTAATTTATATACATAAATGAAATATTTTGTAGAATTTTTATATAAAAATTTAAAAATGAAGAACATTTCTTTCAAAAAATTAATTCAAATGTATTATCAATTAAATAACTAGAAAAGTGGTAAATTTTCTAAATCAGTAAGCGTACAAAAATCTATTGAAACTAAAAAAAAATTGTTAAGTATATATTGTATAGTGACAGAAAAATGTAAATGCCATGGGGGCGGTGTTGTCGGACAATCAAAGGCCATTGCCAGTACTTATTGTCAGACTCAGTACCCCCCCCCCCCTTAGGGCTTACATTTTTCCGTCACTGTACATATATATATATTTATTAATAGAAATTAATTTCTTCATACAAAGTAGTTGATAAATATTTTAAAATAATTTTTAAATTATTTATTTTTATTTTATTATTCATTTTATATTTATTGTTTAATGCAGCGGTATTCAAACTGGTGGTACCTTATAACCTAACGGTGATTCTTACATTTCAGTTATTTTTAATAACGAGTTCATTTTAGTGCTATTTGAACTTTTTGAAATAAGTTTCTGTGGTATCAACTTCAAAAAGTTTGAATACCACCTGGTTTAATGTATTATTATAAATATAATTTGTATATTATATATATATTATATTGTATTGTATTATTTCTTCGTGTGTCATAGTTTATTTTATTAATAATATTGATAAATATTATTGAATATTTGCCTATTTTATGGTGTTATTTATTTATTTAGGCAGATAAAATCTATCAATAATTGAGCAATTTTGTGGAACTATAAATCAATCTATTAAACCATTATTACTACTTTTAAATTCCAATTTGTATATCTTACAATTTACTAAAATTATACCTCTATTAGTATATTCAAAAATCTTATCAGATTTTATTTTTACTATTATAATATAGTAATTGTTGATTGAAAATTTTTTTTTTTATATCTTTTAAATATAATACTTTTAATTTGATTATAAAATTAAATTATTCCTTAATTAAAAAAATATCTTAATTCTAGCATCAAATTAAAATATATATAATTTATTTAAATTTTGTAGTGGAAAGGAATACAAACCCATTTTTTAGGAAAACCCCAGTTGCAAATCAATCCGCTTATATTTGAAATCTATAAATGGAACATTAAATAAAAATTGAAATTATATTGCAACTATATTAAAAATTGCATATGGCGCCTTGTGCGTAATTATGTATACATTTATATTTGATAAAAGAACCTTTCAAAATTAATTTAAAATTAAAATTAAATTTTATTATATAATAAAAATGAATAAAAAAAACATTCCACGGGTTGAGTTTCGAATTTGTGAAAAATCCTAATTATTATAATTGTGTTAATTAATTATAAAACCCAAGTTGAAAATAAAAGAAAATATATATCTATCGCCTTTTGCATTTATTCTATTGGCTGTGTGCGAAGGCATGGCGGGGAAAGCTAACTCGACACCAGCGCTCGCAGTGGTTAATATAGACAATATTTGTGGGTGTTTTTAAGTGTTGAATAAATATACGTGAACATTTTTAATTTATTGTAATTAACAATATTTAAATAAATATTTCAGTTTATTATTTATTTATCACTGATGATTTTTTTACAATAATAATTTATTGCTAATTAACAAAGGGCACTAAGTGTAAACAGCTCCTATAGTTCATACTTATGGTGGCGCAACCGTCTCGCCTCTCGCACAGAGCGAATAGTATATGTCTATATCCTATATCTATTTAAACAATACCTCCCTTACTATCGTCGGTCGGTAAAAATTTAAAAAATGAATAAAGAATTTTGAAAATTTAATTAATTTTATTATATTTATATTTTTATTATTTGTAATTGTGATATTTTAATCAAACCCAAAAGAACAAATTATTATTACTTTTAGTATTTTTTTTAACCAAAATGAACTTTTAATATATATATTTGTTTTTTTTAAATAATAGTGGGTTTTAATGCATATTTATTTTATTAAAAACTCAACAGACCTATCCTTATTTTTGATAAAATTTCGTTTAATTTTCTATTAGTTGTTTTGTTGTTGTTTATTTGTCTGTTTCTGTTGGGTGGAGGGTTCTTTGACTGAATGAAGCTTGAGGTCGCAAAAGGTCTGACTACCCTCGCACTTTTATACCATACAATTATTATTATTATTTAAGCTGGATTAATTTCAACTCTGCATATTGTTTTAGATAATGCAAAGTGAAAAATAAAATGAAAAATAGAATGAATAAAAATAAAAAAAAATAAAAGTTTTTGTATATTATATTTTAGTTGATAATTTATAAAAGTCAATGGAATGTAAAGTGAAAATTGTTTAAATTTGTTTTTTTTTCTGATTAAGTGGAAATCGTTACAATGTGAAAAAAGAAACTATTTATCAAATAGAATTTCAACTCTATTGTAATCGTTATTTGTTTATTTTGTTTTATATATATTTATATATGTAATGGTATTTGAAATTCCTATATTTTAGTTATTGTAAATTAAACAGTTGAGTTAGTGTCAATAAGGACATATTTTCATTGTATAAAATGTTCATTTAGTCGGGTAAAGTACGTAGTTTTGGGCATCCATAAAAGTTGCCTAAATATTTTTTTTTTTTTGATAATAATCTTTTGAGCTGGGCTAAAACTAAAAAAAAAGTAGTTTATTGTTTGCTTTGCTGTGCCCCGCGAAGAAGACGAAATACTCCCTGAAGGGGTTGCTGGGCGAGGAAGAAACCTAAGATGAATGATTTCTTTAAGGCACAAATGGTGAGGTGCCTCGAGCTTCAATAATAATAATAATATCTGATAAAAAGGGGGAAAAGTCAAAAAAAAAAAAAATTGAGAGAGAGAGAGGAAGTATAGAAGGCCTTAGCGAGATCTCAAGAATAAAGAAAAAGAATGAATAGAGAGAAGGCCTTCCCCTTAAGTAATATATTACTTTATTGTGAAAAAAGTATAATAATAAAAAATTATTTTTGAAAATTCAAAATAATTATTGAAATATTGAATTTTTTTTTTAATTTTAAATAATAAAATCATAAAACTCAAATTTTAAACTATTTACAATAAGTTGACCTGTGGCCAGGTCCGAACCTTCCGAAATTTCCAGCTACAGAAACAATTTCAAATAATTTTAATATATCTATTAATGTAATAAAAAACAGATATGGATATAACATAAATATTTTTAATTTTATTTTATTTATAATATATAGCTGAAGTAGCCGGCGTTACCCGAGGCTGTGACGTCATGAAGGGCTGGGTGACGTCATATAATTTTAAATTAAGAAAAACATAATGAAGATGATTTTTCCCGAGGATAAAACCAATACATTCGTGGTGATATGTAAAAAAATCTCCTTATGTGAAATTTGATGCGAAAATAACCCTTCCCTTCTTATCGTCGATCGCTAATACTACCACTTCCGGTTTCCGGATTTGCACCAAAAGTTGATCAATTCATCCCACTGATGCATTAAGGAAATATACCAAATTTCATCAAAATCCGTTAAGCCGTTCAGGCTGTACACATCTATACGGACGGACAGACGGACGGACAGACATCATGCTAAAAATACTTTTTTCTGTTAAGAAAATGCATGATTCGTGGAGATATGTAAAAATCTCCACATGTGAAATTTGGTGTGAAAACAATACCTCCCTTACTATCGTCGGTCGGTAAAAATCAGACAAATATAGTAAAAACATTTCTAACAAATTTATAAATAAATTTTATTAATAATTTTTAAAATATTGGTTTAAAATTTGAATACAATTTATATTATATGTATATATATTTCTTTCGAAAATATAAATTAATAAACATAACAGAGTAATAAAATAAATTTTGTCTGTACTCTATCCTTTTCTCTTGCCCACTTGATGATTTATTAATGTTAGTATAAATCATAAATATTTAGATTTGAGAGAAATATTAATGTAATATTACAATAAATAAATATAACCGAAAAATAACGATAAATAAAGATTTTAAAAAAATAAATAGATATTTAAAAGAAGAAAAAAACAAAACAAAAAAATAATTATATATTTTTCTGTGGATGGAATAATTGCCAAGAGAGTAAAAAAAAATAACTCGAGTAACACAACAAAAAGGCAACAAAAAAAAAAAAACAAGAATATGCTTAGAATATTACAAAATATAATTGAATGCAATTTTTTTATACCGTTTAAAAATTATTTTCATTTGTATCTATGTATATACTTTGTTTTTGTCCTCTCAATGACTAGTTGTAGAAACTTTTTTTTTTATATTTTAATATATATATATATATATATATATATATATGTCTACGGGAGTGTAAAATATACATATGCTCACAAAAAAAAAAAAATGTATGTGAGAGATTAATAAATTATATTTCACACCTCTTGAGGTGTTATATGGGATAAAAAATAAATGATAAAGAGTGGTAAAAAAAGCGAGAAAAAAAATGTAATTCATTCAAACAAACAACCCTCTTGAAATTTATATTTAAAAATAAAAAAAAAAAAATTAATAATTTTGAAATTAAAATGTCAAGAGAGGATTTTTTTAATTTTTTTTTTTTTTATATAATAAATATAGCTATTTTGAATTATAATGTCATTTTTAAAATATTTAATATATTAATGACAAGAGATTAAAAATTATATTTTTATTATTTATTGAAATTTATAATAACAAAATATATAATCTGAGGTGTGAACTAACTAATAATTAAAATATTTATCAAATTTATAATATTGTCTTAATCACAAATACAGCTATTATTGTAAACTGGTTAATTATTATTATTTTTTAATTAAAAATTATTCATCTAAGGTAGAAACGCTAGTGATAACACATATGGAAATAGGATAGCATTTTTCAGTGCTGCCTCTAAATTTTTTTACTAAATATCATGCATGCTCGACTACAAATGAAGTACTTACATAATTAGCTTAAGAAATATACTTAATTTATAAAGTATTTTTTATGAACTAAAGAAAATATTTTAAAAAAATATTATGGTTTTATTAGGTTATGAATGTTTAATTTAAATTATAAACATTACTCAATGATGTTGTACAAAGTTCCTGTTTTGTAAGGGTATTTCCATATGTAAGGATGATTGTTGTCATTAGATACTACTTGACTGTGGTAGAAACGTAAGTTATTGCAGTAAAGTGAAGGAAAAATGGAAACGCCGTGAGGGCGCTGTCGTCAAACAACAAATTGATTGAGAAGGGCCATTGCTATTGCCCGTCAACAACGCCCCATGGCGTTTACATTTTTCCGTCATTGTACATCCACAATAGATTTCCTATGACGTCCAGATACTGATTAAACCAGGGGTTGTCAAACTTTTTTGATCATCGACCTCTATATATTCAAAATTCCATCGACCCCTATAAAGATAAACAACTAATATTGAATAAGTAGATGGTCACCCATACTAACCAATTAAGCTATGATTATTTAATAAAAATATTTTTTTAGGAATAATTACTTTTTAAAAGTACAAATATCATTTAAAACTTCTTTAAGATGGAGCTACTTATTTATAAAAATAGTTATGCAAATTTAATTATTTTAATTCTTTTTTGTTTCTGAAAAATTAATATTGATATATAATATAAATTCAATTCAATTAAATAAATAAATAAATAAAATATATTAACAAGGATGATTATCAGGTTGTTGTTTTGGTTGTAATGATGATGTTGATAAACATTAATTAAATGCGATATACATATATATATATATATAATGTATTAAGAATTAGTGATTGTAATTTAATTTTTTTTACCGTTTCATTACTTAATTATTATTATATCCCTTATTGCTTCTAATGAGAGGATAGGAGGGGGTAGCTGCTACCCCTACCATTCTCATGATACGACCATCAAAATAATTAGATAACTATACACTAGGGCTAATTATAGCCATATAAAATAATATTTGAATAATATATAGTTATATTTATTTATAAACTGTTTGTTCTATTTTTTTTATTCTATTTTTTCATATATATACATATATGGGTGTGTGTGTGTGTGTGTTTTTTTTTTAAAGTTATTGAGAGATTTTCTCAATCATCTGTTGAAGCCATTAGCATCTGAAAGCTTTTAGTAACATTTAATAGACGATACATTAAGCTTCTTAAATTTAAATTCATCATTAAATGAGGCTATATTATTATTATACATTTCAAGGGTAGGAGAAAATGATAAAAATGAGATTGAATACTATTAATGTGTATATTCTTATAGGAGTAGAAATAATCATTATTTCTTTCGATTATTAATAATTAAGTACTTGGTTCACCGAGCCGCCCCTTGGTGCTTTAAAAAAATATTCTTTATTAAATATGAATATTTAAGATTAAGATTATTATTTAAAATAAATAAACGACAAAATATATTAAATAATTTCAAATAATTTAAAAGAACTTAAATTAAAAAAAAATAGTCATAAAACATACAGCTCTTAAACGTACGTATTAATGCACTGAAAAACAGAAAAGTAAGGCCTGTGGATATGACATAATATATATTTCGTAATTTGATTACAAAATATTATTAAAATAATTATTTTTAATTTTATTTTGTTTATAATATTTATTAAGGAAGGGCTGTCCGGAGTTGCCCGGCGCCATTTATTTTATTATTAAAATTTCTATTTTAAATTAAGAAAAAACTAACAAAGATTATTTTTCCCGAGGCTGAAACCACACAATACAGATCGATTTTCCTTCATAAATATTATCTATGGTGTGAATTTCAAAAAAATCTTTAGAGCAGTTTAATATTTCAAAAATACACATATAATATAATAAACAAATACAAAATACAAATATATATATATATATATATATATATATACAATTTTTGCTATTATAATAAGATAAAATGTATATAAATTTATTCATAACAACATTTTATTTTAATAAACAATTATTTTTTAATTAATAAAATATAAATTAAACATCCCAAGTCCTAAAATATTGGCATACACCAATTGTTAGACATTTTATATTAAGAATTATACTGCATATTTTGAGGTTATTTTACTTTCATTAACTATTGTCATGTTGGTATTTATTTTAAGCATCTGTTTCTATCTCATATTAATGTATACATCATGACAAACTTATCAATCTGAAGGTGAACACCACCTTTTATATCTTGTGAATTTTTTATTAAAACGCATAAGAAAATAAGGCACTAAGGTCAATTTCTCTTAAACCAGTTCCTCCTCTATTTTTCAAATGTTTCTTCTGTAGAAATGGTGGATTTAGAAGAGGTAGTGATGAATTTAAAATTGTTAAGTAGTACAGAAAATACTATCTAGTAGTAGTCAAGACAAACAGTGGAAATTGGTGATTTCGTATATAAACGAACCAAGAAGATGTAACAAGACAAGGAATATTTATTATGGGCCTGAATTAGACTTAATCTCGAGCTTATATATGGCTGTTAGAAACTTTCACTGCAAATAACTTTACTAATACTGTAGTAAAACAAAATAAAAATAAAAAAAAACAAACAAACAATCAATAAATTAAAGAAATATTTAAAAAAAAAATGAATTACTAATCTATATATAGAATTTGTATGTATGTGATGTCTGTAACATTATGAAGTTAGTAAGTTTAGTTTAAACTTAAATTGCAAACATCGTTTGCAACGGGTTCGTCTAATATGTAATAATATTACTCTTATTATTATTTTACTATATTATGATTTTTTTTATTAAATTTATTAAATTTAATTAAATATTATTAATAATTTGATTGTTTTATCAAAATTTTTCTCATTAATTTATCCATTATATGTTTGTATTATAACTTTTTGGGAGTTCAACTACACACCACTGGTACAAAATAAATGGTCAGATACTTAATCTTTTGATTTCCCAGGTGACCAACTTCCGGTTCAGAATGATACCTTAGAAAAAAATTAATTCCGTTTTTTTTGTGAATTCTAAAGTTTTGTCTATCTAATTAAGAAAAGCCATTTCATGTTTTAGTGATTATAGCAGAAATCAATTTAAGATTTAAGCTTTAGCACGAGATTGATGGAGTAATCTACATTAAGCGGCCTGCTACTTGTGCCTTCATATCTGTAAAATATTCTTGACTAACTAACAAGTTTGATTGGTTATATTTATTTATATATCAGAATGGGCAAAGATGAATCCAATGATAACTTAATTAACGGTTTTCATAACAAATGAATTAAAATTTAAATTAATTTTAATTATAAACATATTAATAAATAAATTTAAAAAAAAGAGAAAATACAAAATGGTTATTTCATAATTTTTATAATAAAAAATTTTATTTATAATAAAGTATAGGTAAATATATAAACATAAATGATATAACTAAATATAACATAAAACTTTTATAATAAAATATTAATCACATATATACATGTTGTTAATTAGATGTAGTGAAAAAATAATGAAATATTAAAAAATAAAAATAAAAAACAACATAATGGTTGAGAGTAGGGTTGCCAACTGCTCTTTTTTCGGACGGACAGTCCTTTTTTAACACACTTTACTTAACTCACGGTGTCAGTTTGTCCGTGTGTTGTTTGTCCGCGGCATTATATAATCGATATTTCAACAACTTCCCGTCATTCAATCAACTTGAAATTTTGCATACTCGCTTGCTCCTGCTAATAATACACGAATCAATTGAAAAATCCACTGACTTATTTATCTGTTAGTGGTAATTAATTAACTAAACTTTCATATGCGGAATATGGAATAGTTCACTATTTCAATCATAGATGGCGATAACAGTTCTACAGACGCTGAACACACTTTACTTAACTCACTCCTTTTTTCTAAAAAATGTCAAACTATTCTGTGGTTGTAAAAAAATGTTACACATGTTATTAATAAGAAATATTTAAAATAACGACTACATTTATTTACGTACGACTAAAATGTATAAAATAAATTTAAGTAAAAAGAAATATTTTTAAAAAACACACTTTACTTAAAATTGCACTAAAAAGTAAAAAATAAAATCACTGTAAAGTGTGTGCGCCCAATAGTGGAAGCAAATGTTTTACGGTGTTATTATAATTTGAGCGCACACACTTTACAGTGATTTTATTTTTTACTTTTTAGTGCAATTTTAAGTAAAGTGTGTTTTTTAAAAAGATTTCTTTTTACTTAAATTTTTTAACACCTTAATGTCCTTGTCCTTTCTTAAACAGGGGGAAGGGCGCCTTATGTCCTTTTTTCCAAATATTGTTTGTATTAAATTCAAATTTTTTCAATTTTCTCAATTTGTCTCTAAAAAAAAATGTAAAAATTTATTTCGTTTTTTTTTAAACATTTTCGACTTTTTTTGAAAAATCTTCAATTTATCTCTTAAAAAAAAACCTAATTTTTTAGGGGTGTCCTTTTTTTGGATCTTTATAGAGTTAGCAACCCGAGTTGAGAGTCACATTTAAATTAATGAATGGCTGCATTTACCTTCCAATGATATATCGATATCATTAAAATATTTTAATAATATTTATTTTGAAATGTATTCTTAAAACAAAATATTAAATTATTGAATGAATAAATTTTAAATTAACCTATATTCTTTTATTTTTTTTATTATTTTTTTATTTTTACTTCAACTTTTTTTCGTTACCTATAATTTATATTTTGATTAATGTTGTTATTATATTAAGAAAGAAAGAAAAAAAAGGTAAAAAAATGAAGAATAACACTCAAACAACACTCAACAACAATACACTGACATTATACTTATATATGTACACGAAAATTGAAATATGATAACATCTCTTAAAAAAAAAATACAACAGATAATTCATCATTTTTTTAAACTTTCCATTCATTATAATCCTTCATATATATATATGTATATATATAGCTTTTTTTAATCCTTTATCTAAACGCAATCATCATGAATGATCAAATTTGATAATAAATAAATAAAAAAAACGCAAACGACCAACTTGTTAATTATATATATTAAATATTCAAATTATGTAATTACTCTTATGAATAATAATAATCTTATCATCAACATCATATAGAATAAAATAAAAAATAAATAAATAAATGTAAATAATATTATTGTATTAATTTAACGATAGGGTTAAAAGATTTTTAATATTGATTAAATGATTTTAATAGAATAAGGAAAAGACTGAATTATAATAAATATTATAAAGCTATTTGATAAAAAAATGGTTAATAGAATAAATGAATTGAAAAATTAAAAACAACTTAAATACTCGTATATTAGATTTTAGATGTTCATAATTTAACATTTAATGAAATTTATATATTCTACATTTAATTTACCTATTTATTTTAATTTAACAAAAAAATCATTTCAATTACCACATTCATCGGACATTTAATAAATTGAACAAACAATATAAATATATTTCTATAATTATTTAATAAAGAAGGTATTTGTGAAATTTCAATATATAGACCAATTCAAATTAAAATAAAATTTATAAGTAATTAATATTTAATAAATATCTATCTCCACCCACCGCGTCCTTGGTCTTTCAACCTGGCGTTTCCCAATCGGTCTCCCCACAAATATAATTACTTTTTGCCAATCTTTAATCTCCCATTCTTGTCACTTGTCCTGCACATCTCAACTTTCCCGATTTTATAACTCATTACTTTTTCTGCAGTCTACTCCATTCCCTAGTGACCTCATCTTTCTTTGCCCTATAAATGCTGTGAAGAATCCTATTTTCAATTACTCTAAATCTATTCTCATCTCCTAAGGTCATCGACCATGCCTCACATTCATATAATACATTCGGCAAAATAATTGTTTTATAAGAATGAATATTCAATGTTTCTTTGAAATTAGAAAAGTAATCCACTGGAAAAGTTTCATCCGAATCAATGAAGCTTCCCGTTTTGTAAACAATTACAACAATTGTAACCTTAAAATAAATATAAAAAAAATTACAAATAATACATATTTACTAAATTTGTTTGTTTATAACTTTAACATGAACATATGAAAGTATTCAATCATGTTACACCCTCATATAATAATAAAAGTGGCCTTGACATATTTACCATCTCATCATTATGTATCATTTTTAATTTGACAATATTAAAGTTATTTATATTCTTTTCTCATTTTATTTCTGAAAAATTATTTCTTATTGTAAGTATAATTTATTTTTTAATATTAATAATTATAACCAATAATTTATTTTTATTTTATTATATTTATGTATTATGTATTATATGTATTATATATATTATATATATATATAACACAAACAAAATTGAGTAAGTATTCCATGTTAAAGAAATTGAAAAACTGGAAAAATTTTTTCATTTTGTTTTCTTTCTCTCTCTTTGGTTGCTTGTTTGTTCAAAATGTCTATCACTTTTTAGGCAGTTAACTGAATGAGGGTTGAAGGATGGGTGATGGTTTGAATGTTAGGATAAGTGACGAAAGAGAGGGAGAGAGAGAGAGAAATATAATATCAAATGGAAGAAAAAAAAAATAGCGACATTTTGTTTCAACCATTCACTTGCAGACGATGGTGGTTATAAAAAAATGTCTGGACTCCCTCTTTAACTCTTTCTCTCATTTTTTAGATCTTCTTTTTTTCAAATTGTAGAAAAAATATCATACTATCTCTATCTATGTCATCTATTACTTAATGTTATTTTTTATTTATATATTTTTTTATTCTGATTACTCTCCTCTGGAAGGGATTTGATTGAGTATCTATCATATTTTATTAACTATATATATATATATATATATGACATCCGAACTAAAGTGTCTCGAATCTCCCACCCCAATCATCCCCGGAAAGAACCTTGACGACATCCTTGGACTGAAATGCCTCTCGACCCCACTCCCAAACATCCCTAAGCGGGGCCTTTGGCTACATTCAAGCTGAAGTCTCTCGAGCCTTCCCCACTCTAATTATCTCGGAGCAGGGTCTTGGATGGTATATAAGGGAGATCGCATTTGACTAGAAAGAGATCGCTGCGACCCATCAAATCGCTTTGACCGGAGAGATTGCTCTGATCATCAACAACAAATAGATATTTGCCAGAGCGCAAATCAAAATTGCTTTAAGAGGCCTCATATATATCATCAATCTAATGTCTGAACTGTGAAGAAGTTTGTTCATAAATATTTGTTGTGAATAAACCGTTTTTTATGAAAGATACAGGCTTTTATTTAAAAGCCCAAAGAAGAAGAAGTCTTCCTGTTACTCTCAAGAAAATTTACCCTTGGACACTGAAGACACCCCTTCACAGCCTCTACATATATTTATATAAATTTTATTAACTAATATAAAAGAAATCAACTTTGAAATTTTGATTTCATTAATTCATTAATTGTTTATATAATAAATCCATTTATTATATTTCTTTTAATTGGATTCTATTTATATAGATATATTCTCTTTATTGATCTCATATTTTTAAATTTACTATTGTGATGTTTAATCGGAATTACCATCAAAACCATGGATCAACAGATTTAATTAGATTAAGATTAGGTCATGTAGCAGCAGGCTCATATCAACTTCCTAAAGTGAAACTAATTGAATTCCCCAACTGAAACAATCTTACTATTGCTGATATTGATCATATACCTATATGAATTAGTGGAATTGCCTTTCAAAAAAATGCAATTATTTTCGGGATTAGCTAATATAATTATATCTTCATCTAAAATGTCAATTATCCATTGAATAAAATGTACAAAAATAAAATTTTGTAAAATTAATTGTATCATAAAAGAAATAATAAGATAAAAAAATATATATAGTTAAATAAAACTAGACTCAGATATTATAAAATTGAATAAAAATTTTATAAAATTTTGATTAGGTTATTAATAATGATCGCAATTTGCTGCGTAAGATTACCTCATTGGAGAAACCATTCTGCTACGTCTTTTGTATCAGTTCTGTCACTCTATTGAATTAATTGGTTTATATAATAAATTTTTTTTGATCATCTTAATTATATTTAAGAGTTGAGAATTTGAAGATATCTTTGTAATTTTTTGCAATTTTTTTTTTCTTCTAAATCTCAACTCTTCATTTCAAGATTGCAATGTCCCATATTTGTCACTAGGCAATATTGTGACTCTATTAACCCTTATTAATCTATTATATCTATTATATAAATCCCTCTAAGCATTATATCCAAAACCACTAATTGACTCACTCATTCACTCATGAGGAAATCTCTAAAACCACATTAATAGATTGTGATGAAATATAGAACATACTTTCCACTTGAGTTTTAAGATCTTAATAAGGAATTTAAGGATTTTAAAAATTTTTGCCCTAGATCAGTGATGGCGTCAGACACTGACCCACCCAAGCTTTTTAACTGACCTACGTTTTGATTTTTATAAATTTTTAAATTTGTTTAAATGTGGTTCTAAAACAAAAATATGATATGTGCACAAACTTTTGAATATTTTCGATTTTTCTTTTAACTTTTTTTCAATATGGTTCTAAAAAAAAAATTAGACTTTTATTTTAAAATATTTAATGTTAATGACCCACGAACTCGTACTAAAAAAATAATGATCAAAATTTGACCCACTTCTCAAAAAGGTTCGCCATAACTGGCGTAGATCATGGTCACGACGTGTATAAAATTCTGCAAATTTTAGTTTGGAACCTTTTGTGTTCGGTCTTTTTGAGAACAGCGAATTATGAAAGATTCGCAGGGGTGGGGAAAGGTATTCGGAGGCGCACAAAAATTTAATTAAAATTTAAAAAAGAAATAACATTTGAAAATAGTTAAATTTACTTATATTAAAGTTAACTTTTACTATTTTAAGTAGTCCTTCATTCTAAATGGTTGAGATATACATCGGTTTACATTTTTTCGTTACTATACTTTTAATCAGTTATAAAATAATAATAATAAAAGGGATTTCAAGATGTCATTATATAATAATAACATAATGTAACTAAATACTTTATGATAATAATATGTAGAATATAATAAGTAATTTAATGTTAAAATAAAAATCATGAAAAAAAAAACAATTATGAAATGTGGAAATATTTATTTATCAATACATCTAAATGACTGGTTAGACTAAAAGGTCAAAATAAAAAAAAATATATTAGCCACAGTAACCACATTCCATCAAACAAACGCCCAATGGTAATTTTCTCATTTCAATTTATATTCTATTTTATATTTTACATTCACAAGTTAAAATTCAATTTTTATAATTTTACATGAGCATTCTTCATTAATGAAATTATCTAAAAAAAAATCCCTTAATTAATTCAAAAGTTATTTATTTTATTAATTATTTACTCACTTTAAAATTTTAATATTAGAATTATAATAAAAAAAGATAAATTAAAATATTTAATTAATGATGTGTGATATTAAAAAAAAATTATAAGAAATTAAAATATTAAAAAAGTTTATGATAATAATTAATTATTTAATTATTATATTAGAATATTATTCTTCAATTAATATAAACTCGAAAATAAATTTTTCTTGATAGAGATGTTTTGAGGATATATTTATGAAAGGGATTTTATTTTCTTGAAAACAAATTAAAAACTTATAACCAATAATAGTCTAGACTAGATCCTTCTATAACTGTATGTACAATAAACATTTCCATGTGGCGCTTCTGGTGGCTCAGTTGATTAATTTCCGATATTGAATATAAAATTAATAATTCTAAAAATTTACACTGTAAGGGGTGGGCCACGTTGGGTGCCAATTTGTAAGGGGGGTAGGCCCACAGTGGATGCCAACAGGCCCCTTACAAGGAGGAGGGAAGAAGGGGGAGAGAAGGGAGGGAAAATGTGATAGAAGAGAGAAGAGGGGAAATGGGAGAGGGAAAAAAATGGATCTTATGTGGAGAGGGAAAAAAAAGGAGTTTAAGGTCTCCACAGGTAAACAGGTGGATATCTTCTTGAAGGGGGAAAATATTACCCGCAGCTGCAGAGAACAAACTACCTTTCCTCCAATGGTCCAGCATAGATGAAGGTTAAATGGGCGCCATGCTATACTCAGAGGTAAAGCAGATTTAGAGACTGGTCAATAAGGATGTAGTTTAAGTTAAATTGAAAGACGGTTGTTTAAAAAGAAAACGTATAATTATAAGTTATAAGAAATATTATATTACTTCTCCACCATGGGAGTCAAAGAAAATGTATAATTATAAGAAATATTATATTACTTCTCCACCATGGGAGTCAAAGAAAATGTATAATTATAAGAAATATTATATTACTTCTCCACCATGGGAGTCACAAAGGATCCATCCAACATGGAGGATCATCAAAACACGTCTTTACATAAAGAACGCGGAGACAGGATAACACGTCTTTACACAAAGAAGGTTAGCATCTGACTGTCTATATAATGCCAAGTCACCAACCGTCGTCGGAATCCCCTAGACGTTGCCATTCAGTCATGCAACAGCGCCTGGGGTGACTTTGTCATATATATATATAATAAATATACATCCGTTACATCCTCCCCCTCTGACTCCTGAAGAAGTCCCAACGAAGGAGTCAGAAAAAGAGAAAAGCGAAAAACAATATTTAATAATACAAAAAAAAAAAAAAATAATTCATAAAGATTAAAGAAAAGGATATAATAATTCTTAATACTTAACTAGAAAAATTGAAAATATTCACAAAAATTTAAGAAAAACATAATAATCTTAATACTTAATTAAACAATTAATAATATAAAAAAAATCACAAAAATCAAAGAAAAATATACAATAGTTTTTTAATAATTAATTAGAGTCACCCTTTCGAGGTCGACCTCTCTTTTTAGGAATATATCTCCTATACCAAGAGCAAGTTTGTATAGGAAATGACAATTGTTGAAGATTTTTATCATTGCAATTCTTATTTTTTAATTGCTTAGATTCGATTCTTTCATTTATAAATTTCAAATTATTTCCGAATCTCTTTAGATAAGGGGTGATTTCTGGGACGAAGTTGTCATTGTAAATCACCTGTCCATTTATGTGCTCACCAAAAGGTGTAGGCTCTCCCCCTGCAGTAAAGATATTATTGGATTCGTTCAATAAGGGATTCGATTTCTGCTTTTGGGAGACGTTTAACATTTTGTTATCAATCAAAACACTAGATAAATAATCAATCCTATGAGGTTCAGAGGCGAAAAGGGGTTCCTCTTTCTCAAAGGGGTATTTTAATTTCATTCTATTATTAAAATACCATTGGTTTGAGCAAAGATCAATAATTAATCTTGCCTGTTTTAAAAAATCATTTCCCAATAAGGTTCTGGGGATTTTTTGATTTTGAAAAAACATCAGCCTGGTGGGCACTATTTTATTTTTAATATTTATAGGTAATTCAATTAAATCTACTTGATGCTCTTGGCTAGAGCCATCAGCTAAACTAATAGTTACTGATTTATTATAAAATGTAACATTTTTATTTTTTAAAATATTATATAATTTTTCACTCCCTATGGAATGAGAGGCACCAGAGTCAGCACATGCCGTACCCGTGGCATCGCCTATTTGAATGGGGAGGAGAGGGAGAAATCCTTTTTGTTCATTTGAAGATATTTTGATAGTATTACTAAAATTAAAAGTAGGATCCACTTTATTAGTTTTTAATTGGGGATTGCAATCAGTGCATTTGGGCTTAATAGTACCTATTTTCCCACATCCATAACATTTTTTTACATTTTTAAAAGGTTTCTCCATAGAAACGGTATCAGTGCCACGGGGGGCTACTTTATTTACAATTTTGCCATCCGTATTTCGGAGGTTGTCATAATTTTCAAGTTTTTTTATTAATTCAAGAGGCTTATTTAATGTTTCCCATTCATCTAAAAAGTGCTCACGACATTGTGATGACACGTGAGTTTTTAATTGATTTGTAATAATTAAATCCTTTAATGCCTCGAAGTTATTGATATTCAATTCCTTTATCCATGATTCAAAATGAACCAATAAGCTATGATAGAAATCAGTCCACGTGTGAGTGGGACATTTTTTACTGTTGTAAAATAATTGACGCATCTTTTCTTTAGTGATTTTAAATCTTTGCATCAAAAGGGTTTTAATATAATTAAAATCCATTAAATTTTTATCCGATTCTCTATATAACAACCTTACTAGGTCTAAAGGGAGGGTTGTAGATAAATAAGATACCCAATTTTCTTGAGGTATTTTAAAAAAATTCATCTGTCTTTCAAAGACCATTAAGTATGAATTAATATCATCATTTTTATTAAGTTTTGGGAGGCGATTGGCTAAATCTATTTGGGGAAAGGGGGCTCCTACAGGTGGAGGGTTTTGATGAGGTGAGTTAAGTCTAATTTTTTCTAACTCTAGCCTTTCAACTCTCTGTTCTATAATAGAATTGAGGATACCCTGAGCTATCTCATCATCAAAATCATCATGTGCTAATATAGCATCTTTAATTTGAATAATTTTCATTGAATTATTAATTTCAATGCCCAATTCATCAGCCAAAACTATTAAATCCTCCTTACGTGCTCTAGTGAGGAAAGCCATCTCTTAACAATAAATTATATACTATATTTTACTACTAATTATAATAATTAATTAATTGTATGTAAAAACTATAATATAAAAATAAAAATATATAAATTGAATATTAAATTAAATAAATCCTAATAACTAAATAATAAATAAATACAATGAAAGTAAAAATAAAAAATAATAATAATAATACAATGTCAATGTAACTGAGAAAGAGAGAAAAAAAAATTCAATTCTCAAACAAAGTATAAATAATAGAAAGAAAAATAAAAAAAAATCATAGGTTTTAAAACCAAAAGGAAAAAAAAAAAAAATATATATAAATGTACTTAAGTGTGGTTGTTCCTTAGGGCGAGTGTCACCATATGGTTGATTAATATTCACAAATTATTTGCACTAATATCACTTATTGCCTTCACAGGGGTGGGGAAAACAGGCCTCGACGTTGGGCGTCAATTTGTAAGGGGTGGGCCACGTTGGGTGCCAATTTGTAAGGGGGGTAGGCCCACAGTGGATGCCAACAGGCCCCTTACAAGGAGGAGGGAAGAAGGGGGAGAGAAGGGAGGGAAAATGTGATAGAAGAGAGAAGAGGGGAAATGGGAGAGGGAAAAAAATGGATCTTATGTGGAGAGGGAAAAAAAAGGAGTTTAAGGTCTCCACAGGTAAACAGGTGGATATCTTCTTGAAGGGGGAAAATATTACCCGCAGCTGCAGAGAACAAACTACCTTTCCTCCAATGGTCCAGCAGAGATGAAGGTTAAATGGGCGCCATGCTATACTCAGAGGTAAAGCAGATTTAGAGACTGGTCAATAAGGATGTAGTTTAAGTTAAATTGAAAGACGGTTGTTTAAAAAGAAAACGTATAATTATAAGTTATAAGAAATATTATATTACTTCTCCACCATGGGAGTCAAAGAAAATGTATAATTATAAGAAATATTATATTACTTCTCCACCATGGGAGTCAAAGAAAATGTATAATTATAAGAAATATTATATTACTTCTCCACCATGGGAGTCACAAAGGATCCATCCAACATGGAGGATCATCAAAACACGTCTTTACATAAAGAACGCGGAGACAGGATAACACGTCTTTACACAAAGAAGGTTAGCATCTGACTGTCTATATAATGCCAAGTCACCAACCGTCGTCGGAATCCCCTAGACGTTGCCATTCAGTCATGCAACAGCGCCTGGGGTGACTTTGTCATATATATATATAATAAATATACATCCGTTACAACACACAAATAATATTTATATTTTTATTTTAATTTCTAATATTCAATAATGAACCTTATTGAAAAATGGCTTGGACAGTGGAGAATCAAGGCCAACACTGATAAATCAGTTCAAGTAACCTTCACTCTCAGAAGAAAAACATGTCCACCCTTAAAACTTTGTAATGCAGAAATCCCACAAGCAGATGACGTTAAATACCTGGGTATGCACCTCGATCGACGGCTCACATGGCACATATATGGACAAAAAGGAAACAATTAGACTGCAAACTTAGAAGCATGTATTGGCTTATTGGACGCAAGACACAGCTGACCGACTCCAGTAAAATGACATTATACAAAACTATACTGAAGCCTGTATGGACATACGGCATCCAGCTATGGGGCACTGCCAGTCAGAGTATCATAGAAATACTGGAGCGGTTTCAAAGTAACACGATGAGAGCTATGTTCAATATTCCACCATACATGAGTAACAAATATATAAATCTAGACTTGAATCTGAGAACGGTGAAAGAGGAAATAGAGACTTACAGCAAGAACTACCAAACAAGACTCGACCAACATATTAATCAGCTTGCCGCAGAACTGCAGGGGGAGGGTAGTCTGAGATACTCTCGCCTCAAAAGAAAGAGTATACCAGACCTAGCAACAAGATTTGACGACAAGATATGAGAATGGTACCACTGGGGACACATCTCAGCTAATTTATTTCCTCTGATGTAAATCTGACATCAGATTAGATTATTGTTTCTGCAGAAACAGATTGCTAAGTCGCAGGATAGAAAAAGAAAAAAAAAAAAAAAGAAAAAAAAAATATTCAATAATATTAAAAGTAAAATCAATTTCAATTAAATTAGTCCTAATTGATTAATATTTACTAAAACAAACGAAGTAATATTTTCTGTAGTTAAATTTTTAATAAAACTAAATTTTATTTGTTAAAAAAGTGTTAAATTTAAATATGTTAAATATGTTAAATTTGTTAACGTCAATATGACAGATAAAAAACAAAAGAAATTAAATTCTATTAAAACCTTTTGAAAACAGACTTTCAACCAAATACTATATATCACTTCGGGGGTACAGGGGGCAGAGCATCTTGTCTAGGTGCGAAGAGCCGTTATCAAAAATAAAATTTAAATTTAAAATAATAATATGAATAAGAATAAATAAAATATAATTTAATTTAAATATTTAAATGATGTTATATTCAGTCTGATAACGTCACATGAAGACAGACATTATTCAAAATTCCTAGTTTTCTATCCACTTTTGAGAAATGTAGTTCATCCGAAAGAGGACCATTACCTACCACGTTTTCATTTTTTTCCTCTAAACTGACCTAAAATTAAAGATATATGTTTGATAGTTTTTCACATGATTAAAAATTGTATAAAACTGATATATATAGAATTTCAGCTTGATTGTATTGCTCAAAGTACCGGAATTAATTTTTTAACACTGCAAATCACGCGCCACCACGTGTCGTGGTGCCATCAAAAAAGAGCCAAACACGCACTGGTTTGATTATTTATATATATAATATTACTTATTAATTTTGATTTATAATTTAATTAATTAAATTTAATTTAAAAAAAATATATGCTATTTAATCCAATTCAAATTGCGAGATAGTCGAGTGGGGACACTCCAGCTTATTATTTTTTATTTTATTTTATTATTATTTTTATTATTATTTTTGTTTTTGTAATTTAAATTAATATTTTATATATTTCGAGTTTATGAAGATAATTTTACTTTAAAACCTAAATGAGGATTATTTAAATTATTTTAAAGTTTGATTAATCTAAACAAATCTCTCTCTTTCTTTTTCATATAGTGAAAGAAAGAGAGAATGTGTGTGTGTGTGTGTAGGTGTAATTGACACCTTTTAATGAGTAATAGGAGAAAAAGAAAGAAAGAGAGAGAGTGGATTGAAAGTGGAGATTGTGCGTTGTTAAAGATTTTCAAGCGCATAAAATTTGACTCCTCTTGAGTTCTAATTCCGTTTCTGCTGGTTGGTGTGTCGAAAGGGCTGGTCATCTCAGCCCAAACGCACTGATTAACCCTTAGCTTGCAGGGCCAATTTCCATATAAATCGAACTCGAAGCTTGTCTACCACTCAGAAGCAAACGCCACACAGACAGATCCTTTCACCCCTCCTCCATTCGCACACTCTCTCTCTCTTTCTTTCTGTCTCCCTTCTAAGTACCAAATTAAAGTCGCAGGTGCTTTGTCTCCTTTGAGGAGGACCACTCCTCTCCAACTAAGACATCGTACACTATCATACTAATCAACAAACATACTCTTCCACTCAATTATCATACCTTTATAAAATCAAAAACAGAGAATAATTAAAATTATATATAATTATATTACAACTGTAATTAATAAACACTTTATTTTAATGATTAAAAAAATATGACAATAAAATGTAATAATTTTTTATATGAATTAATACAATTAATATGAATATATATGGTAAATATAAATAATGATTATTAATTACATTTTAGAAAAGTTTATTTTATAATTAAATTAAATTTTATTATATATTTTAAAAAAAACAATTATAAATGAAATTAATTAAAATATAGTAAGTAAATAAATTGTATGTAGAGATGCATAAATTATAATTAAGTTAAATTAAAAAAATATGAACTTTCGAGTTCTGTAGAGCCACAGAAAAAGAAAGATATATTTAATCATAAATAGGATTTTTTTTCAATTAAATAAGTTTAAGTTTAAGTTATTCAATTAATATAATTATAGATGTTAATATAAATTACAATTTATTTAATTACAATTACAAATTATTTTTACAGATTGTTTTTTTATAATAAAATAAATATTATATAATATAATAAAATAAATAGAACTGAAATATTATTTTTAATTACAAAATAGAAGATCAAATTTTTTTTTATTAGATTAATAATAATAATACATGTAAATTGGTTTTTAATTAAGAGACAAATCGAGGTTCACTGAAAAAATGAAATCGATTTTTAATGTCCTTATATATATGATTAATTTAAACTATATTAATTCTATTATTTTATATACACAATTTGTAAATAGTTTATAAGTGGCTGTCACAATTCTGAATCTCACTTGTGATGTGTGCTATGTTGTTGCAAGCTTCAAACGAATTCTAGCAAACGCGGCAATTACAAATTTACACCTCCCCTCCTTAAGTCTCGAAAAGGTTTCGAGATATAAGGGATTAGTTTTTTACTATGAAAAAGAGTTATATCTTGGCCTCTTCTTCCGAAGGCAACTTCATAAATTGAATTTGATAATCTCCTTATTATCCGGTAGGGTCCACTTCTTAATGTTTCCAGCTTGTTCCTATTTAATTTATTGCCTTTTTCTATATAAACTAAATCATTGTTTTTAAATTCATAATTGCTTCTCGTTTTATCAATTCTTTTCTTGTTCTTTGTGAAATTATTTTTGGAATTTTGTATTGCTTCTTTCCGATCCTCTTCTAAGTTATATGTTTCTTGAAATTCTTTAGGAACAATTTCAGACTTCTTTCCGTATAGTAAATAGGCTGGTGAAAATTTTGTAACACTATGTGTTGTTTGATTGTAATCTTGAACACATTCTTCTGCTACAGTTGTCCAAGCCTTTTTCTCAGTGCTGTTGAACTTACAACGCATTCTATTTACCAATGTCTGGTTTAGACGTTCATTTAAACCATTCGATTCCGGACAATCGGTAGAAGTAAAAATCAATTGAATATTCTTTTTCTTCAAATAATCTCTAAATTCTCTTGAATTTATTCCTGCATATTGGTCTGCCAAAATAGTTTTTATAGAGTTATTCTTTGTTATAGGTTCAATTAATTTTATAAAATCACTTGCTGATTGTCCCCTGGATGTTGACATAAAAACATATCGTGATAGATGATCTACCAGGATATGCATGTATCTCTTAGTTGATTTATTTCCAGCAAACCCACCTATCGTGTCTAGAGACATAATTTCATATGGCTTGGTTGCTGGTCCCAATTGTGACATTAAGCCTATCACTCTACATCTTCTAGATTTATTTTCAATGCATACTGAGCAGCTTTTACAGAATTGATCCACCAGTTTATCCAGATTCTTAAAATAGTAATGAGGTCTTATCTTCTGAACTAGTTGACTAACTCCTATATGACCGTAGAAGTTATGTAGTTTTTCTATAAGTTTTTGTCCAAACGATTCGGATACAAAAATTCTATTCTTTTTGAAGCAGACTTCACCTTTCTTAATTATATTTTTTGAGTCTCTGATTTCATCTTTATTTAAGTTTTGATCAGCAATTATTTCTTCTAATATCACTAAATTTGTAACTTTCAAAACGTCTTCTTCATTTTCAAAGCTCTCTAGAACCGGGTTTCTTGATAAGGAATCAGCTTCTACATTTTCTTTACCTGGAGCATATATAATCTTGAAATTATATTGAGATAGATAATACATGAGATCGCCAAGAGGTTCATCAGTTCTTGCTTTTACTTTCAAACTTTCAAGCGGTTTATGATCCGAAACAATAATGAATTCTCTTCCTATTAACCAATGTTGCCAGTATAATATGGCCTCTTTGATCGCAAGGCATTCCAAGTGAATAGCTCTCTTTTTCTTTTGAGATGGGCTTAACTTTTTTGAAAAATATGCTACCGGATGAAGTATACCATCTTCTTGAGGTTGTTTTAATATGGCTCCTAATCCGATACCACTGGCATCACTATATATATATACCGGTTTATCTTGGCTATATATTGCTAATATTGGCCCTGAACATAAATATTGTTTCACAAATCTGAAGGATTTTTCACAGTCCTCGTTCCATTCAAATTTTACATTATTTCTTAGCAGATTATGTAATGGTTCAAGTTTTTCAACCGCATTTTCAATGTATTTATGATAAAAATTGATTTTTCCTAAAAATTGTCTCACATTTTTTTTATTTCTTGGCGTTTCAAAATTTCTAATTGCTATTAAATTGTCTTTATAGGGACTGACTTTATTCTTTTCAATAATGTGTCCTAGATATTTCACTGAATTTTTTGCAAATTTGCATTTGGATAGCTTCAGTTTAAAGCCTTCTTTCACAATTGCATTAAGTACAAGTTCTATATGATTCAAATGTTCATCAAAGGTCTTTGAGAATATTAAAACATCATCAATATAATTTATGGTAAATTCATTTAATTTATTGCGTCGTATAATGTTTGCCATGGTTCTCTGGAATATTGAGGATGATACCTTTAAACCAAATGGTAAACAATTCCATTGCCAGTGTCCATTCTGTGTGACAAATGCCGTTTTCTTCTTATCTTTTTGTCTTATAGGGATTGACCAAAAGGCAGAGTTTATGTCAAAAGCTGAAAACCAGTTGCATTCACCAGCTTTTACCATAATATCTTCGATTCTAGGAAATGGATGAGCCTCTGGCACAACTAATTTATTCAATTCCCTAAAATCTATGCAGAGACGCGATTTTCGACCGTCATCCTTTTTAAAAGCCATTGTAACAGGTGCAGCATATGGTGAGTTTGATTCTTCAATTAATCCAGCTTCTAGTAATTTGGAGACTTGAGATTCAATTTCTTTTTGGTCTGGCAATGAACATCTGTATGGCTTCTTTGAAACATATTTATCTTCTTTAAGTTTTATTTGCGCTTCTTCATTCTTAACTTTTCCAACATCATATTTATTTTTAGCGAAAACTGACTTATGTCTTTTTATTATTTCATCAATCTTTCTTCTTTTAGTATTCTCTAAATGATCCAATTCAACTTCATTCTCATTAATATATTCATTAAAATTGATTTGGGCCTTTATTTCATTTTTATTATCATTATCATTTTTATCAGTAATTATATTTTTATTACTGGTTTTTTGAAAAATTTTTAAATTTTCATCTTGAATGAGCTTGAATTTTTTTATTGCATCTAATCCTAATATGAGATCATAGGAAAAGTTATTATTTTTAATTATATAAACATCTAGATTATCTTCAATTTTGTTTATTGTCAAGCGAAGACGCGCCCGGCTGTTAATAAAATCTAAGCCATTAATTGTCTTGAAGATACTTCTATTTTTCATTATCTTAGCTTTTATTTGTTTTATAATATTGTGATTTATTAACGTTACATTGGAACCACTATCATAAATAGCTTTGATATTTTTTTGATTGTTAATTAAAACGTTCAATTTAATTAATGGCGTAAATTTTTCCGGGCCCGCTAGTTTTTTTGTAGTTCAATTGTCGGAATTTCTTCAATATTTTCTGTTAAATTTATATGAAATTGTTCTAAATATTTTTGTTTATTAAAACATAAGTCAGCGGGATGATAGCGATTAAATTTTTTTAGTTTTTCACACATGTAACATGGTTTCTTAATAACGTTTTTATTTGTATATATTTTTCTTTCTACATTATTCTGTTGGATATTCATTTTTGTCTGTATATTATTTGAATTCTTCTTGAAGTACTCTGAGTCATATTTTCTAAGAATATTCATTAGTTGATCCGTACTTTTAATTTCTTCTTTGTCTATATTATCTTGTATGTTCATAGGCAATCCAACAACAATATGATTAATTTTCGAAATTTCTGACATTGTATTTTCAGTGTCCAACAATAATTTTTCCTTTTTAATACTATAATCAACTAAGGAACCATTAATATATTTAAAGGTATATGCAAATCTAACTTCAGACCAACCTTTAGTAGCATATACTAACAAAAATGATTTTGACCACTCTGACCAGTTTTCAAGAGGTAAAGTTCTCATTTTTGAGCTATACCACTCTATAGTGTTTCCTTCTAGGAATAGTCTCATAGCTTGTATTTTTTTACCTTCATTTATCACCTTATATCTTTCACATTCCTTCTCAAATTTTTCTAACCATTCTTGAGCATTTTGTTTTGTTGACAAAAATCGATTTGTAAATTGGTTTTTAATTAAGAGACAAATCGAGGTTCACTGAAAAAATGAAATCGATTTTTAATGTCCTTATATATATGATTAATTTAAACTATATTAATTCTATTATTTTATATACACAATTTGTAAATAGTTTATAAGTGGCTGTCACAATTCTGAATCTCACTTGTGATGTGTGCTATGTTGTTGCAAGCTTCAAACGAATTCTAGCAAACGCGGCAATTACAAATTTACATACATAATAATATTTATTTTGAGAAATAAGATTAGTTTATGTTTTCAAACTTAAAACTAGCAATGTTTTTAATACTTTGATTAATTGATTATTTTAATTAAAAAACAATTATAATAATTTTATTAAGTTTAGAATATTGTCCGTTAAATGTTTCTATTCAAAATTCATTTTAATAAAAGAATTTATAAAAAAACCTTTTAGATTAGAAATATAATCAATATAATCATTAAACGAGGGTCTTAATACAGTCATCATTATAAGGACGATAAGTCCGTGAGTTTTTGAATTTCCCGTCTCTTAAATGGCAACATTGCTCCTGTCAGTAGGCAAATATCAGCTGACTCCTGTCGAAATTTAAATCAGCTGAGTCTTTTAGTTTCTGTTTGACATTCATTAATAGCAGACCTCCTCGTGATTTGAGATGAAAATGGAAAAAGGGGACTTCCATGAAAATCCATGAATTGCTCCCTCATCCGCCCTATTCTCCGGATTTAGTCCCGAATTTTTTTATTATTTTCATAGGGGTTCTAAGCCATTTCAGCAAAAAGGCCACTTGTGCCATGAAACAAATAATCATCCATCATTTCATCCAGAAAGAATCTTTACCGTGGCACAACCCGTAAACAATTTGATCCTGTCCGATTATCCCCCTCCCTTCTCCGACCAGGGAACTCAGATAGAAGAACAATTTTGATTTTGATTTACAACTCTAATAAATAGTAAATATACAAATAAATAACTACATAAAATATATATCACATATCAACAGAAGACTGGAAAGTGGCATTCGTTGGACATAAGTAGAATAAGTAATTAAATAAATAGTCAAATAGGGAAAAAATAGGAATAATATATATTTATATTAGCATAGTGATATTTATAAAAATGATTTATTATAGATGAACTGAAATAAACTTTTATCTTAATGATTTTTATTTATTAAAAAAAAATATAATTTTTTCAAATTCATTAATAATAAAATACGTTATATATGTATTCATATATATATATATATATATATATATAAATTAATTCATACTTTATTTAAGATTTTCTTTTAAGAATAAAATAACGATATTTGAATCTTTTATGTTTGTACTTATAATCCTTAGTAAATTAAAAATTTTAATTTTTTTTTTGTTTGTTTTTTTTTAATTTTTTTTATTTTTGATAAATATACCTTTTCATATTGATATTAATGCTAATATTAAATGAATATTTTTCGCATTTATTTGCAAAAACAACTCATTAAGAACGTTCATCGCACTCTCTTTCTCTCTCTCTCTCTCTTTTCATTCTCTTTTTTCATCTTTGTATTTCTGCCTGTCAACCTTTAAGAGAAAGAGGACGTGCCCTTTTTATTCAGTGAGCAATTAGTTTCAGAAAACGCAATTTGAAATTCCTCTATAAACGGGTATGAAAGACAGACAGACATAGAATGACTGGGAGAGAGAAAGAGAAAGGAAAAAGAAAGAGTAGGGGGATTCAATATGTCAACATCATTCATCTACATACATTTTCTATATTCAAATAATAATAATAATTTAGTAATAATAATAGCAGTAATAATAATCTAGATTTAAGTTAGAATTGAAATTAATTTCAGAATAATCTTTCAAATAGTAAAAAAGTAAATAAAAAAAACTAACATATAAATTAAATAATTAATAATTAATAATTAATTTTATATATATACTAGCTGCTCTCAGACTTCAGGCCTCTTCGAACCTCCACCCCCTGTACTCCCGAAGTGATACATGTTATTTAGTTAAAATCTGTATGCAAAAGGTTTTCATTAATTTTATTCCAATTAGTATATTAAAATATTCATATTTTTTGTGTTTTTTTTTTATTTTATAATTCTAACTATATCTGGAGATGCATAGAGGTCATGCAATTCCTCGTTATGAAGTCTCCGCCGTTCCCATGGCTTTATCTTTCCTCAGTGGCGTACCTAAGGGGGGGGGGGGTGCGGTCCCCACCGGGCGGCACTTATCTTGGGGCGGCATTTTTTATATTTAGTTATAGTTGTAAAAAGCAACTTATTCATTTCATATTTATTTTTTTCTTTCTTGAATAATAAATAATTATTATGATTATTATAAGTTTACTATTTGATTTATATAAATTATGATTAACTATATTATTCCTCGGTGTATATAAATGCATTTTAGTGTAAATTTTGAATTCTAATTCCAAGAACAGGATAATAATTTTATTTTATTGTATTCATTAAAATTCGTTGAATTCGTAAACGCATCTTTAAGATTATATAATAGGCAAAATTATCTTCGTTCTACAATGAGTCAATTAAGACTACAAAATCTTGCAATATTGTCAATAGAACAAGAAATTACAAATAATATAAATTTTAAGAGCATTATACACGATTTTTCTAGTAAATATTATATAAATATGTTTACGAGTGCATACAAATATGTGTAAAAAAATTTACTCTGTGTATTAATTAATATTGATTAAATAACTTAATAATTTATTTAAGTATGTGTATTAATTTATAAAAACCACTATTTGATTGACTTATAATAGAAAGGGCGGCAAACTGGAGATCGCCCCGGGCGGCAAAAGTTCTAGGTACGCCAGTCTTTCCTTGACCCATAAATGTGCGCGCGAAGAATCCTATTCTCAATTACTCTAAATCTACTCTCGTCTCCTAAAGTCATAGACCATGCCTCACACCCATATAATATAACCGGCAAACTAATTGTTTTATATATTAGAAGAAAAAGTAAAAATAAAATAAAATAAATAATACAAAAATTATAAAATAACTATAACAAAAGTATATAAGGGGCTCTGGGAGGGTTGCGGCTTATCTCTTACATTGTTTAAAATTGTCCTGGAATGAGTATTGGTGGGATTGGTTAGAAAGAGCAATAATATGAGTATAATAATAGTAAAGTGTAGTCCACATGCTGTTGTTCGCGGACGATCAGATAAGCAGAGAAGCATCGCGAAACGTAGCAAATCCGGATTAAATAAGTATAAGAAGAAAATAATATATTTGCAAATAAAATTGTTCATAAATAAATAAAATGTTACTATATACTTATTTGTAAATATATATATAGTTAATTATTTTCTAGTTTTTTATATTTTTTATATTCATACAAGATATATCTGGATATTTACTAAAAGTGAAAGGAAGTGATGGGAAGAAGAGACCAAAAGGGACCATTTCGTTATCTCTCAGATGCCGTTAATATTTTAGTTATTCCAGTTGGCCAGGCTATTCATCAACTACCTACCTTAAACACTTGAAGATTTATCGAAATCCATTACATTCATTTACTTACACTTACAACAGATGCAAATATATAGGAGTAGGAATGGTAATGGAGGGGGGGGGCGACCATAATCATGGTAAATGCAAAGAACCAAAAACACCTGCACACACCAGACAACAAATTTATTCCTATTTCAATAATTAAAAAAAAATAAAAGAAAAAAATTCATTACCCATTTTTGTTTATTACTCATGATCACACATAATTCTAAGTCTAATAATTTAAAATTTGATAGTCACTTTCAACATTTTTTTATTGTATTCTACACAACAGAAAAAGTAGAATTGAGCCGTTTATTTTGAAAGTGGCCTAACTCAGTTTTTCAATTTTTGTCGGTTATCATAGCTACATATACAACTTCGTGTAATTTATCAATGAAGTATTTCAGGTTGATTATATTCCAAGCAAATACAATAAATTTTTGACACATAAGTTTTCAGAATTAATTCAATTACTAAACCGAGAAATTTGAAACTGGCCTAACTTCATTTATACTTACATCAAGATTTTGGCGTGATTGAAATGTCATTAAAAGAAATAATTTATTTGTTCCCCAAGATTATTACAAGATTATTAAAAACTGTCTGAAAGGTAATAATTCTATTGTAAATAACATGAGACAAGAATATTTTGTATCGCAAAATTATTAGAAGACACAATTTTTAAACGGGTAAAGAATTCTGATGGAGAATCAGTAAACTGGTTAAAAATATTTTGGATGCGTTTTGTCAGAAATGAAGTTTTGAATTTATTACCACTTCGGGGTAGAGCAAGAAAATTCAAAAATTTCGTATTGACACTACTCTATAAAAATCTCAGACCAATTACAACAGCAAAATTCAATTTTATATAGAACCGAAATGATTTCTTCAAAACCCTTTCACACGGGGTAAATTGTTTTGTAATAAATTTATGTTTGTAATTTTGTAAGTTCTGTAATTAAAAAATGTTTTGAATCGCATAAATTATGTTTTCAAAGTGTTGTAAAGATATATGAAATAAATTCAGTATTGTTTTTTTTTCAATTTGTATCATCTGAAATTATGTTAAATGGACTTTGGCTCCTTCAAATTTTATAATGAATCTGGTTGTTAATTTTGAAAGTGACCTAACTCTATTCTTAATAAGAAAACGCAAATTATTCACTTAATAATTGTTACTATTTTAATGGCAATTATAAATTTACACCGTTAGCAGTCACCGTCATTAGGATCCTATACGTATATTTTTAAATTCATTGAAACGCAAACCCTTAATTATCTTCATTTGAAGATAAATGGATTTAGGCTACTTTAAAAATAAACAGCTCAAATCATGTTTCATAAAATAATCTTTTATGAAAATAAAAGTTTAAATTAAAATTGCGGTAACTTTCCAATCGAGTTATTATGACATGGATTTGGATAAAACTTTACCTTTCCTGGGTTCCTTTTTTTAATTCCAAATAATCTTTTCTTATGCAATTTTTACGGGTCGCTTCTATTTAGTTTACGAATTAAAAATTATTAAAGTTTGCATGTATAGTAAATCCATTGATATTCTATTTAGCTACCATGTTTTATTAATTTGATCAGCAGAGGGCACCACTAAATTCTCGGTTTTTTTCCCAATTCTGATTGAATGTAGAAAAAATAAAAAAATGAATGAATTAAATAATTGTCCTATATCCAAATCAAAAATTAGTGAATAAGTGAATAATTAGTGAATTAGCCAATAAAAATTAGTCAATAAATTACTTAATGGCACATTTCGGCGTTCATAACCAGTTAATATGTCAAACTTAAAAAATCTTTAATTAACTCGTAAATTAGAAGCGACCCGCAAAAATTACTTAAGAAAAGTTTATTTGGAATTAAAATAAGTTGACCTGTGGCCAGGTCCGAACCGACCGATGGTTTGAAGTAAATCAAATATCATGTTTATTTTGAAAAAAAAGTTAGTAGTTATATAAAAGAATTGTGATTATATTTGCAAATTTTAAATTTTAAATTATTTCATTGAGTTAATAGCCATTTAGAGTGCACTGTTGTTTGACACGAATTTAAATTTTTCTATTTTATATTTGTTTGAAAGTGGGCACATATATCTTCAATTTATTTTAATTAAATAGATTTAATATACTTAAAAAATTAAAATTAATGGTTTATTTATTATTCTTTACAAATTGTTTACAAAATTATTGTCACAAAATATTTTTTCATAAGGAAGTTTTTAAGTTTAGCAGAAGAAATAAACTATCCATTCGTAAAAGAGATGAACAAAATTATTTATTTTATAACTATTACTAATTATATAATGGTTTATATTAAAACATAATATTGGAAAATAGTAATTATCTATATATTAATAAGAGTTAATTTATCAACAAATTCAAATAAGTTGACCTGTGGCCAGGTCCGAACCGACCGACCGTTTGAAGTAAATTAATTTCCAGCTACAGAAACAATTTCAAATAATTTTAATATATCTATTAATATAATAAAAAACAGATATGGATACATAAATAATAAATATAAATATTTTTAATTTTATTTTATTATAAATAAAATAAATATAATATATATGCAAGACCAGGCTGTGACGTCATGAATGGCTGGATGACGTCATATAATTTTAAATTAAGAAAAAAACTAATAAAAATTATTTTTCTCGAGAATAAAACCAATACAAAGTGCATGATTCGTGGTGATATGTAAACAATCTTCTCATGTGAAATTTGGTGTGAAAATAACCCTTCCCTTCCTATCGTCGATCGCTAATACTACCACTTCCGGTTTCCGGATTTGCACCAAAAGTTGATCAATTCATCCCACTGATGCATTAAGTAAATATACCAAATTTACAATTTTTAATTAATTATTTATTTTTATTGATTTATTTAATTTAAAAGAAGATATTATAAATTCATTCGTTCATCCGTTCCTTTTCCTGCGACATCCCCTAGAATCTTCCTTATTTTCCTTGTATTACTCTCTTTCTCACTCAATCTTTTCTTAAGTTTAGTGTATTATTATTATTGTTATTATTATTATTATTATATTCATAATAATAAAAGGAATAGAGAAAGAGAGAGGGAAAAGTAGGAGGCAAAAGGGATGTTAGAATGTTGAAAAGACAGCTGACGCTTTTGAAGGTGTATTAGTTAGTTAGTTAGTTAATAAACTTTCTTAAATTATATACAAGAATATGAAAACATACAAATTCAAAAAGAGGGGGGAATATATCTCTTTCTCTCTTGTATTTAAGAGGGGTCCAAGAATAAAAGGGGATTAGAGAAGAAGTTTTGATCATATGAAAAGACAACTTTTCTTTATTCTACATATATATATAATATATATATATATATTAGTATATTCTAAATAATTAAGGAATGTATTTTAGTCATTTTAATGTTAAATAGATTGTAAAGGAAGGAAATTAATGTATTAAAATAAAAACATAGAATTAATTTAAATTTTAAATCCTCTCTATCCTTCACTTGCCCCTCAACTCTCTCTCCCTTTCTCTTTCTTTCTCTCTTTCTCCCTTTTCTCATTTAATCTTTATATTCTTTCTTAGATACACCTCCCTTAACTGTTCTCACCATCCCTCTCAATCTTCCTAATTTCTTTCCATCTTTTGTCTAAGCAACCACTTGAGTCTATCTTTGTCTCATTTTAACGAAGATTATTATATGATTCAACAATCTTGTCCCCCAAAAAAAAAACAAAAAAAAAATAACAAAACAAAACAAAATATTTCTATTTAAAGAAATTAATTAATATTTATGATAAATTGTTATAATTAATATCTCTTCTTTTTTTTGTTGTATAAGAATTATATGGTAACTCATTCATTTCATTTTGTTATATTTTAACCATATTTAATTTTAAAATAAAAAGTATACAAATTACTTATATATATATATATATATATATATATATATATTTATGAATAAAAAGAAGAATTAATTTCTTAAGTAACGAGATAGACAAAAAAAAAGGTTTAATTTATAGTAGATTATAAATGGCGAGTGAAAGAGGGTTGGGGATAGGGGGGAGGGGGGAGGGTAGTGAGAAGAGACAACAAGAGAGAAATGAGAGAGGGGTAGTTATGATGAAGGTGGAATTTAAAGAAGAAATTTCCGCTCTAATGGCAGCAGTTATTTTCCTTTGCCAAAAATCTTTTACGATAATTTTTTTTTTTTTTTTTTTGTTATTATACAACCATTTTCTATTTTAAAAGACAAGACAACAAACAAATTTGAGCAAAAGAAGAGAATGAGAAGAATATCTCTGACGATTTATTTTATACCATTCACTCTCATTTCTCGTATGTCTTTTCTTTTTTAATCTACACTCACCCCCCTCCCCACACTCATCCTCCTCCCCCCTCCTACACTGCTCTCAATATTTCTTCTCATTTCTAATTCATCACAATCTATAATTTTATTCTATCTTAATAAAACTACATTAATCATTACCAATTTGTAGATATATCCATTTCAAATAATTTACATTTTTTATATATTTTTTTACACATACATGTTACTGTCCACTTTAATAAACAATTTTCAAATTATATTCAGGATCGTTCTCATCAATTGTGGCACCCTGGGCTATACCGCCAATTAGCGCCGTAGGGTCTATCCATTAAAATTTTTAAATATGATTTTTTAATATTTCATTGCAGTTATGAATAAAATTATTTTGTTAAATGAAGTTCCCGTTAACTTACATTTCATTTTTAGTTTAAGCATTTAAAAATTTAAAAATTTTAAAAATTCTTCATCTTTACATTCGTGGCGCCCCTTAAGTTACGGCGCCCCAAGGCTGTAGCTCAAACAGCCTATAAGGTTAGTATCGCTATGTTATTTTAGTTTAAACTAAAGATATATACAATATACTTATATTAATAACTCCTAAATTTAATTTAATTTTATTTAATACACTAAGACCCCGTTAACGCGGGGGATACGTTCCATCAAAGTGGAGCGTAATGCGAAAATATTAAATAAAAAATATTTATAAACTTAATTATAATCAACTATATATAGTTTAATTATAATATTATTTTCTACATTTTCAAATGTCATAAATAAAAATCATTCCATTCCATTTATTTTTATTATTATAATTTAATTTGTATTTCTTATTTTTTGTTAATAATCTTGAAACTATTTTTTTCTCTCTTCCCTTGATTTATTTTTTGTTTTTTGTTGTTGTTGTTGGTGTGTGTGAATGTTTGTGTGTCCTGGAGGCCAATTAGTAGATCATTTTCCAGACAATTTCCCGTCCAGTTGTCAGAAAGAAAAGCTTTTCTTTTTGCTTAACCCCCTCCCATCCGTCTCTACCCTATTATTTCTGCACTGACAGTCTTTAATGGAAACGAACCTTCCACAATACCACCTCTCTTTTTTCTCTCTCTCAGTCTCTCTCTCTCTCTCCTCCATTTTTACTTTATATATTACTCACTCTTCTCTAATTCCTTTTTAAATCACTCATTCTATAATATTTCATAACCTTTTGCTTTTGTTCTATTCCTGATTAAATACATATTTCATTAGATATTATATATATATATATATATTGCCCGAAATTTCAACCAGATTTATAATTAATAATAATAAAAAAAATATATTAAAAGTAGGAATAGAGGTATTATTCATTTATTTTTTTAAAAAAATCAAAAAAAAATCAAGGAAAGAAAATGATATTTAAATGAACGTAAAAATTATATAATATATATATAAATTCTTCTTCTAGGTCAATGATGGCGAACCTATGACCCGTGGGTCAGAGACTGACGAAAATTTTCGATGTCGAGATTTTGATGTTTTTATATGTTTTAAAGATCCCTGCGTCATTTAAACTAAGGTTGAAAAAAATGTCTCTCTGTGTGTGTGTGTGTGTATGTAGTCAAGATTACGCAAAAAAACGGTTTGAGCTAGAATAATGAAATTTGGTACACGTGCAATATTCAAAATTCGTAGTTTTATATTTTGGGAAATGTAGCTCATTCGGAAGAAGATCATTACCTACCACGTTTTCCTTTTTTTTTCCTCTAAGCTCTAAACTGACCGTAAAAATGAAGCTATATGTTTGATAATATTAAACATGAATAAAAATTGTATAAAACTGCTATAAATAGAATTTCAGCTTGATTGAATCGCTGAAAGTACCGGAATTATTTTTTTAATAGGTTGACTGCTAATCACGCCCCAGCACGTGACGTGATGTCATCAACAAAGAGCCAAACACGCGAATTAATATTTAAAATTTTTAAATTTTGACTTACAAATAAAGGTAAATGTTTTAAATTTAAAATTAATATATGTTAATTAATTAATTTAATTTAATACTATAATGTAAATTTAAATTTTTTAATTCTTCAATTAATAATAAAATTATACAATTCAATTAAACTTAATTTATAATTTAATTTAATTTAAATATAATATATGTTAATTAATCCAAATCAAATTTGCGAGATAGATTTTTTTAACTGTATCACTGTTAAGGGTCCATTTTTCGGCGGTATACAAAGCCATAGAGAAGACCAGCGATTTGACTATGAGAAATAGTAAGAAACTATTGATAATAAGACTGTTATCCTGACATATTTTATTTAATTTTGGATTCTACGATTTATTTCAGCATCACAGTCGCCTTGGTTAGTGATCAAGGACCCAAGGTTATTAATGTAGTCAACCACATTGTAGCTCGCTATGACGGAGAGCATCTTTGTGATATATAAATTACAGGAATTAAAAATAAAAAAAATTATAAATTTAATTTATTCGAAAATTATATATAACACTAATTAGTAGTTCGCTTGAATCAATATTTTGGATAAATATTAAATGTTTGAGTGAATAAATATAAATTAATTCGTCCAATTTTGCTATACATATTGACAATTGGTTACCCCCCCCCCCCATCTAAATCTATGATTTGAAAAGTATACAATCACATAATATATAATAATTATCTTGTTTTTAAAAATTTTTTGTAATATTTTCCTGCCAAAATACAATAAACAATCCTAACAACGCATATAATATCAATACAATAATTAACATTTATTATTATATCCATTCTTTCTTTTAAAAGTAAACAAATAAAAATTCTACTTTATTTCAATTCTCACTTTCATTTTTTTTTGTTGTTTCATTTAATTAATGAGATTATATTTCAAAAAAATACTTAAGAATATAAATAATAGTACTGTTTTCCTTCTTCTTTTTGAGTTAAAATTTCCTTCGGTATTATTATTATTATTATTTAAGTAATTTATATCCAGTCATTTGTTACAAGAATTATGGAAATAGAACACGAAACTGATATTTTTTTTATTTCGCTTATTGATGGAGGTTTCATGAAATATACATATATCCAGTTAAATATACTCTTTGAATAAAATTAATTTTAATTGTATAGATAGGACCTTAAGGAAAAGAAAATTATAACATCCTATGTTGTTATTAATCTTTTCATACACTATTTTTATTCTCACCTTTTGTTCTTTCTTTAAGTTAATATTAAAAAAATAAAAAAATATAAATTATATAATATATAATTATATAATTAATTAATAAATAAAATAATATATATAATTAATTGGTAATATAATAAATTATATAATTATATAAATTTATATTATATAATATAAATATGTGTGTGAATTTTTTACGAGAGGCGCCGCAGGGTAGGGGACAGTGTAGCTGGCCCACATTTACGAAGTCCTGGGTTTAAGTCCCGGGCCTGGAAAGGTAATTACTTTAGCTGGAGTCAATCCGGCCTCCGGGATCAAAATTGGGAAACTACTAGATAAAAAGTAGCGCCTACGATCAAGAAAATCAAGATAAAGGTTGATAGGATACGTTCTACTGATCATAGGAGACCTAATTGACATAACCGACTTGGTAGTCGTTGTCCTTGCGTAGGACGAACAAAAGACAGAGGTTGATTTTTTTTACTTTTACATTATATTGTATCTATCTAATCCAATCTTTATTGTTTGTTCAAAATTGTATTTTTCAATATATATATATATATTTGTGTCATTGTGTATTTGATCTTGAAAACAGCTCACTGGATTTCATTAAAATTAAGTGGTTTTGAACCGAAGAAATCGATCTATGTATTGAATAAAATATATCTATTGTAAAAATATTTATTATTTCCTAGAAAGCGCTATTATCCTTCAAAATACTCTTGATGGGAACTAGAGGGCGTTACGTTTAGAGCAGAAGTTATATATATAACTAATAATAAAAGTATAAGTTTAATTAAATTTTTTAATTCTTGACATTTTTATATATATTTTTTATAAATAAATGTTATTTTTAATATATTTTTGTTTGGATGTTTAACACGATATACTCATATTTTAAAATTTTATAAATATTTTATAAATATTAAAAGAAAATATTAAAGAGAATGATGAAAATGTTTTGAAATTTTTTTTAAATTTGTTAAATTTCAAATGATTTTCTAATAACACGGAACACATTCAATCATCATCAGAACATATTATAATAAAGATAGACGGTCTGGCTTAACTTAACAAATATATGCACTGATATTGAACGGCATCGAAGCAGAAAATAGGAAGATATACGGATCCAATGTAATCTTAGCTTATCTCCACTTGGTTAGCTGGATAATCGCGTTCGATTCTTTTTTATATATTTTTTTTCAAATCACATATTTTTATTTTATAAACGTATAAAAATATTATTTTATTAAATTACTTCAATAGAAATCAAAATTATAATAAAAAATAAATTTTATCGTTTAATTTACTTTAATTGGATTTGAAATTTTCTAAAAAAAATGAGCTGTGGCCAGGCACAGAACCGACCGAAAATTTGAAATAAATTAATTTCCAAACAATATTATATATATGTATGTATATAAATTATAAAAAAAAAAATATTTTAAAAACTTGAATTAAAATGACTAAATTATATTATCTTGGTTTTTATTTTTAGTTTAATTACTCAATAATTAATTACTACTATATTTTAAGTGAAACATTTTCCGACAATGAATATAAAATTAATACTTTGTAAACTACCACTTTCGGTTTCCGGATATATAGCAAGAGTTGATGAATTGCTGATGCTACTGAACCATTAAATAAATATACCAAATTTTATCAAAATCCGTTGAGCCGTTCAAGCTATACAAAGACGGACAGACATTATTTATTTTAAGAATAATTAAAATTATTTTTACATTTTAATTGGAATGCCGTTTGGGGATGTGAAGGATTTTTAATATTGAATTGATGGGATTTGATTAGGGGTTTGGGACACGACTTCCTCAATGGAAGACGAAGAAAAGTCGTGGCTTGCGTGAGCAGGGTTGCATCCCTGAAGTGGCCTATCTCTATCCGGATCATAGAGAGTGTCCACCCGCTACTCCTAAAATATATATAAATAATAATCAATTAGTTTTTTTCGGTAAAAATAGCGCTAAGTATAAAATTAATATATTATTTAACCATTTTAATTTATCAAATAAATTAATTCAGTAATTAAAATGAAAAAAAATCAACATGATTTTAGATTTGTATCAATAAAAATTTTCTTAAGAAAATTATTTTGGAAAGAATCTTTTTCAATTTCTATTTGAAAATAAAAATTTATTAGTTTTCGTATCCTGGTATTAATCTTTATCTGTGCCAACTTTCATTTCAATCCATTCATTTATAGTATTGTAGATATCTATATTCTATATCATATATACTATAGTTCTGTACTATACATACATATATAATAAAGAGATAGATATCTTATTTTACATTTAGATAAATTAAATAAAATAAATAAATTTTAATTATTTTATTTGAGTCTCTATAATCATAATAAATTTTTATTTTAAAAAAGACAATTTATTAAAAACGTCGTTTTTTGTTAAAAATCCTAATATAACAAAAATATTAATTTAATATAAAAAAATTTAATAAATATATATTGTATATTGATTGTATTCAGTAAAACGAGAGGGAATAGTTTTTTTTAGAATGAAATAAGAATAAGATCGAAAAGATAGATATACTAGTATTTTTAAGTCAGCTTTATAGGAGATGAATTTATTTTTCTTCTTTTCTTTTTTCTTTTTTTTTCTTGCTGCTGTTGATTTTTTTTCTCTCTCTTTTTATTTTGAGAATAGAACCTTATCCTACCTATCCTCCCCCCCCTCACCCGTCCGTCATACTCTTTCTTACAGTGTCGATATTTTTTCGTCTTCTTGTACACCAATTTGTTTTTGTTGATTTTTTGTTTTTTGTTATTTTTTTTTCTGTAAAGTTGAAGAAGTAAAATAAATCCATTCATCCAAGATAAGAAAATGAAACCTAAAATAAATAAATAGATAAATAAAGGTGTATTTTAGGATTAGAGGGATGAATTCTTCAAATGTATATACTATCTATATAAAATAAAAAATATTTTCATAATTGAATTCTTAATGAATAAATTATTATGATTTCTTATAAGGTAGATAATTATAATTCTTAAACCTTAAAAATGTATTTTTTTTATTTTCAAATTTTATGGATGAATTATACTAGTATATAGGAGGCAACTAGCCGAGAGTGTAGCGTAGCAAATTTCTACACAAGAAGTCGGCGTTCGATTCCAACTAAGAACAAATTTTTTTAATAAAATTCAATTTAACATCAGCTGCCTCCGGTTCCAGGAACTGTCAGTTCCTGGTTCTATACAAGCGGAAGGCAACGGGAAACCACCGCATTAACATTCCCAAGAAAAATTATCATGGCTGGGCAGCTTCTAAGGCTATTCTAGTCATGATGATAGCCAAACGCCGAAAGGGAGACGGCACCTTAAGTAGAAGATATTAGTATATGTATAAATTTTAATAATTGCTGAAAATCTATTCATATTAATGAAATAGATAATTTAATTATAAACTAAATCTATTTTAAAATTAATCATTATTATTATTATTATTATTATTATAAAAATATCAATTCATATTGAGGTTATATTATTATTATTTGAATTTTTGAATATTATCCGATATATATAAATTTATTATTATATAATTGTTAATTTTAATATAAATATTTTGTTTTCTTTTATTAATTTTTTTAGGAAATTATTCATCTAATCATAAATTAGGGTAACTATTAAACTATATTTTATTTAATAAATAATTAATATAAAGTTTTATTTTTAAATAAGATTAACTTACCTATTTGGTATAGAAACTTTTTTTTTAAACACGCAAATTCATATAAATTTTCTTTTTTTCTAAATGTGACTTTAATTGGACATGCAATTTTATATCAATAATCATAATAATAATAATAATTTAAAAGTTATAAATTTACAAAATTTACTTTTATATTTGCCACTAACCTTATTTCTAGTCTTATTATTATTAATAGATTAATATCAAAATAAATAAATAAATAGAAAAAAAATCAATATATAATTAATTGAAATTCTAAGTATTAAATTATTATTATTATTATTATTAGTTGTAGTAGTAGTAGTAGTAGTGGTAGTAGTAGATATAATAATTTAGTAGTATTTAGTTTTGTATACATGTAAAGTAAATAAATATCTATATTGATTTCATTACACTTATAAAATATTTTATTATTATTAGTTATCTCTACCTGAATATGAAAAATTAGTATTGAAATTTAACGCTCGTTAACTCACTCGAACACGTTATTGAAATATTAGCATACATTGCGTGAATAATATAAAATTAAAATAAAAAAAGAAAGATTTGAAATGACTTGGATCTTAATCTTATCATAGCCACCAATAAAATAGTAAAAAAAAAACGTTGCTATTGAGATTTATTTTAAGATTAAATTTTTTTGAAATAAAAATTTTTATTTTTGTTTTCTGAATAAATTCAATGGAAAATATATACAATAATTTGTTTAATGGAATCATTATCGGGAATTTATATACAATGCTTACTCTTTTGTTTTTCTAAGAATGTATAATTCGAATAAAATTAATTTTGTCTGTTATCTTTAATATATGAAGAATTATTTTCCATGTAAAGCAAGATCATTTTTTTATGAAAGAAAATAAATATAATTTTTGTAACTTACTTTTTTTTAATGAACTTTAACTAAGTAATTATTATTGAAAAATATGACAATATTTTGTTTAATTGAAAATTTTCATTTAATGAAATTGTTTAATTTCACCTGTTTTTTACTTGATTATAAGAATTTTGTATTAATTTAACATGTACGTTTTTTAAAGATATTTTTGAGTTTTACTAGTTTATCAGTTTTATTATTATATTTCACAATTTTTCCTATCTATTAATCTCTGTGGCTCTACGAAATTCGATAGTTGTTGGCAACATTTCCCCAAATGTCCCTATCCTGAGTCACAACCATCCAACTCCTAACCTCTCCAATCTCTCTCACGTCCCTCCCTACCTTGTCCATCCAGCGCATCCTTGGACTTCCAAGAGGACGTTACCTAATCGGTCTCCCCACCAATATATTTTCGCCATTTTTTTCTCCTCCATTCTAACCATTTACCCTGCCCATGGCAGTATTCTCGATTTTATAACTCTAACTATGTCTGGAGATGCATAGAGGTCAAGCAATTCTTCGTTATGCAGTTTTCGTTAGTGTTCGGTGACCTCATCTTTCTTTGGCTCATCAATATGAAGAATCCTATTTTCAAATACTCTAAACGTAATCTCGTCTTCTAGGGTCATTGACCAAGCCTCACGCCCATGTAACACAACCGGCAAAATAATTGTTTTATATATTTTAATTTTGATTCTCTTGACGAGATAAACCCCTTTACTTGATAATAAGAGGCGTTACTCAATTGCAACCTCGATTTTGACAAATTATTAATATTACAAAGAACCCAAATATTTAAATTTTTCTTCATTATGGAATTCTACATATTATATATTAAGATTATGTGTTTTCAATTTTTCCTGTATATTCAAAGTCATCCTTTATTCAGAATTTGTTTATTATTTTCTAAAATATAAAAAAAAATTATATCTTTATTAAAAGTCAACTATACTAATAATTGTTCTTAAATATCGCTTAAATGATAAATAATAATGGAAATTATTTTTTTTAAATAAATCGATTATTATTAATATCAAGTATTGATAACAATCTCCAGAGAAAAGGACGATTTCAATAAGTTAAATTTGAGTAATGTGTTTTAAAAGCTGGATTAAATAAGAAGTTTTATTATCTTAATATACCCACGCTAAAAAGAAGGAAAAGTTATCGTGACACAAAGGCTAATACTTCTCCAGAATGGTTATATGAATACACCTGGTTTTCAGCTTAAAAATATATTTTCTTATCATTCACTCATTTAACTCACCCCTTTCCCTCTTCCATCCCACACGGGAGAAGTTTTTAAGAAATATCAAAAGTATTAAAAGAGTAAAAATTCTATTATTTTCACCAAAAACACCAAAAATTTATTTATCAGTTCACAATTCTTTTCAAGAAAGATATTAAAGAGTGTCTTCCATACAATCAATCACCGAAGAGGTTACAACTTTAAACATGATTAAGAAATAAATTCTTTATTTCATTGGTAGTTAAAATAAAATGTATTCATCTCCAAACTTTACTTTTTATTGAGATCGTAGGGACACAGGTGGGTACGTTGATTAAATTGGTGGGTTTGAAAAAAAAATCAATAGTATTAATAGTTTGCAAGCGAGTATATTTGGTTGCATACACAGAATAAAAAGGGGTCAATAAAAATAAATTTTTAAACTTTGAAAAAGAAAATTAATTACTCTTTTATTCCAATTATAAAACCTCACTTACCTTTAAATATCATATAAATCAAAACAACCATCAACTATGTATAAATAATTTATATATTTCTTATATATATATATATATATATATATATATATATACATAATTTTAATTCCTAAGTTAAATTCATTTAATATGGAAATTACAGTCATCTCTTGTGGAAATTCTAAAGTGTATAGTAAATGAATAGAGTAGGGGCAAAAGAGAATGGTGGGTAGGAATGGATGATGGAGAAAAATGGGGTGTGAGAGAGTTAGAACGAGAGAGAATATGAAGAAGTGAATGTAAGTATGTCTTGTATTCATTAATGAAAATTGAATCAGAACGAAAGTGAGAGAGAAGAGCATACCAAATAGCCAACCAACAACATATATGAATTTGAATAATAATAATAATAATAAAATGAATGTTTAATTAATTTACAAAGTATTTTATGATAATTGAATTGGAGAAGTACTGATGAAGATATTAATGTTTATTCCATTATAATTATTATTTCTCCTAATTTTCTTATATATAAAATCGCAAAAGATTTGTATACTATATAAATAAATAAATAAATAAATATATATATATATATAAATTTATATTATAAAATGAAAGGATGGTTTAAATTGGTTGTTTGATGGCTGGTCCTGAAAAGGGCTGTTTAAAGGCTAAATATCGCTTTTGGCAATTAGAAATGAAGTGAACGTTGTGAAAAAACGAAAGAGAGAGTTATATATGTGAAATTAGCTTCTCATTGGAAAAAAGTCCTAACCAGTATAAGTGGAAATAGCTAAATTAGCTGAATAGATCCAAAGAAGACTTAAAAAAGATTGAGTGACTTAATTATTGAGGCAATAACCAATTTAATGATCAATCAATAAATTTGATTATAATATAATAATAATATTAATAATAATAATAAGAAAATTAACTAACTTAAATGAAATTAATAACATCTCAATGCATAAATAGGTGAGCAGTAACAATATTCCTCCAACCATTCCGATTTTTAGTTCCATCCATTTGTAGCTCTCCCATATTTCCCTCATCTCTTCCTTTATATATTGAACAAAAATTTGTAGATAAAAATCTAAGCATAGAATGGACTTTTTTTCAATATGAAATCAGTCAGTCATCCTTCAACTTTCTTCTCTTTTCTCCCCAAATTTCTCTTTTCTTATTTTTTTCTTATGTCAATTGGCATCTTTTTATAAGATTTTTTTCTTATATATTATTACATCTATCGTTTTGATTAGCATATATATGAAACGAAATAAATTCCACCTTCTTTTTCTTTAGTATATTATATATATATATATATTGACAGTTTATATAGGATAGTGGAAAGTTGTAGAATGATAGAAAATAAAATGACAAGAGATGAAAAAGTGAGTGAGAAAGAGGTTAAGATGTAAGGTGGAAGGGGAATGGTAGAAAGTAAAAACTGAAGGAGAAAGTGATATAAAAATCATATAAAAATATAAATAAATAAATAAATAAAAATAATAATAAAAAGAAATAAAGTTTAATATATATGTATGTATAATATATATTCTATAATATAATCTTTGACATTTTATTTTTTTTCTAAGGCAATCTTATTAAAAATATTATTATATTTTTTTTATTATACCTATATAAAGAATTTAAATTGACATTTATATATTTTGTTATATTTAAATAAGAAAATGTATATTAGGGAGGAAGGCTTATCTATTTTTTTTTATTTATTTGAACTTTCGAAAATAAGAAATAAATAAATAAATCTTAAAATATTGTATTATTTTTTAAACTTGTTCATAAAATACTTTGATTTTCGAAGAGCTCTAATGAGAAATGACAGTTCAGGTCCGAAATTTAACCCCAATGCTTTCTTTAAAATAATAGTACTTGTATTACACAAGTGAATATTTAAGATTATTTTTTTTTTATATAATAAATAATAAAGAGTGACACTCATATCATTTATATTTTTGTGTATTTTACAAGTTATTGCGTGTATGTTTTATAAAAGTCTATTCATCATGACGATACTTGCTTTACCCTTAGCAGATTTCTAAATGAATGTAACTTTAAAAAATTTTAAACTAGATCAAAGACTCAATTGTCTCAATTGACTTTGGTTTCATTACGTAATTATTAATTACCATTATGTTTTAAGAGCGAAAATGATTTAAATACTAAATAAAAATAAAAAATAAGATCTTTTAGACAAATTATATAAATATTTGTCTTTTTAAAATTGGGTAAATATTTTAAATTTAAAAAAATACAAATGATTATATTCTATTATAATTTATTAAAAGGTTTCTTTTTTTTATTTATTCTGTTTAATAAATTTTCTTTTAAAAATACACTTAATACAGTGAAAGCTCTATATAAGCAACCGCTCTATAAACAACATTCTTTATAAGCAACTGTTTCGTATAAGAAACTTATTTTTTTAAAGCTAAATATTTGAGTTGACAGCTGTACAACGTAACCTCAAATTATAAAAAATTCTGTTATCGGAATGTTTATCTTTTGTGCTGTCTGTATTGAAGTTAATTTCTGTAAATTAGAAGTTACTAGAATTTCTGTTAGTTTATTTTAATTAATTAATTAATTAGTTAATATGTTTGTTCTTTTTTCCCTATAAACATCTTTTCCCAATAAGAAACTTTTTTAGTGAAATTGGTTCAAATAAGTTGCTTATATAGAACGTTCATTATATTAAATTCAGAAATATATGAGTTCAATTATAATACTTTAAACTTTGTATAGTTAATTATAATATTAAAATATAGGTATTATTCTCCTTGAGAATATTTAGAATAAAATTATATCTTGATAAATTTCTAAAAAGAAATTGATTATGAATAATAATACACTATTTATAATTGGAATCTCCATCTGTATATAATATATAAATTTTAAATTTAAAAAAAAAAAACGGAAATTGTTTTAACCAAATTAACTCATCCAACTTGGATGGGTAAATAAATTGTCTAGGATAGGGCTTATAAGTTTTTTCTAATATTAAGAGAATATCATACAGATTCAGGCCAAATCGAACAACATCCGATAATAAATAATTAATCTCGCAAAGAATAACCAATATTTCTGTACGCCAATTATTATGTATGACTAACAAGTTTAAATTAATTCCTATTTAAATTAAAAAAAATAAATATTTGAATTTATTTAATTTTTGAATGGTTGTGGGGAGAAAAAAAAATGAGTTTTAGTTTTATTATTCAAATGAATGACAACCTATTACAACCTAACTTTCAACTAAATAATACAAATTATTTCGAGGGTAAAGGGGGTCAAGACCCCTGTCTAGGTGAAAAGAGCGCCTGTCTGGGCAGCAAGTTTATATACTCAATTTTAAAATTGTGAAATTGCTTATTATTTTTAATAAATATAATTTTTTTAATCTAGAAGTCAGCTTCAAAGAGCATTACAAAGCCAATAAATATATAATTTATGTATTTTACATTGCTTCAATTGATTTATTTTATTTTTTTCAATTCTCTTATTCACCCATTTCATTATACTAATTGATAAATTGATATATATATATATATCTTCTGTTATTATTCATTATATATATTTACATATATATATATATATATATATATATATATATATTTGTTTTTCCTTCTTAACTATTTTTTTCAAAGAAAGTTTTTCTTATTGAAACAATTTTCTTTTAAAACAAAAAATAAATAATAAATAATAAAATAAAATAGAAGGAAACGAGTAGAATATTTCAATCTAAAAGAAATAATATTATATAAAAAATAAAACAACAACAACATTGACGACAACAGTAAAGTTTCCTCCTCTTTTTCTATCTATCTTTTTTTCATTAGTATTGTTTCCCTTTACTTGCATAACAAATGAATAAAGGAAATAACTGAGAGAAAGGGTTGGAGATGAAGAACAATTTAACAGGAATAAAAAAAATACTTTATAAATGGTTTATATTTATCACATTCAACCTCAAGAATATAATAAATAAAATATACTAATCGATATTAGAATTGTGTGTGTGTAATGGATTTAATTTTTATAAAAATATTTTTGAATAAACAAATGTGTGTGTGTTAAGAGAAATTATTTTCTAACATTCCCCCCCCTTTAATTCAAATTATTCTATTTGATAATATCAATTAAATAATAATTTAATTTATAGCACGGACTAAAAATTGATTTTATTTGGATATCAGAATAACAACTTGTGGGAAAAATGAATATAATCAAAGTTTATCATCAAGATGGAACTAAATCCAGCACAAATCCTATAATATATTTAAATATAACCTCTAACTTTTGATAGATACATCGCCTAACAAGTGGGATAAAGTTGTTGTATGATCAGTAGAACTGGTCCCTTCGACTTTTATCTTGATTTTCTTGTACGGAGGCGCTATTTTAAATGAAGTAACTTTCGAAATTTGATCCGGTAGGTTCAATGGAATCCAGCAAGAGAAATTTTCTTGCCAGGCCAGACTTGGATCCACGAGGACCTCCAGAGTGCGTGACGTCTTTTCATATTATATTACAAACATAAAAACAAATTTGTAACGGACAAAGTATTTATATTTTTTTTTATTATTCATTTTATTTTGCTTTTCTATTTTTACTTTCCCGCATACTTCGTATAAGGGAAGTATTGGAATCGTCAAAAATTTCGACTTCGAGATTTCGATAGATCTTGACGTTTTAGACCTCCCTGAGTCGGAAAATACCATTTTTCGAATTATGTCTGTGTGCGTGTATGTATGTAGGTATGTATGTAATGTCTGTGAGCAAATTTACTCAAAAACTAATCAAGCTAGGACTTCGAAATTTGGTACACCGATATTATTCACAGTTTGTAGATTTCTATCAAAATTTCGTCAAAATCGGTTAACCGGAAGTGGTACTTTACCTACACTGGTTGCGTTTACCTTTCAAGTAAAGTACCTGTTTGCTTCGAGATATTTGCTTCATATTTTGTATATAGATTTAAAAATATGAAAAAAATTCAGATACCAAATTTCATCATGATCTGACTACCGGAAGTGACATTTTACTTATACAAGTAGCGTTAGGTGTAAATTATAAATATATATAATAGTGTTAAACCATTTTACTTTATAATTTAAATTAATTAGTTTGTTTATTTTTATTGTTGTTAAAACATAATAATAATAACCTAATTACCTATTTACAGTGCCGCCCTAACCACAGGGCTAAATGGGCTATAGCCCCAGGGCGCAAGCCTTTTGAGGCGGCAATTTTTTATTTACGATATAGTAAAAATTTATTTTTCATTTTATTAGTTTTTACTTATTTTTAAATTAAAACACTTCTTAAAATATTAAACTGATTTTTATTTCTTTCAAATGTGCTGAAAAACGATAGATAGAGAAGGGCAACGCGAAATAGGAGTAACACCCTACCGATCGTACTTTTGTTTCAGTCGCATTTGAACTGTCGGAGCTGTACTGGAGTTAATATAAGACCACGAATCATATAATAGTTCCGATCAAGTTCTAAGGATTAGACTAAAAACTGATCGGTACTGTCATTATTGAGATAATCCCCTCAAATCTGGGTAAACATTTATACCCATCTTTTAAATAAGTGACTTTAAAGAAAAGTTACAATGAAGATAACAGTTTATTATAAAAGTAATAAATAGTTTTTTTCTAGTTCTGACACTTGTTTTGTATAACTTTTTCGACTCCCATTTGCCATTCTGTGTATTTTCTTAGGAAGAAGGGCGCATTATTTTTAGTAGCCCATGGGCGCCGAATTCCTTAAGACGGCCCTGCCTATTTATATGCGGGAAAGTCTAGGGGAGGACACTCCCGCTTTTTCTTATTATATTAACAAAGTTATTTTGTCGCATTAATGTTAAAATGTTATATATAGATAGATATAATATTTCGACTAAGGGGAGGAACAATCTCTCTCCAAGTTTTTACTTTCCCGCATACTTCGTATAAGGGAAGTATTGGAATCGTCAAAAATTTCGACTTCGAGATTTTGATAGATCTTGACGTTTTAGACCTCCCTGAGTCGGAAAATACCATTTTTGGAATTATGTCTGTGTGTGTGTATGTATGTATGTATGTATGTATGTATGTATGTATGTAATGTCTGTAAGCAAATTTACTCAAAAACTAATCAAGCTAGGACTTCGAAATTTGGTACACCGATATTATTCACAGTTTGTAGATTTCTATCAAAATTTCGTCAAAATCGGTTAACCGGAAGTGGTACTTTACCTACAATGGTTGCGTTTACCTTTCAAGTAAAGTACCAGTTTGCTTCGAGATATTTGCTTCCTATTTTGTATATAGATTTAAAAATATGAAAAAAATTCAGATACCAAATTTCAACTGACTACCGGAAGTGACATTTTACCTATACAAGTAGCGTTTCCTTTTTACCGACCGGCGATAGTAAGGGAGGTATTGTTTTCACACCAAATTTCACCTGTGGATATTTTTAGGTACATATCTCCAGGAATCATGCATTTTCTTAACAGAAAAAAGTATTTTTAGCATGATGTCTGTCCGTCCGTCCGCTGTGTGTCCGTAGAGATGTGTACAGCTTGAACGGCTCAACGGATTTTGATGAAATTTGGTATATTTACTTAATGCATCAGTATGATGAATGGATCAACTTTTGGTGCAAATCCGGAAACCGGAAGTGCTAGTATTGCCGATCGAAGAGAGGAAGTGAAGGGTTATTTTCATATCAAATTTCACGTGAAGGCATATCTCCACGTGTTATGCACTTTGTATTGATTTTATCCTCGAGAAAAATCATCTTCATTAGTTTTTTCTTAATTTAAAATTATATGACGTCACAGCCAGCCCTTATATATTATAAATAAAATAAAATTAAAAATATTTATATTATATCCATATCTGTTTTTTTTACATTTAAAATATCAGTTAACCGGAAGTAGTACTTTATTACATTCTAAATATTCATTCGCAACTCTTTATACCTATTTATATGCGGGAAAGTCTAGGGGAGGACACTCCCGCTTATTTTATATTTTAGTGAGTTGACAATTGGCAGTTGAAAAAGATATATCATCCTGATATGAGCTTAATTATAATAATTATTTTTTTATAAATCATCACACCCTGTGATAACTATTCCTGTTACTCCCTGTAATAATAGTGAATTACATTATCTTATGTTCTTATTTAAATTTCTTATATTTAATTTGTTTTTTAAACTTTTTTTATTAATTAAAGTGTATTAGTGTGAACATTAATTTTTTTTTCTTTTCCCCTAATTTTTTTATCACCCTTTTGTATTTTGAGATAAAGACAATTTACCCAAAGCTTGGCGACCATAATTTACTTATAATACAATTCACAGTCATCGTGGGTCATTATAAGTGCACCATAGTTTGATCACTTACAAATTTTAATTAATAATGAATGAGAAATGGATAAAGGAATGGATAAATGAGAGAATTAATCATATTAAGACTAATAAACAATTCCATTGAGTCATTTAAGAAAATTGTTCGAGTTCATTGTTTTTATTACACGTAGGTTCCTTATACATGTATAAAGAGGATTCACTTTGGTGTGCTAATTAAAATGTAAGAATAAATATTTCTCACATTTTAATTAAATTTCCACTTAGTAAAAGAGAAAAGAAAATATGCTTTCCTGAAAATAATATCCTAGAAAAAATAATTTGTAATAAAAGCTGAACTTTTGATGAAAAACATTCAATTATTTAAAAGTGTATGTGTAATAATATTTATTTAATTATTCATTATATTAAAGACAAATTTGCTTATTATTATGTTAGTTGATTTGTGCGACAACTTCAATAAAATCTTTTAAAATTATTATATGATGTTTATTTAATTTATTTAAAAATCGGCCAATACTTGCATTTAATTAATATTAATGAACTTTGTTCAAAGTTCAGAAATGAATTTGAATTTTTTCAATAAAATTTCACCTTTAATATTAAAATTTTTTAAAAAATTTAATAAAATAATTAATTGGCAGTATTAAATATAAATGAATATTATTTATCTAAATTAATATTAAATATCTGCCAGTAATAAAATCATAAATAAATAATAATGGATTAGTGATATATATTTTTCCCAAAAAAGTTTCAGGTATTCCCTTAAAGAGTTTTTATCAAAACTAATTTCCGTTTTAAAATGAGCAGATGGGGCAGATAGAGTAGAACACAATTCAGTGATGGAACTATTTTTTTTAAGGTGTAAAAAAAATACGCTGAAAACATTTTCAAGTGTATGTTTTCAATTTGAATGCAACCTTACAAAAATTGGAATATTTATTATTAATATGGAAACTGATTAAATTTATTTTTTAGAAACGGTGCTAAAGATAAATAGAGAAGAAAAACTAGAAGGTTATTTCAAATGCAAACAATTAAATTTTTCATAATTAAATTAAAAGTTTAAACTTTGATTATATTTTATTTAATTTCATAATGTATTAATAATTCAATATTTTGTATATATATTTATATAATATATATTAATATATATAAAATATAGATTAAAAATAATAAAAAACAAACAGGTTGTTTAAGTTGTATTGATTGATTTTGTCAATATTTAATATTCTTTTCAACATAAAATAAAATAGAATAAATAAATAAAAAATAAATAGGCAAGTACAATCGAAACTTATCTGTTTACATCCAAATAAACAACAAGCGATATTGGATTTGAAAAAAAAGGAAAAAAATAGCAAATGATCATGAAAAAATCAGCTTTCAACCCATTCTACTATTTGTTTGGTTTTTTTTTTGATTTATTAATATTTAAAAATCAAAATTCTAATATATATTCGTAGCTATCAATCTATCTCTGTTATGCTACAGATATCAAAGTTATTGAAAGCTATGAAATACATCCCTATCCAATTCCTATCTTTTTTTAGCATAACTATATATTAATTAACAATACATTCAAGAAATGTATGCATACTCACCTACATTCCTCACTTGCTATAATCACTAATCTTTCTTTACCGATTCGAACCACGAAACACTGGTTCTCAAATTTCGTATTATGAATTTCTCGTTATTTCTTTGATTTCATCTCTTTATCTCTTTTAACATCTTTTTTACTATCTCGCCAGTAACTCATGTAGCTCAACCGGAAGAGGGTCATTATCAAAACGTTTTGATTTTTTTTTGTAAAAATAAAGATATATGTTTGATAATTTTTCATATGATTAAGATTGTATAAAACTGCTATATATAAAATTTAAGCTTGATTGAATCGCTGAAAGTACCGGAATTCATTTTTTAACACTGCAAATCACGCGCCAACACGTGACGGGTGCCATCAACAAAGAGTCAAACATGCGCTGTTTTAATAAATATTATTTATTAATTTTAATTTATAATTAATTAAATTTAATTTAAATATAATAGGGTGACCCAGCCAGTAGTTGAACAAATAAAGCCAGTTTACCACGGAACCTGTTGTAAGTTCTATACTATTAGACGTAAAACTAAGCTAATGGATTTTTAACAAAGCTTTATTATTGTAGTTATTAAAAAAAATATTAAACAGTGCTTAACTGAAAAATAAAAAGCAAAAAAAAATTCACAACATTTTTTATGATTTTATCCCAGTGGTTGAACAGACATGTCCAGTTTTTGAACGCTCGATATTCCAGTAATTGAACACCCGTTATTTCATAGTTTTTTTTTATTTTAAGTTTAGGTACACATCCAAAACGACTTAACAAATATCTAGGCCTATAGCTTGAGCACTCATAACACAATACAAGGCTGATTCACATTCCAAACATTGCTCAATGTTTAAATTATAATAATAATAATAACAATAATACATATATTTATTTATTTATTTATTTCATACAAACACCAATCGGCAATATACACATAAGATACAAAATTAAAAATATTTTTAGAATTTTTTAAACTTTTGATACGAAATTGCTTTGGGAGTCGAGTCCCGTTACTGCATACAGATTCCTGGTTTTACTTTACTTTACTTTAGGCGAGTCCGTTTGTCTTGAAAGTGTTGCTTGGATTGCACTAACATTCAATGCTGAAGGTGAGGCATCAAAATTATGATTAATTTCGGGCTCTTTTTCAATACACTCAGACAAAAGGCCATTTGTCCGAGTTTCATTAAGACATTTGCTCCGAAGCCTTTTCCAAAACTGAAACACAGTTCACGGGCCTCAATATTACCCTCCCACTCCTCCCCTGCACTTTTCTAAATTCTTCAGGCCTACCCTTGGGGAAGAGGGATTCAAGGTATAAGAGGGATTGAACATTCACAGTCTGGTGATCTTCGATGGCGGGCAACGTTCACCACTGTTCAATTACTGGAATTTGTGCATTTTAACAGTGCCATTAGTTGAACAGTCAGTTTAGAGCTCTAAAAAATAAAAAATATCTATACCTTAATATCATGCTTCAAAATGTAGTCCTTTAGCTTTAATTTAAGACCAATTTGGTAAAAATATCTCTAAAAATGACTAGGATGCACGTGGATTACTTTTACTTACCGTATTTTCAGTAGATTAGTTGTGAATGCAAAAACAAGCATTTCATTTGAGAAAAAAAATAATATCTCTGAGTACTTAAGTCACGTGCAGCAGACGATAGGTGTTTCAGTTGTGACAACATATCAACTTAAAAATAAAATAAAATTTCACGTTCCAAGCATGTTTCCTCTTGAGATTTAGGAGGATTTTTGGTAATTTGTTCAACTACTGGAAGGGGTTCAACTACTGGCTGGGTCACCCTATATGTTATTTAATCATATTCAAATTGCGAGATATTCGGTTGGAGACACTCCATCTTATTTTTAATATTACAAAGAATATTATATTCAAATAACTTGAAACAATTTTCGTCCTTCAAAGTCATCATATTTTGATTCCACACAAATTAAATTAAAATGATATAAAATTAAAATTTGTAATCTTTTACATTAAAATAACTAAAAATTGTCAGATATTTGGTTCAATAAAACAAAATTGTTATTTGATAGTTTTATAATCTATTATATCTATAAATTTCAAAACTCAATATTAAGGCATATTACGATTAATTGATATATATTTTTAAAGTAAAATAAAATCATAATCAATTGATTGTTTTTTGTTTATTAAAATTAACAAAAAAATTTCCTCTCTAATAATAATTTTTAGATTTAATTTCTTTGATTGTTTGCTTTAAAAAAATAAATAAATAAAACTGTTATTTTATTTTTAACTTTAGTTTTGTTGTTTTATTAATCTGAACAAGTTTATTTATTTGTTCTTTGAATTTCTATTTCAATTTGTTGATTAAAAACAATAAAAAAATCCAATATCATGAATAGAGATATTGAGATATATATTTAGGCTGACGGTGGGGGATTGAAAAGATGTGAAAATAAGGGTGGCGGTTAATGAAAAAAAACTTAATAAATTCTCGTTTTTTATACTTTTTTTAAATACATTAGTAGAAAATTCATTAATAGATATATTAAGTTAATTTATTATTATTATTATTATGATTATTATTATTATTGCCTATTTAATGAATTCTTTTTATTAACAATAATTAATTAGTTTATTATATTAAATTAGATCTTCAAGACTTTAGGAGACGTAAATAGAATCAGATTATTTGAATTGTCTTGTGATTTAATCTGTTTTTAGATTAAAAATCCTATAAAGAAATCTATCACTTCATTTTTACCGACCGACGATAGTAAGGGAAGTATTGTTTTCACACCAAATTTCACATGTGGAAATTTTTACATATCTCCACGAATCATGCATTTTCTTAACAGATAAAAGTATTTTTAGCATGATGTCTGTCCGTCCGTATAGATGTGTACAGCCTGAACGGCTCAACCGATTTTGATGAAATTTGGTATATTTACTTAATGCATCAGTGGGATGAATTGATCAACTTTTAGTGCAAATCCGGAAACCGGAAGTGGTAGTATTAGTGATCGACCATAGGAAGGGAAGGGTTATTTTCACACCAAATTTCACATGAGGAGATTTTTTTATATATTACCACGAATCATGCACTTTGTATTGGTTTTATCCTCGAGAAAAATCATATTTATTAGTTTTTTCTTGATTTAAAATTATATGACGTCATCCAGCCATTCATGACGTCACAGCCTGGTCTTACATATATATTATAAATAAAATAAAATTAAAAATATTTATGTTATATGCCTATCTGTTTTTTATTACATTAATAGATATATTAAAATTATTTGAAATTCTTTCTGTAGCTGGAAATTAATTTACTTCAAACCGTCGGTCGGTTCGGACCTGGCCACAGGTCAACTTATTAAAACAAAAAATCAAAATCTAGCAGTTAGAATGTGTAAGAAAAAATGAGCTGTGGTCAGACACAGAACCGACCTACGATTTGAAATAAATTAATTACCAAACATTATATATATATATATAAATTTCCGACAATGAATATAAAATTAATACTTTGTAAACTATCACTTTCGCCTTCCCTATATACACCAAAAGTTGATGAATTCATGCTGCTGATGCATTAAGTAAAGACAACATAAAAGTGTATATGTATATCTGAGTAAATTGGAAAAAGGATATTAGTATAATGGAGATGACTCTAGAAAGGATGGTTGTAAGAATGTTGTTGTTGAAACCAAGATCTAGTATTCTTAAAGTGACCATACATCCCATTTTGAACGGGACAGTCCTGTTTTCAGGTAGCTTGTCCCTTATTTTAAATTTATTATTGTGTTATTATACTAAGTTATTGTTATATTATTTACTATATTTTTCAGTTATTTTCATTATAATAAACAGCAATAATGAAAAATATACGTTTTCTTCATAGTCTCTCCAAACTATTACCGTTTTTAGGAAAAAAATAAATGGTCACGTTAAGTATACTAGATAAACGGATTAATTAGTTTAATTTAGTTCATTTAGTTTAATTTTAATATTAGTAAAAATACTAATATTTGTTAAATTAAATATTTAATATTTAGAATTTTTGTTTTTATAAATAAATATATTTTCTGTTAAATACAATCGAATTATTATTATCAAAGTACAATTATAATTCGATTTATTAAATTTAAATATATACGGTTGGATTCGAAAATGTGTTATTAATACGAAAAAAATTATAATAAATGATTATAAAGGACAATTTCAAACAAATATGGTAAACTATATATATATATATATATATATATTTAATGAGCGTATTTCTCTATTTTCTATATTATCTTTTGATCATATTCATCTACCGATAAAATCTTTTTTTTCTTTTTCCTAATTTCCTCCTCTTTTTTCCACTACAACTTTCACTCCTAATCTTCTCTCCGTCTCCTTCAACACACGAATGCCCTACTCTTCTCATCTATATAGTTCTCTCTTTTCGTTTACGTTACTTCTTCTCGTATGCACTTATCGGAATTAGTTTGAAAACGCATTCTCTCCCTTCCTATTTCCAATTCATGTTTTTTCTTTTGAAAGGATCTAGAATGAAAAAGAAGTATGTTTTACTTATTTTTTTTTTAACAAAACGATTCCTTATTAATATAAAAAAGGAAAAGAAATGAAATAGAGATCAATGGGGAGAGAAAATAATCTAATCGAATAAATAATCTTATTATATATCTTATTATACTAATAAAAATTGTATAGTATGTTTGTATATATATATATATTGGGAGTACAACCTTGCTTCCGCAAATTTTTAAAAGTCCAAACTGTATTGTGAAAAACTGGTTAAACATTTATGATTTATATTTTTGTCTATTGTGATGGAAACTACATTCCCCTATCTTTTGGGCAGCTTACGAATTACATTTAGAATAATTTGGTCATCTTTTGAAACAATCCAATTTTCAATTCTTCATAAGAATGAAAGGGCGTTTGATCGAAACAAGTGATAATCAGAGGGAGCAATTTCTAGAGAATATGGCGGGTGGTTGGTGTAAGACTTTCCATTTCAATTTTTCCAAGTATGTTTAGAGAGGTTTGCGACATGAGGTCGAGCATTATCATGCTGAAAAATTATTTTATCGTGCCTATCATTGTATTGCGGTCGTATGTTAATGTTCGGCCCAAATTGTATTTGAAACAGATCGCCTGTGATTGTTTCAGATGGTTCAGATACTACGCCAAGCAGATCCCACCAAATACAAAGCATGATTTTTCGGTTTAGCTATCAATATGAAAGCATGGTCATGAAGTCCCCATTTCTTGTCCTTCGGATGATCGTAATTCGCCTCCAGTCACAAGACGATGCAGAAATTCCTTTCGTTTTCGCTCTGCAAGCATCTGTTAACAAGGAAATAAACGCTGTTCATATCTCTCGGCTACAACTTATATAGTATAATTATTTGAAAGAGTCTTTGGTTCACTCCCAATGATCCTGCCAATTCTTGTTGCGTTTGGAACGAGACTTTATGATCAAAAGCCTCCAATTCTGAATCTTTGAAAATCTTCTCTCTTTCACCGTCATTCCGGTCTTTGACGTCAAAATCACCGATCTTGAAGCGTTGTAACACGTTTTTTCACTAATAGCGTCCTCACCATAGGTATTTGAGAGCATTCGATGAGCCTCAATTTAAGATTTCTTCATATTAAATCAGAAAATTAAAACTTGTCGCAAATGACGAAAATTGGGCTGACATTTTTCATCATGATAACATTATACAAAAGTTAACACAAATTGACTAATATTTCTACGCCTTTTTGCCTAAGCCTAGCGTATGACTTTTATGATCTATTTATTTCGATCACCACTTATCGTAACAGCCATCTATTGGAAATCGACTGAAGCAAAGTAGTACACCTATTATATATATACATATTTTTCTAAGTAGGTATATATATTTGTATATTTTTGAGATATTGTGGGAAAGGATGTGAGAGAGATGGGAGAGGATAGGGACTAGAAGGTTGTGGCTCAGAATAAGAATACTTGGAGGGGTGTGGTTGCTGCGGCCAAGAACTTTCGAGTTCCATAGAGCCACAGAGATAGATAGATATATACTATATTAATAACGAATGATATCAAACATATTATACTTTCTTAATATTGATATGTAAAGGTTATTTTGATGAATAATCCTATATAATTTTAAATGGTTTTAAAGTTATTAATTAAATATTTATTTATTAATTCACTAAAAAATTCTACAATATGTATAAAAATGATTTTTATTTGGTTATATTATTAATATTCTAAAGGTAAAGATTTTTTATATTTATAATATATGAAGGTGAATTGAATTGATTTTAAAAGTCATATTGACATAAAAATGATAATAATATATGATATTCGTGGATAAATCGATTTAAATCTAATTTTAATAAAAGAAAAATGAAAGTATAAGGTTACAGGGACGATTTAAAAAATAATTTTTATATATAGTTAATATGTTGTTAATAGTGTCTACTTGAATGAAACTTTATGGTAAATAATTTTAAAGTGTGCCTAAATGTATTTACTTTTCACTATCTCGTCAGAGATAGTATTGCGATCACGAAAATTTTCGATGTCGAGATTTTGATGTTTTTATACGTTTTGAAGGTCACTGAGTCATTTTCATTAAGGTTGAGAAAAATGTCTCTCTCTCTCTCTCTCTCTGTGTGTGTGTGTGTGTGTATACAAGATTACGCAAAACCGGTTTGAGCTAAAATAATGAAATTTGGTATACGGGCGTTATTCAAAATTCATAGTTTTCTAGCAACTTTTGAGAAATGTAGCTCAACCGGAAGAGGGTCATTACCTACAACGTTTTGATTTTTTTTCCTCTAAAGTGACTGTAAAAATAAAGATATATGTTTGATAATTTTTCACATGATTAATAATTGTATAAAACTGCTATATATAGAATTTCAGCTTGATTGATTCGCTGAAATTACCAGAATTAATTTTTTAACACTGCAAATCTCACGCGCCAACACGTGACGTGGTGCCATCAACAGAGTCAAACTTGCGCTGGTTTAATAAATATTATTTATTAATTTTAATTTATATAATTAATTAAATTTAATTTAAATATATAATACATGTTAGTTAATGCAATTCAAATTGCGAGATAGTCGAGTGGAGACACTCCAGCTTATTTAAATTTGTTTTAAATCCAAATTATCATATTCTGTTATAATTGATTAAAATAATTTTTTTTTATTTATTATTTTCAATAAACTCTATTTTTTGACCTAATATTAAATTGTAAAATTAAATTAAACTCACATTAAATTAAAAAAATTAATAATTGAATTTATTTAAATTTTGTATGACTATGGGAAGTTAAAAAAATTTGTTTAAGTTTTATAAATCAAATAAATAAAAACCTTTTACATACAGACTTTCAACAAAAATATACGTTTTACTTCGTGGGCACATATTACTTCGTCTAGGCCAGTGATTCTCAACCTTTTTTTTACCGCGGCACACTTTTAACGGTTTAAAAATTTGGCGGCACACAAAGAAAAAGATAAGTGTAAAAGTTTCCCTTATTGAAAAAAGTGGTCCCGAAAACGGTTTACCTCTTTTTTTTCTTCTTTTAGAACCAAATTGAAAAAAATTTAAAAAAAGTCGGAAATGTTTAAGAGCCTCTTTACATTTGTAATAATCTCGCGGCACGGAGGTTGAGAATCACTGGTCTAGGTTCTAAAGCATATCAAGAGTGTTTTGGTCCAAACAACTTTTAGGTAAGACACTTGCAGTATCAAATTTTCAAATATGAAGCTAAAATATTTGGCAGTAAAATCTTTTCCCGGTTGTAACAAAAACACATCACCGAAGAAATCACTGCACTTTCATATTTCAATTTATTTTCGATTTAAATTTCAGAAATTTAATTTTTTTTTTTTAATTATGAATTTTCTGAAAATTATTATTTCAACTTAGAAAAAAACTAATATAATTGCCGGTGAATGTTTTCATTCCATTATTTTTTCTGTTTGAGATTATATATTATTTTATATTTTGATAAACTTTCTCTCTTTCTCTAACTTTCACTCTATCTATTTATCTCCAACCATTCTCCTACCAATACACATCCATTTATCAGATAAATTGATACAATTAAGCTACGCTAATGAATCTTTGATTTGTCAGTTGACGTTAAAAGGAAAGTTGTGCGAGAGAGGGAGAGGGTGGTGAGGAAGGGTAGTGAGGGGGCTGTGGTGGGTGGCAGAAGTGGAAGGGGGAGAGGGATTGAATGTGAATAAAAAAAAAGAGAAGGAGAATGTAAAATAGAGGGAGAGAGAGAGAGAAAGATAACACAAACAGAATAACTCAAAAGGGTAATAAATCATATTTACTAGGGCCTAAATTGTACTTCATTTAATTTGTGTGTCCTCATCCTCAACTCCCAATTACAATCCACCCTCTACAATCACCAACCAATCAGTCATTTTTATTTTTAGTCTTGATGTTCCTTTTTCTAATTCATTTTTATTCTTCATTTCATCTCCCCCCCTCCTCCTTTATCCGTTCACTCCTTCCCATTTTCATATATATAGTTGAACTACGTTATATATTATACTTTATATATATTAAAAATCTCGTTTTTAATATCTTATCTTATTATACTAGCAAAAATTGTATATTTATATATTTGTATATTTTTGAGATATTAAACCGCTCTAAAGATTTTTTTGAAATTCACGTCATAGATATTATTTTATAAAGAAAAATCGATCTGTGTTGGTTTCAGCCTCGAGAAAAATAAACTTTTTAGTATTTTCTTAATTTAAAATAGCAAATTTAAATGACGTCAGCAACCTTGTCATCCATATTGAAATTTGCCTCCTGCCATTTTTTTTTAAATGATATTGTATTAATATTTTTTTACATTTAAAATATTTTAAAATTTTTGATTTAATTTCGAAATAAAATTAAAACTATTTATTTTAATAATATTTTAGAATCAAATTATGAAATATATTTATCATTCCCCGACCTAAAAAAATCTTGAAATGAAAATCAAGTTATTTTAATTAATTTGTACTATTTTAGGAAACAAATTTTTAATGGAATATTTTTAGAAACCCCATTTAACAATTGTAATTAATAATTAAAAAATTGTAAAATTTTTATAATAATAAATTGTATAAATTTGTTAAAGGGTCGAGCGATAGCTCAATGTTCCAAGTACTTTTATTATAAACTAGCTGCTCAGAGCTCCTTCGTCGCTCTTCACATCTAGACGGGGGCTCCGCCCCCTGTACCCCCGAGTGGTACATAGTATTTGGTTGAAAGTAGTAAAAGGTTTTCATCCATTTTGTTTCAAACAATGTATAACATAAAACATTCATTTCTTATTGTGTGATTATTTAAAATATATTTTAATTTATTTAGTAAATTAATTATATATATTATTATTGAATATGTTATATCTATCTACTCGAAAGTTCTTGGCAGCTACAACCACATTTCTCCAAGTGTCCCCGGTGACCTCATCTTTCTTTGGCCAATAAATGCTGGAAAGAATAATCTGAATCTACTCTCATCTCCCAGGGTCATAGACCATGCGTGGCTCAACGGTACTCGAAAGTTCTTGGCAGCTACAACCACATTTCTCCAAGTGTCCTTATCCTGAGCCTCTGTTCCATCTCTCGTACGTCATTCCCTGATGTACTCATCTTTCTTTGGCCCATAAATGCTGGGGAGAATCCTATTCTCTGAATCCACTCTCATCTCCAAAGATCATAGACCATGTCTAACACTCATATAATACAACAGACAAAATAATTGTTTTATATATTTTAATTTTCATTCCCTTTTATAATAATTTTGATGAGATAAGCCTCTTTACTGCATGATAACAGGCGTTTTCCGATTGCAACTTCGATTTCAATTCTTCTCAAATATTATTATCCTTCGTGATTACATTCAATTTTTCTACATATTCAAATTCTACATTTTGTATGTTAATACTGCTCCTGTTTGTTTCTAAATATATTTATTTATCATTATTAATTTCAAACCTCATCTCTTTTCCTACCTCGATTAATTTTTCCTCGCTATCTGTAATTGCAATTGCCGAATCTCCTATTATATTTAAGTCGTCTGGGTCACCTAATATTTTACAATTGATTTCCACATCTTACTCTTTCTTTACTACCTTCAAGATAAATTTTAAGATCAAAATTTGAAAAAGTTTATCCGGATCTATTGAGTCATGCGTAGGTTTTACTAAAGTCTACAAATAATTAGTGAACAGAGATATTGAATTCGCGGTTTTTTTAATATCTTTCATAATGAAAATATCTTAATTAATGTTGATCGATTTGGCATGAACCCGCAATGATATCGTCTAATATTTCCTCCGCCTATAGTTTATAAGTATTGTATATGTTATAATAGAGTATAATATTTCTTGATCATTTCATTTCGATATTTTAATTTCATTGTTTGATTTTTATTGAATATTTTTAATTATAATAAAATTAGAGAAAATGCAAAGTTAGAGACTTGAGACAATTTATAAAAATTAATTTATAAAAATTAACGGTATAAAAGTATTGATAAAACTAAAGATAAATTAACAATATATACATTCATTAATAGTATTAATTTAAATTAATGGATTTATTTGATTTTTTATTATTAAGTTCATTTATTAATTTTTTTAGATCATAGTTAATTCCCTCCCTTAAAATAAAAGAAGTACCTATTCAAATATGGAAAGAATAAATACAAAATAATTTAAGTTAAATATGATTTAAATATTTTATTATATTAATTAAAATGAGAACTTTTAGAATAAATTATTTAATTGAAATGATATTTGAATATTAGAATTTAAAATAAAAAGTTAAAATTTATAATAATTCTTTGATTGCTAGTTATATACATTGTGTAAAATGAGTCCGCCAGTCAGTGGGCCACTCCTGGCTCTTGAATGAACAACACGGAGAACTATATATAAACTTTAAATCTCTCTCTCTCCCGCTCACACACACTCTCACCTCTCTCCTCATCCCCTCCACCTCTCATTTCTTAGTTATTTCAATTTCCACAAATTGTCTAATTTTTAAAATATTCACTAATTTACTTTCTATTTTTATTCTTTAATCCTTAAATAATATATTTTCTATTTTATGTTAAAATGTAAATAACTTACATTTTAACATATTAAACTATGACAGCAAAAAAGTAAACGAATTACATACATACATACAAACAGTCTCCTTTATATATATAGATAGATAGATAAGATAAGCACTTTGCAAAATATATGTATTTTTGTGGATTCAGGAACCATTAAACTTATATTTCTGTTAAAATATTGTCCATATCAATGTTTATATATATATATATATATATATACAGTGTGGACATATACTCAAAACTAAATATCAAAGAAAAAAGAAACTGATTGAACAGTGACATATGCATTTTTAATTTCCATCATATTTGTATATATTATTTAATTGAAGTTAGAAAAACACATATTTCAACATTAATTAAAAAATTCCATTTATTATGCGTTTTTTTAATTAATTTCTATTTAAATATTAATATTAATATTAATATTTTATTTTTTTTATTATATTACAATATATATATATTATATTATTTTTATATCTCATTTTTCAAATCACATATTGATATAAAATATTTATATAGCATTCAAAAATAAAAATATATTTCATATAATATCACGAATATAATATGTTAATCAAAAAATTAATGATATTAGAGATGTTTATTATTATAAATATATATTATTTTTTATAAATTTAAATAATTATATGTGTTATATATATATTATTCTCCTACATATATCAGTAAAAATGTTTAAATAAATATGATGATTGTCTATCCCGTACGCAAGTTTATGAGTGGTTCGGGCGATTCAAATCGGGTAGAGACGCTGGATGATGACGAAAGATCAGGCCGTCCCAGTACCGGATTTTTACGATTCAAAAGGAATTATCCACAAAGCATTTGTTCCACCCGGCCAAACAGTCACTGGAGAGTTTTACTTAGGCGACATGAAGTGTTTGCTGGCAAGAATTCGTCGCATTCGGCCAGAATATCGAGAAATCGGCAGTTGGACTCTTTTGCACGATAATGCACCATCACATCGTTCGCGACTTGTAACTGAATTTTTGGTAAAAAATCACGTTATTCCTTTGCATCATTCGCCCTATTCACCAGAGCTGGCTCCGTGCGACTTCTATCTGTTCCCATTTCCCACTGCATTAGGCGATGAAAGAAAAGTGGCACGCATCGATTGAAGCGCCATTGAAAAGGCGACGACCGACGTCCTAAAGACCATTCCAATAAAGGACATGGAGAAGTCGTTTGACAACTTGTTGGAGCGTGCACAATTTGTGTATCGATGCAGAAGGGGAATACATTGATTAATAAAAACGATTTGTTCCAAAATGTACATTGGTTTTTTGTTTTTTTAAAAAGTTCGGTTTCTTTTGGAATGAAGGGTGTATGAAAGTTTTTAAAATTTATTTTCATTTCGAAATTTTTAAGCGAAACTCAAAATTCTTTTAATATAAGAGAATATTTTATTAAACTAAAACATTTAGAGAATTAGTATATTAATATACTAAAAAATAAAGCAATATTTTCGAGTGTTTTTATAGAAGGGAATTTTACTTACTTAAAATAACATTTAACATGCACACCTAAATTTATAAAAATCATTAATTTCAAAATTTAATTGAAATGAAATTAATTTAAAATTAAATATAAAATTTTAAATTCAGATAATAATAATAATAACAATAAATAAATTATAATATTTTAATTTCAATATTTCAATATTTACTATCTTCACTGCTGGCACAAGAGAACGACAGACAAAAAAACTCAGACACCAATTAGTTAGTATTTGATTATTATTACTATTATTATATAAAAAATATTTTATGATTGACTGCTTGTCAATATCAAAGAATATTTATTATATATTATTAATTTATCAATGTAATTTAATTTTTATTTATTTACTTCAAGAGTTTTGAAATTTATAATTGATGATAGGAAACAACAAACTCGTTTTTTTTAATTATTTAATATACTTGAAAATATAAAATGATAATTATAACGTCATTTTTCATTAAATATACATATACATATCTATATATATATCATTCCACTTTACAATTTCTCTAATTAAATTATATTTATAATTTATATATAAATATTGAATAAATATAATTTTTGAGATTTATTCATTATTAATTCATGGAATATTCAATTAGTATATAATATATATATATATATATTGCATTCAAAATTCAGGGATAATTGTTCATTTACTTGTTTTACCTTTAATATTATTTTATTAATTTCAATTATTATTATTGTTAATTTAGGTGCAGTCTAAACAGCATCTGAGGAATTTAATACCGCTCATTTATTATTCATCTTTAGTCAAAGTTTATCTTCTTATTAATTCTTAAAATTATCAAATAAATCCGTATCAAGATGTTTAGAGCGGTCTTCAGCAAACGGTAAATAAAATTTAATTTAAGCTTATTGACCATTATATCTAAATCATTATGTCTAATTTTTACAACTAAAATTATTTATTACATTCTTATATATACGAGATGTGTCTAAAAATTTCGGTGAATGGTATGATAAAAACATTAAAAAGATAATGTTAATTGTAAATACCTTTATTATCCTTCAAAATACTCTCCACTTGCCACAACCCACTTCTGACAACGTTCTTATAACGCTTGAAAACTGTTGGAAAAGTCTTGATGTGGAATCGTTCTCAGAGTAGCCGTCATAACGTTCAGGCCGGCAATTCACAACCAGGACACCAGAAAACACTACTTACTGTGTCTTTGCTAATACCCAATTCTTCGGATATTAGTCGTAGAGTCAATCGCCGATCTTTTGTTAGCATCTCTCGTACAGGTTCAGTGTTTTCTGGTGTCCTGCTTGTGAATTGCAGGCATGAACGTAGTGACGGCTACTCTGAGAACGATTCCACATTAAGACTTTTCCAACAGTTTTCAAGCGTTATACGAACGTTGTCAAAAATGGGTTATGGCAAGTGGAGTATATTTTGAAGGATAATACAGGTATTTACAATTAACATTCTCTTTTTAATGTTTTTATCATACCATTTACCGAACTTATTAGTTATACCTCGTATATGTATAATGATGGAAAAAAGTAAACGCCAGGGTGGTGCTATTGTCAGGCATTCAACCGGGTGAGAAGGAGCATTGTCTTTTTTTCCGTCACTGGATATTTATAAATAATACGTAAAGAGAAGCACTTTAAAATAATTTCCGATCTCTTTGATTTTAATAAATAAATCATTAAAAAAATAATATAATTTTTATTTAATTATTTAATTCTTCCAAAAAAATCTGAATAAATGTTTATATATTTTTTTAATGACTTTAATATTTGTATTTTCAATTTTACATTTTTAAGTTATTGTCGAAGAATATAATCGACATTTGACAAATGAATCAATCATTTCTTTTTTTTAAAAAAAAAGAAATAATAAACAAAAATATCAACAAATGAAAATAAAGAGTTTCATTTTAATTTAATGGAGTAAATCGAGCCAAAGACTTAATTCTAAAGATTAAAGGATATTAAAATAAAAGTTATCCTACCATTACCTAATAAAAAAATAAAACAAAACAAAATAAAGCTTTATCATTTACATAATTACTTTATAATCAATGTAATAGAATTCTAATGGATATATGAGTTTCATTTATCATCAATTTGAAAGGGGGTTAAAATCAAACAAGAGAGGGCAAGGGGGGAGGGTGAAAAAATATTCTAAAGGTCAGGGACACAAAGTAAATGAATATTTTCTCCAATTGAAAAGTTTTGATGTTTAGTGTAACTACCGAAATGCGCATAAAGTAAACAAGTAAATGAAACCCGATAACAACTATGTATATATTTGTACAACGATCCCTATTCTAAGTCGCTTCCATTCAATTTATTATATCTTTGCATATTTTATATATTTTACAAATTTCCCCTTCACGTTGTTTTCTCATAAATAAACTTTTCATCGGTGATGAAGTGCCTGGGGGTCTTTTCTCCCTGTGCCACTCTCAGAGAGGTGTCAAATAAACTCATAATTATCCCTTTACTACATCTTTATAGTTAATTAAATGATTTTATTAATTAATTTCAATATTTAAAATCAACATTAACTAATATAGTTGAAAAGAGTATCATTATTATTACTATTATTATTTCTTTTAAACATTTTAATTAAAAACAATTTTGACTTCTCTTATTGATTTTTTCTTTTCTTTTTTTTACTTTTATTTACTTACTAATATATTGTTTGAGATTTAAAAATACCTATTTAAGTACCTGGTTATAACATAAATTATAAAAAAATAGTCATAAAATATACAGCCTTTAAACGTACCTATTAATGCACTGAAAGACAAAAGTATGACCTGTGGATATAACTTAATATATATTTCGTAATTTGATTACAAAATATTATTAAATTAAACATTTTTAATTTTATTGTATCTATAATATTTTGTATTTAAGGAAGCGCTGTCTAACGTAGTTCCTGACGTCATTTAAATTTGCTATTTTAAATTAAGAAAAAAATATCAAAGATGATTTTTCTCGAGGTTGGAACCAATTTAGATTTTTTTCTTTATAAATATTATCTATAGTGTGAATTTCAAAAAAACTTCTTCAAGCGGTTTAATATTTCAAAAATACAAATATATATATATATATATATATATATATATATATATATACAATTTTTGCTAGTATAATAAGATAAGATAAATATTTTTTTTTTTGAAAAAAGAATGAATTTTATTAAAATAATTTTATTATAAGATATTATAGTCAAATGAAATAAGTAATGCTTGATTGATTTTTTTTTTTAAATATCAGAAAATTAAATTTTAATTCTATCTTAAATTCAATTAAATTTTCGAGATTTATTAAAGGTGGTTATTTGAATCGTTAATTTAATCGTCGACATGTCTCTGAAAAATAAAAGTATAATAATATTATTAGTGTAATATCGAATGAGATATTTTACTTTCTGTAAAATTTACCATTCTATTTTATTATTAAAGGTCATTATATAATAATAATAATAATAGGCTGTTTTGATTAATGAAAATTTTAATAAAAGCATATCAGAGAGAATGAGAGAGAAGGAAAGTGAAAATGAAAGTGAAATCTACCTACCTTTATACTTGGTTTATTAAAGATATAAAGGTATATAAATAGAAGTAAACGTTAATGTAGGCATGTATAAGTGACGATGTATATGTATAAGTATAAATGTAGAATATATACGAATATCTATATTTAAGATATAGATTATCCGCATTTAATTTTCCATTTTCATTTTAATTACATTTTCCATTTTTAATTTAATTTGATTAATATATATATATATATATATTATATAAATCTAAAGATGTGTATGTGTAGGTGTGTGTCTATGTATTTATTTTTATATTCAGTGAAAGAGAATTCAATTAGAATTATATATTCTGTTTGAAATTATATATATAGATATAGATATTATATATGTGAATGTGTGTAAATTGCAATGTAAGCGGATACAAATTAATGGAAAAATTTGTATTTATATAGTATTGTATATAAATGTACGTATTAGTGAAAGTTTATTCAATTTATTTATAGATTACTAATTTAATAAATAATCAATCATTTATTTATTTATACTTTCAAGTTGATTTTCTATTAATTGTCAAAAATGATATTTCTAAGCAACGTACACTATTTTTACTTTTCCGCATACTTTGTATAAGGGAAGTATTGGAATCGTCAAAAATTTCGACTTCGAGATTTCGATAGATCTTGACGTTTTAGACCTCCAGAGTCGGAAAATACCATTTTTCGAATTATGTCTGTGTGTGTATGTATGTATGTAATGTCTGTAAGCAAATTTACTCAAAAACTAATCAAGCTAGGATTTCGAAATTTGGTACACCGATATTATTCACAGTTTGTAGATTTCTATCAAAATTTCGTCAAAATCGGTTAACCGGAAGTGGTACTTTATCTACACTGGTTGCGTTTACCTTTCAAGTAAAGTACCAGTTTGCTTCGAGATATTTGCTTCCTATTTTGTATATAGATTTAAAAATATGAAAAAAATTGAGATACCAAATTTCATCATGATCTGACTACCGGAAGTGACATTTTACCTATACAAGTAGCGTTTCTTTTTTACCGACCGACGATAGTAAGGGAGGTATTGTTTTCACACCAAATTTCACCTATGGATATTTTTAGGTACATATCTCCACGAATCATGCATTTTCTTAACAGAATAAGTTGACCTGTGACCAGGTCCGAACCGACCGACGGTTTGAAATAAATTAATTTCCAGCTACAGAAACAATTTCAAATAATTTTCATATATCTATTAATGTAATAAAAAACAGATATGGATACATAAATAATAAATATAAACATTTTTAATTTTATTTTATTTATAATATATATGCAAGACCAGGCTGTGACGTCATGAATGGCTGGATGACGTCATATAATTTTAAATCAAGAAAAAACTAATAAATATGATTTTTTTCGAGGATAAAACCAATACAAAGTGCATCATTCGTGGTGATATATAAAAAAATGTCCTTTGGTGTGAAAATAACCCTTTCCTTCCTATCGTCGATCGCTAATACTACCACTTCCGGTTTCCGGATTTGCACCAAAAGTTGATCAATTCATCCCACTGATGCATTAAGTAAATATACCAAATTTCATCAAAATCGGTTGATTGCATGATTCGTGGAGATATGTAAAAATCTCCACATGTGAAATTTGGTGTGAAAACAATACCTCCCTTACTATCGTCGGTCGGTAAAAAAGTATTTTTAGCATGATGTCTGTCCGTCCGTCCGTATAGATGTGTACAGCCTGAACGGCTGAACGGATTTTGATGAAATTTGGTATATTTACTTAATACATCAGTAGGATGAATTGATCAACTTTTGGTGCAAATCCGGAAACCGGAAGTGCTAGTATTGCCGATCGAAGAGAGGAAGTGAAGGGTTATTTTCATATCAAATTTCACGTGAGGACATATCTCCACGTGTTATGCACTTTGTATTGGTTTTATCCTCGAGAAAAATCATCTTCATTAGTTTTTTCTTAATTTAAAATTATATGACGTCACCCAGCACTTCATGACGTCACAGCCAGCCCTTATATATTATAAATAAAATAAAATTAAAAATATTTATATTATATCCATATCTGTTTTTTTTACATTTAAAATATCAGTTAACCGGAAGTAGCACTTTATTCTATATATATATATATATATATATATATATATATAAATGTTACCAAATATCAAATTTGACAGCAATAAACTAATACGAACTGGCTCTTTATCAATACCAAGTTTACACATTCTAAATATTCATTCACAACTCTTTATACCTATTTATATGCGGGAAAGTCTAGGGGAGGACACTCCCGCTTATTTTTGTCAGTGACAGTATTTTTATTTAACAAGCAATTAATAATATTATAAGGGGGAGAGGGAGAATTTTACCTCTTTTTTTAAAAAAAATAAAAATAATTGAATACATTTTTTTTGACAAATCCTGTATAATTTATATATCCACTTGAATATTTCAATTGAATAGACAAAAAAGTATATAAATATTTCAAATATATTTTAAAATCTATAATTTTTTTTTATATTTTTAAATTGATATATTTTATTATATAAATAGAATTTATTTTCTTGTGAATTTTTATTTACAAGCTGTTTTTGAGATTGTCTTCGTGAGTTAGATGCCCTCTATATTCCCGAAATGAATAAATAAATAATTTTGTTGAAGTCTTAAATGTTATAGTTTTACATTTATTTATTTACAATCAATTTATTTAAATCTACAATTTTTATTGCGTTAAAAATGAAATAAAGTGCTCCAACGCACATGGATTCTGCACGAGAATGCACCAGCCAGACATTATTGCTTTTTCGTGTTTTTTTGGTCAAAAACAATGCTTCAACCACCGTATTGTCCAGATTTGGCTCCCTGCGAATTTTTCCTAAGCCCAAAATTAAAGAGATCAATGAAAGGAAAGCGTTTTGGCACAATTAATGAGAATCGAATGAGAGTCGGAATTGAAGATGACCTGTCCGAAAAGCGCATTTCAGAAGTGTTTCGACGATTGGAAGAAGCGCTGGCATAAGTGCAATATATCTGATGGGAATTACTTTAAAGGAGACAAAAAATGAAGGGGACAAGATGAATAAATAAATACTTTTCGAAATCATTCAAAATTCAAATTTTCTTTTGAACAAACCTCGATTTCAAGTTTATCGATTCAGCTAATTTTAACTCTATAACTTATCATTTTCACAGCAGACAGACAGATGAAAACTTCTAAAGTAATTTTTAAATATACAGATCATGAAACCTAAAGATTTATAAAAAAAATTAAATTCTGAACTGAACTATAGACCTAAACACTCTTTTAAAGAGTAATTCATAATTGTTAACGAACATTTTTAAAAAAGAAGAAACCACTTTATATTGGCGCTGGTATGTAAAATCCTCTCCCCTCCACTCCAATTTATCATTTTACTTTCAATTATCCTGTTTTATTTATTTCATTTCCGTTTAAGATATTAACCATTCAATTAAATTTTCAATACAATAAATTCTATTAAATTTTTTTAGATTCATCACATTCATCACATTGTTTTCTCCCTTCATTCATTCATTCATCTTTTCTTTTTCTATCTGATTATAAAATAAATTTCATATTTTTATTCTTTTTCTCTTCCACCACTATTTTTTTTCTTACTTTTCTTATCATACTTTTCTTTAACTTTTTTTTTGTTTGCCCTTACTTTTCACACTTCTAACTTTAATTTCATTATTAAAATTTCTTTCGTTTTTTTTTTTATTCTCAAGTAAAATGAAAAAAAAATTCAACGCTATTCAATTCTCTGGTAGCTTATTATATTAAAATTATTAGAATAAGAAAAGAAAATTCTGAAGGGATGGTGATGGTAAAAGAATATAATATAATATTTCAATTAAATTAAGTGAAATAAATATATAAAAATAAACAAATTTGATTAAAATAAAACAAAAAAAATGATATTCAATTGAAATTTTATATTTATTTAAATTGTATAAATGAAGTGGATGGAGTATTAAAAAAAAATATGTGAAATTGGCTTAGGGCCATTAATATTTGGCAACGTATTGAACGTTGATGATGAAAGCATTTTGGCATTTTGGTTTAATAAAATAAAGAAATAACGTTAAATTATTTATTATTTTTTATAATTAACTATTTCTTCTTCGTTGTCGATAACTTCCTAGCGGAAGTGTCGTGGCCCTAATAACTCCATAGGAGTCATAGGGTGTTCATGGGAAAATTTGACCGAAGTGGTTTCCCCTTGCCTTCTTCGGTGGGGCAGCCGATGTTAAATTGAATTAAATTTTTATATTTATTTATTAATTATTAATTAATTAAATAAATATATAATCTTGAGTTCTATGCTGGGATTCGAACTCAGGCTTCCTGTGTAGAAATCTAGTAAATCTAGTACTCTACCCACTCAGCCATGCTGCCCCTAATTAACTATTTAAAAAAATAAAAAAATATTTAAAAAAAAACATAATTAATAAATTATTGACTTTAATTAATTAATTTAATAGAAAATATCTTATTATTGATTATATATATGTATATTGTAATTTTATGATCCTTATACTTTATATATTAATAAATAGAAATTTAGATTAGATTTTCTAAAAAAAATAATTCAAATTTAATATTTTATGATATATATATATATATAATATATATGAAAACATTGTGACGTGTGCTAGTAGAATAGAAACAAACAAGGTTACCATTTGAATAGTCTGTAGCGTATGGTTTGTGAAAACTGATATGATCCTTTGAAAATTTGGGCTTTTTTGAATTTCAAGGTATAATTGTTTCATTTATAGTTGTTTAATTTTAAAATTATATAATTCCAGTTTTTGATTAATTCATCAACTTTCCATTGTCAACCTCCGGCGGTTTTGCCTACCAATCCTGATTGTAAATATAATCAGTGCTTTTTCCTGTATGCTCTAAAACTTTCTTAGTTCAAAATCAATCAGTTTATCATTTTATATCAGTTTGAATGATATTTTTTTCTTATACATTGCAATTATTATATGAACACCACCGAGTATTATATACATTTTTAAAAATTATTTTCGATTAGATTCGATTGACTAGATATTTATAAAATTAATAGCCTGTTGAAATAGAGGCATATAGGAATATTATGAAGTTATTTTCATAGTAATCGGTACAGTCAAATTTGAGTCCAAAGTCACAATTTTTCGGGCAAACAGACACATAGCCATGAGACGGATCGCATTGTATTCAAGAGGTCATGAAAGGTAGAGATTGCAAAAAATTTTAAATTCTGAGCAATGTGCAGAAAAAACCTTTTTTATATATATACTATTTGATTGAAAAATAAATAGAGAGACCGAGAGAGAGAGAGAGACTAAAGAAGTGTAAGAATAAAGAAAAATTAGATTGTTCACTCTTATTTTTTTATGTTTGACCAACCAAATATAAAAATTTTCTCAAAGTTTTTGAAATTCTTTTAGCATAAGTAATTTGACTCTTTTACACTTTGTCCTTTATATATATATATATATATATATATATATATATATATATTTACTATATCCATGTGTTTCTCTATTCTGATATAATGTGTATATGTGTGGGAGTGTTATTTTATTTCATCTCTCTTTCTCTGCCTTTTGTTCACGAAATTGTCAAACGATAGGATTAATGGATATCGAATTTAGTTAACTTATCGATAAGGGGTTGGTTTACGTATGCCTATTGGCGAACAATCTCGTTTTTTTATAAAAAAAAGTCAATTGTTGGTTACCAGCCAAATTTAACCTTCATCAACCACGCACCCTCACCCTAATCTCTTATCTTTATTAAATAGTGGGATAGAGACATGATCCAATCAAAACCTTAATGAAACAAAAAAAAAAAAAAAAAAAAAATAAAAATAATATTAATAATAATAATAATACATAAAATTATTTTTGGATTTATAAAAAGGATAGTCGAAAAAGATTTTTGTTAAACTTAGATATCAGATATTTTTTCTTCAAATTTATTTTTATTTTTTTTTATATCACGTCAATCAATATCCCCTTAATCTAATTAATCTAACTAAGATTTTGATGAATAAAGTGGAATTTGTTATTTTTATTTTTATTCATCTTGTAAGTCAAAATAAACACTTTTTTCAACAATTTCTCCATCTTTAATAATCGACCAAATAATACTCATCATCTTTTTAAATTTTAAGAATGCACACATTTTTTTTTTAACTAGGCACCAATAATTTAGATCAATGATTCTCAACCTTTTTGGACCAAACGCCCCCTTTGTAACACCCGCTTCTTAATTCGCCCCCCTTTAAATTTTTACAGATAAAAATTTCATGATAATCCAATATAAGGTAGGTACACTAGGTGATACTTAGAGCCATATTGAAAAATCGAGTTTCAGAACCTGATTGCAAAATCATCTGACCTTTATTTTTTTTTTTTAGAACCATATTGAAAAAAGAGGAAATGTTTAAAAAGCCTGTTCGCAAAATCATCTTACCTTTTTTTTAGAGTTGAAAATGATTTCGCCCCCCAAAATCGTATAGTCAAATAATCGCCCCCTTTAAGGTGTCGATCGCCTCCAGGGGACGATATCGCCCAGGTTGAGAATCACTGATTTAAATCAACTAAAATGAAACTTAAAAAATTTCCAACTACTATAAGTAACAAGTTTATTGATATTGTGATATTGATTTATGCGCATTTCGAATGTTGCGTCATCGTTAAAAAGAAAATAGAGGTGTAAGTGTTGATATGCGCATAAAACAAATATATTAATAAATTTGTAACTTCAAAAATATTTTTATCCAAATATCACTATTTTCTCAATTTTTAACTTCAACCTATCGAATGATAATGCATAGTAATTTTCTGTAATAATTTACTGTACTTTTCTAGGATAACTATATAATCTACATAAAATAAATTAATAGAAATAAAACAAAAATTAAAAATAAACACACTTTTAGGCGCTGATACACAATTATTTTGGAAGTCTTATCAAAACGATTTTTACTTACAAAGAGTAAAAATAAATAAAAATTTCAAGAAAAAATATAAATAATGAAAAAAAAGAATTTACCTATTATGGACACTTTATCTACTCATTTAAAATATTATATTTTCAGAAAAAATAGAAAGAGAATAAGAGTAATGGAAGGGGGAAGTTTTTTTTATATTCTGATTTTTCTCTATTACTTACATTCACCGTCTTCTTCTCTATCGTTGTTCTCTCTGTTCGTTTTTCCATGTTAGAAATCCATTAACGTTTGACTCCCACTCACTTGAATTCATTTTAATTTCAAAGGTTCCACAAATAGAGAGAATTAATTCTAAATCTTCAATTCATTTCAATCTCACACACAACCAACCAACCAATCCTTAAATACATTTGTAAGATTTCAAAACTGAACGTTTTTTTTTTTATTTAATTTGTAAATGAAATACAACGTTTTTTTCTTTTAACCAAGATTGTTTTGTTGTTTTGTTTATTTTTTCGATTAATGTTGAATTTTTTTCTTTTTTGGTCACATTTCGTGTTCGTCAATTTATAATCGATTAATTTTAATAATATTATTATTTTAATAAATTATAATTTTCTAAAACATGAAATTATCACCCACCCGATTCTAATTTAATTAAATATAGAAGTATTTCATGACACATGAAAATAAATATTTAATGAGTGAAATTTATTTAAAAATTTAGTTTGAAACTTTGAATTTACTATTTATGAATGGCTATTATTAATAATAAAAATAGAAATTGTTTTATATTTGAATTTTTATATTCTAATTTTAATAAATGATGTAACGGGTGTAAATTATTAATTTTTAGATTGATTCGCGTTATGTTAAATTTTAGGAATTTCTCCATTGGTTTTGCCTCCTGGAAGGTGCTGCCCTGACGGGTCAACTTAAAAGCATGAAGGGATTCCCAATATGTGTGTAACCGGCCCCTAATCGAAATTCGAAATCAAATCATTAGACTGATAAGTTAAAAATGCGAATCCCCACTTTTTTTCTCTTTCTAAAATCAATCCTTACTCAAGCCAGAGTGGCTTATTTTATTATTATTCAAATCCAAGCTTTCTTATGTTGTTTTGTTAATCATTTATATATATATATATTATTTATATTATAATTAGAAATAAATTTAAACTGAAAAATTCTCCAGGGATAAATTAATTTGCAATTGCCCCTATCATCTTCAATATCATTTTCATCGTTCCCAATCATTATCTAGTATTATAATGATTAATTTTATTTTAAATGTTTAATATCCTATATTGTATATTATTGATATATTAATAAAATATTATATTTATCTAATTAACATCCTATAATATCATCGTTATTTATTAAACATATTAAATTTAATATAACCCTATGCTTATGGTTTAAATTAAATAATTATAATAATAATATTAAAATTTGATTAAATTTAGATTAAAAATTAACAGGGATAATTTTAATTTAAATAGAAAGAGTAGTTAATGGAGGTGGTATGTCACGCCATTCCCCACCTACTAGTGGAAAAAATTAAAAAAAAAATAAAAAAATTATTAAATATATCAAATTAAATTTAAAAATTTATTTTCAGTATTAAAATTTTTTTAATGTTTATTCTATTTACAATACATAATGCATATTATTTTTGTACTTTTTGAACAGTGATTTTTTTGAAATAATTTCCAATTCATCCTGTTCTTATCAAAACATATTGCAAAATCAAATTTTTGGGCTCGAATAAATAATTATAATTAATAAATATAAAAGGTCAAATTTGGTGCTATACATAATATAGCTTATATATTAAGTTCAGATTAATAAAAATAATTAATAAAGTTTAATAAAAATAGGCACTTGAATCATTACAATTTTAATATCTTCTTACCATATATCTATAATAATAAAAGCAAGTGTAATGTGTCTGTTTGTTTGTCTGTGTGTTTGTTTGACCGAGCTCTCCAGCAAAAACTATCGCACGCAGGGACCTGGAATTTTTTACACGGAAGCACAAAGGGGCTGGCCACCAGACCTCGAAGCCCGATTTTCGATTTTTTAATTAGAAAAATTTTAAAAAAATTATAAAGAATATTAATTAAAAATAGTTTAGTTACCATACTAGATCATAGAGGCGCTGGTGGCGATAATTTGGCGGTAATTTAAATTCTGAGCAATGTGCAGATAAAAATCTTTTTATATATCTATTGATATTTACAATATCTCAATTGATCTTATTGGCCTTTTAAACTTTGAAAACATTCACATTACGGCTATAATTTAATACTATTAATTTTTAAGATTATGTGAGTAAATTATTTTAATTAAGAAAATTTGATCTCATAATTGGATTTTCACGTAAGATTTTAATATATAATATATTTTTTAATATTATTTTTATAGTAGTTTAGTGTTATGCTAATTTTATATTTTATTTTTATTTTGTTTACTCTGATTTTTTTTTAAATAAATTAATAACATTTAAAGTAGCATAAAAAAATTAATCGAGGCAGGAAAATTGATGGGGTTTGAAATTAATAGTGATAAGAAAAAATAATTAGTATCAGAGAGAATAATATTTGCAAAGAATTTAAATCGAGGTTGCAATCGGGAAATTATTATCAAAGGGAATCAAAATTATTAAATTATAGGTCATAAAATAGAGAAGGCTGGGGCCGACAGGGCACATGGCTAGCATGGGAGAGGAAAATATATTGGTGGGAGTTCGATTGGAAAACGTCCGTTTGGAAGACCAATTGTGAACAGGGTGGACAATGTAGGAAGGAACGTGAGAGAGATAGGATAGGGTAGGAGTTAGATGGTTATAGCTCAGAATAGGGACACTCGGGGGGGGTACAGGGGGCGGAGCCCCCGTCTAGGTGTGAAGAGCGCCGAAGGCGCTCTGATCAGCTAGTAATATATATATATAATATATACTATATATATAATATATACTATATATATATATAATATATACTATATATTTATATAATATATATATTGGTATACTAACATATATATATATATATATTTATAAAGAAAGTAAATTGATTATTAATATTTTAATAATAAATTGAAGAAATTAAATCTATATGTTTGTATAGATGTTTGTTTTTATAAGTAATTGAATAACTGAAGATTAAATAAAGGAAGGGGATAAATGGAAAAAACTTGCGGAATATTATTTATATCCATACAGATAGGTATCTTTCATTCTTTCTATAATAAAGTGAAAAAAGAAATAAAGAAAAAAAGGGGAAATGGGAAGAATGAAATAAAGACATAAACCATGACAGGAAGAAACAAGACCAGCAGTGTTCACCAAAGCAGGCAACAAACACCACCAAAGCAACTTTTTTACTTTTCAATTTGTAAGTGTTGAGTTTTTGTGAAATTGTTAACCAAAAGAGAGAAAAATAAAATAAGAACAACAACAACAACAACATCATCAACATGATCAGTAGGAGAAAAGTAAGTTAAAATTTAAGATTAAATTGAATGGATAGAAGAAAGGGGTGGGGAGAGAAAAGAAGGGGAGGGAGGAAAAAAGGGGGAGAGATAGAGGGAATGGTTTGCTGCTGAATTATAAAGCTACAAAGTAAAAAAGGAAATAATAATAAATAAATAAATAAATAAATAAATGTAAAAATGGTGGGGATAGAAAGTTGGAAGGAAAATTTTAATAAATTATATTTAATTTTCATAAAAGAGGCGAATTAAATGGATATTAAAATAAAAACGAAGCAAAAAATAAAAAGCTTTTATTCCCTACTTTAAGACTTGTTTTATATATATAGATATGTATATATACCATTAATTCTAATTCTAAGATTGAAGATTTAAAGAAAAATACAACTTTTGTGTCATTTTTTATTAAATTGAAAAATTAAGAAATTTTTAGATTCGATTTTAATGAATTGTTGCAAATTTATAATTAAATCTATCAATATGGTTCTCGAAAGTTCTTGGCTGCAGAAACCACATTCCTCCAAGTGTAACTGAGCCACAACCAACCAAATTCTACCCTCTCCCATCTCTCTCACATCCCTTCCAACCTTGTCCACGCAACAGTCTTCCCAATCAGTCATCCCTCAAATATATTATAAATAATTACATGATTATTTTTTTAATTTTTAGTTTTTTAGATATTTAATTTATTTAATTTAAAAAGAAATAATGGTAATTATTCAATCAAGTTATTATGACATGGATTTGGCTAAAACTTTACCAGTGAGTTCCTTTTTTCCGACCGAGATTAGTACGGGAGGTGTGGTGCCTAGTACTACAGGTAACGCGAGATGGCGCTACATCAACGCACAGCGATCCAAGCAATAATAATATATATAACAATACCTCCCTTACTATCGTCGGTCGGTAAAAATTGTATAAATGTAAATAAGAACACACCAATGTCAGTTCGATCTCAACAGGGATCATAGATATATTAAGACGATATAATATACACATTATATATATCACGTCTCGATATATCATTTTTACAAACCTACGTCCATTTCCGTCCCAACATTCGTCCCTACCCGTCGAACTCCACACCTTAGACACCGACGTTCCCTTCAACGTCTTGTTGGAACCGGTTCAAAAAACCCTGGGGGTGTCTCCAGCAAAAGTCGATCCTTGCCTTCTCGCCATTACCATTGACGACAGCAGCACGACATCGGCATGCCGCACCACATTGGTGAACACCAGGACAGCTGACGACATCGTCATCATCCCTGACGTCACCATCACCATCGCCGTCACCTCGGTCTCGTCTCTGACGTCATCACCATCACCTCGGCCTCAAGACTGACGCCATCCTCATCATCCTTCCGGCCGCAACGAAAAAATATTGTTTTCACCCCAAATTTCACATGTGGAGATTTTTACATATCTCCACTAATCATGCATTTTGTTAACAGAAAAAGGTATTTTTAGCATGATGTCTGTCCGTCTGTCCATCTGTCCATTGAGTCCGTATAAACGTGTATAGCTTGAACGGCTCAACTGATTTTGATAAAATTTGGTATATTTACTTAATGCATCAGTAGCATGAATTCATTAACTTTTTGTGTATATATGGAAACTGAAAGTGATAGTTTACAAAGTATTAATTTTATATTCATTGTCGCAAAATATTTCACTAAAAATATAGTAGTAATTAATAATTGAGTAATTAAATTAAAAATTAAAACCAAGATAATATAATTTAGTCATTTTAATATTTTTTTATACTTTATATTTATATAATGTTGTTTAGAAATTAATTTATTTCAAATTGTCGGTAGGTTCTGTGCCTGCAACAGCTCATATTTTAATTCCAAATAAACTTTTCTTATGCATTTTGTTCGGGTCGCTTCTAGTTTAAGAGATAAAAAGGATTAAAGTTTAATAACTCGATTGTATAATTACCGAAATACTAAATATTAATAAAATTTTATTAAAATTAAAACTATTTGATTTATAATTCCTATATGTTTTTTGGGTTTTATTATGAAGAAAATAGTTATTTTTAGATTTTTGGGCCCCTACGTGCTTCTTTATGTCATATTAATTCAAATATTTTCCCATTCAATTAATATATTTATTATATAAATATAGATTATAATAAATTACATAAATTATTTAAAAATTCTATTATAATAAATGAATTCAATTAAACGTTTGTTTAATAATATGAATTTAAAATCCCTTTAAATGAAATTTTATTTATTTTAAATATTCATTTAATCAACTGGATGATCAATTTGTGTTCTTATATCTGGAGTCCATTTCAAAATCGGAAACATTCGTATTACCTAGATGCAAAATTTTGTTTATATAAAATACGATTTGATACACAAACATAGAATTAGTTTATTTATTTAATTATATACATAATACAACCAAAATAACTTAAATTAAATTTTGTGTTTCTATATTCTCCCCTATATGCAATATATATATATAATACTTAGTATAAAAACAACAACATTACAAGTTATTTGGATAAAATTAATTAATATTCAACAGAGTGTAATGGATCAGAATGTATTATTATACTATTGACCTTTTGATATACTATCTCTCTCTATTTTAGAAACATTCCAACCCTCTCCACCATCACTGTATCCGTATCCAACAATTTACACATACATACATACACAAACAACTTCCGCCATTAGACAACTCATTAACGTTAATATTCATGAACACCTAATAGATTGGATTTGTTTGTTTATTTTCATTTGTATTGCCCACATATCCATAGTCATTTAACCCCTGTAAATTGAAGGGAGAGGGGGTAATTATTAAATTATCTACCAAGTGATTTCCTACCTCATTCTATTTTTTTTTTTATTTTTTTATTCGTTTATTTTTTTTTTTTAGTCAACATATTGTAATATTGTATCTAATACATATGAGTAAATTATATATCCAAATTACTTTAATTATTTTAATAACTTTTTATATTAAAATTAAAGGTTGTATTATAAGGGTGTTTGGCATGGTCTATGACCTTAGTGGATGAGAGTAGATTTAGAGTATTTAAAAAAAGGATTCTTTGAATTTATGGGCAAAGGAAAGATGAGGTAACTGGGGAGTGACGGAGACTGCCTAATAAAAAAATTGCATGAGCTCTATGCATCTTCAGACATTAGAGCAGTGTTTCCCAACACAAGGCCCACGCCCAAAAGGAGGGCAATTTGATTGTAAAGGGGGGCAATTCAAACCATTTTTAATATTAAAAATTATTGTATATGTTATATAAAAGTACAAAAATTTTAGAAGGGCTTGTTTGGGGCAAGGCACAAAAAAGGTTGAGAAACACTGCATTAGAGAATTAAAAGCGAGAAGGTTGCGATGGGGAGGACACGTGGCAAGTATGGGAGAGGGGGGACTGGCAAAAAATATATTTTTAGGGAAACCGATTGGGAAACATCCAGTTAAAAGACCAAGGACGCCTTAAGCAGACAGTGTAAGAGAATGAATTTAAGGAAGATGGGAGAAAGTAGGAGTTTAATGGGTAGCTCAGGATAAGGACACTTGGAGAAATGTGGTTGCTGCAGCAAACAACTTTCGAGTTGATAAATAGATAAATATTAAATTTAAATATCAATCAGAAATAATGCATTATTCAATTTTTGCAATACATTGTTTTATTCGTTGGTATATTTAGAAGACATGACATTCTGACAATAAGTTTAGTTTTAGAAGTTACCTTGGTTTTGATGACCAAGTGGGTGCCGCGTTTTATCACCTAAAATTACTTAATTCAGAATATTGGGAGAATAAAAACAAAAAATCATTCTTTAAAAAAAAAATAAAAGTTTAAAAGAAGCGTTGAAGTATTAATGAATCTTTATTTTAGAGAAGGTGTATTTTCATAAATGTAGATCCAATTCTTTTTTATTTATTTTCTTACAACTTATTACGACAGCAAAACTAAATATTTTTCTCAAACAATCATCTTTTTTTCTCATTAACAAATCTCTCTCTCTCTCTATGTATATATATATAAGGCGCCACAGGGTGAGAGGATAGCAAAGCTGCCTCCCAACGTCCCTATCCTCAGCTACCTCCATCCAACTCTTTATTCTCTTCTAACTCCCTCACGGCCCATACATTGTTTTATTTCCTAGCAGTTAGTCTAACAACCAGTCGCATATAGACTAGGTTTTTCTTTATATAATACATTTTCCTAGTCAGTAAGTCAAATAAAGATTATTTCAAAATATGTATAATGAAAATAATGCAAGACAATCTAAAAATAAAAATGTAAATATATACTAATTACGACCATGAGTTACCAATTGAATGTAAAAATTATTTTCAACCCTTTTTTATTATGTTATGGGATAAAAAAAAATATGTATCACAAATTGTCTAATAAACATACATTTTTAAACTAAAAAACTAAAAACAACCAGTCGCATCCCAAATGACCTCCTCACATACAAGTTTCTCTAGTTAGTTTATATATTATATATTTAATGCTCTTGCAAGATTTTTAATAAATCGAATTATTAATTCAATTTTTTTTACGTTTTTCTTTGTTTGAAAAGTTATTTTAATAATTGTAATTTAAAAAAAATATTATAATTTTAGTATTTAATTAAAGTGTTTACTAAGAAAAGTACATTTTAGATCCACATATAAAGATTAAAAGAAACTTGTTTTTAAGAATTTTAAGAATATTATTATTTACATATTTTTTAATATTTTTTTTTTAATTTTGAGAGCCAAGAATAAGAAACGACTGAATATATATATATATATATATATATATTATAAATATTATATAGAAATAATCTCTACCCTCCTCATTAATGGAGTTTTAAACTGATTCAAAAGATGGTCATCACATTCATCTAGGCATCAATTTAAAAAAGATGTTGAAAGGGGGTAAAGGGAGTGCTGGATGGTGGAGGGGGTATCTGTGGTTTTTTAAGTCTCACTAACGTTAAGAAGATTTAATAAAGTCTGAGCAGGGAAAAAGAACGAAAAAAAAATATTAGCAAGCAAGATGCAAGAGATAGAAAGAAAGAAGATAGAAAAAAGAGTGGGGGCAAACACTTAAGAAAAAAAAAAGTTTTTTACTGCAACTTTTCTACTGGTCCTACTTTCACTCTTATGCCTCCTTTTACCTAATTCACTAAATACTTAAACTTTAAACGAAGTTTAATTTTTTTTTTTTTTTTTTAAGATTGAAGAAGAGGTGTATGGGGTTTAGAAAGGTTTAAGGTATATAAAATAAGTACATCTTTTACTTTAATTAATTGAATCATCTTTCTTCTGAACATTTTTTTTATTTATTTATATTTATAAATATAATTTATAATTCAAAAAAAAAGAAAAAAAAGAGAATTACGGAATAAAATTTAATTTAGTTTTATATTTCTCTTATATATCATATTCAGTGATGTATTGATAAAATAAGAAGTAAGGGAACACATAGTGGGAGCAAAAAAAGTCCTATTTTCAGTAAACTATTTTTTTCCATATAATTTTTTATTTTTTCTTATTCTTACTATACAAAATATTAACGAACACAAAAAAAGAAATTCTAAAAGTAGATTTAATTATGAAAAAGGACTGGAACGCGTTTCGGTTCTGAAAAAAAGTAAGGGAACGTCGTTCTCCCGCGTTCCCCTCCCAATACACCACTGATCATATTAGTATAGTATATCATATATACTACCACCGAACGATAGATTTTAATCTCGAATTTATTTATTTATTTATTTATTTTCAACATTTCCCAAAACAGGTGAATTTGTATGTTTTATGAAAATGGATAATTGCCAAACTCAATTTCACTTTTAAATTTATTATTTACAAAATTTTCATGCGAATGGATATTTTGAAATCGCTGGGGATGTTGATAGGGAATGAATGATCGTTAACAGTTGAAAAATTGACTCTAGGGCACATGGCATATCAACCTTTGTTAATAATTATTATACCTAATCGTCGGTGCTACCTCTTTTTTATATATTATTTTAAAATTTATATATATATATATATACTATTTATATAAATGTATATATTAATATAATAATGTATAAATTAAATTAATTAATTAATTAAATTAATTAATTAAATTCCACAAATAAATTATTTAATTAAATCCTATACTTATAAATTTCTTAAATATAAATTAATTAATTTTTATAGAGTTTGATGATGAGGAGTGTATTTATTCTAAATTGGTAAGTAAAAATGGAAAATAGAAAGTTTATCAGATTTAAAAAATAAAATACTAAATAAATAAAACTTTATGTTTTAATAATTTTAATCACCAAAGTTATATTTATAAATAATGTTATATATACATATATATATATATATATATATATGTATATATATATATATGTATATTAGATATATAAAATGTAATTAGAGTTGCATTTTAAACGCTAACGGCCTTAATGATTCATTCATTCGACACATTCTCTCTCTTTCTGTCTGTCTGTGTGTATTTCTACTTCAAAAGAGGGTAAAGCTCCTAATTAAAATACTGTTGCGCGCTTTTTGCTGACGGCATTTCATGAAAATAAAATTAGAAGAAAAGAAATAAAAAAAAAACACATCTAGTGTGTCTTTTGGCCATCATTAACCCCCACCCCCGACTTCCATCCCTTTATCACCACACCATCACCCTTGAATTCACCATTGGACGTTGAAATTGGAGAAGTGCTGACTCCATTAGAAACCAAGAGGCATGACTCGACCCCATCCTACACCCACCAGCCCATTCACCCTCTCTGCAAAAACACCCAACCAAAATCTACCCTCACTTCTATCCCCATCCCTATTCTCACCTATTCCTGCCTTAAAACAAATTTTTTCATCCTCGCACTCAATTATTTTATTTATTTAAAGAATATAATGCATTAAATAAAGGAAAAATTTAAAAAAAAAGTAAATTTACTTTTTCCCATTTATTTAATTATGAATTAATCCAACTAAAATTATTTAATACTACGAGGGCAATTCATAAAGTAGGTTACTTTTTGGAATTAAAACAAAACTAGTACATGAAAATGTTTTTTTATTATATTATATACATTTGAAAGAGCAACTAAAATACTATTTTTCTACATAATCGCCAAAAAAGTTGAGATATTTATCGTAGCGATGAACGAGCTTCGAAATTCCTTCCTCATAGAAATGAGGAGAAGTGCAAAATATATGAATTTAATTAATGCAAATTTTAAAATCAATACCGATTTGTATTCCACATGACTTAGTCTATAAGAAATTGAGTTATATATTTATTAATATATTATTTAATAATATTAGTATATATTTATATCAAACAATTTAATTTAAATATATATTATCGTATATTTAAAATGAATTATAATAAATATTTAATATTATATGCATTTAAAGGTTATTATTTAAATTATTATGAAAATAAACGATGGTTTAAATCAATTATTTAAATAAATAATACATTGAATTAATTTTATATTTATTTTCATCTAGATTTTGATCTAGATATATTTTTTTTTTTAATTTTATTTAATGTTAAAATTTAAAATCTAAATAGTCTCTTTATTTTATACAACATTTCATATCATTTTTATATAACACAACAAATAATTACTTCACTCATCCCCTCTACTCCCGTTTTCTGCTCAATGTTTTTTTCCACCACAAAACCAGCGAGTGTTTAAACTGGTACTTTCTGACCACTAATGGATCAATTTGCATAATAAAATGATTTTAAATCAAAGAAGTTAAATAAAACAAGAGAAAAAAAAGGTTGTATGTAATGTATATTCACCCCTTCTAGTTACCCCTATAACCCTCCCCTTGAAACGGATGTGTATCTATGTTATACTACTTTCCCTTACATGCTCCACAAATTTGTGGTTTGTTTTTTTGTTATAGTGTGAGTGTAAAAGGGGGGCAAGAGTGTTCTCTTTATAAATTACACACATAAAAGTTCATTTTTTTTACTTCACTATCCAGATACAGGAATGAGTTGTTTTTTTGTCTTTTGAAATAAAAAAGAATCGATGACTTTTAAATAGACAGAGTTTTATCAAAGCAAAATTGAGCTCCACACAAAAAAAAGCAATGTGTTATTCAAGGAAGAAATACAAAGAGGAAAAAAATTCTCTATATATATATATATATATATATATAAATACTTTGATCATCATTTTCAATATTCTCTTTTCAAATTTATCACAATATTTTTATTAAGAATCTGAATGAAAGAAAGACATTAAGCAAATGGGCCAAGACTATTAATAAAAACACATTTTTACCAATCCAATGAAAAATAACCAAAAAATATTTAAAATATTTATATAATTTAAATTTAGATAATAAAATTCTCATTATTATTTTTATTCTGTTTTTTTTTAATCGACCTCAAAAATTCTTAACATAACCACATATTCAAAATTACAATTGCAATAATTTAATTTGATTTGATTTTTATGTTTAAAACTAAATTTCATATATTTTCTTTAATTAATGGACAAAAAAAGCAAATATTTATAAATATAAATTTCACTACTCATAATAAATTAATAATTTAATATATTAATTTATTTTATTATTATTATTATTTAAGTAAAGTTAATTAGTTAGTGCTAAAACACTTAAAATCAATTTTTTAAACTCATTCAAATTATGTCATGATTCATCATTTCAATTCATATAGCAAATAAAAATTCAATGCTCTATTTGAATAAGTAATAATAAAAAATTCATTTGAGATGTTTTTAAGAATATATCCCTTGTATTGTCAACAATATGAAGATCAAATGTAGGAAGAGAATAATAATATAATATATAATAAGGATAATAATATTTAAATCCGGAGCCTGAGTGATAATAATGATTGCCCATGATAAATTATTTATATTTAAACAATCAAAAATGGATTTAGAACGAAATTAGAATAACGCTAGGTAGATTAAATTTTAAAATATTAATATATTAATATATAATATCCTCGAATTTTATCAGAAGTGTCTGCAACAGTCATCCAGCGTCTGGTTTGGACTTTTTAGTCTGGTGTTTGTGTGTGTGTGTGTGTGTGTGTGTGTGTGTGTGTGTGTGTGTTGTACACGAGATTGGAATATACTACTTATAAATTATAGGTATGACCTCAATAATTTTCAAGACATTCCCTTGTCAAGTGTAATTAAAGGAAACTTTGCAAAACCACAAAATCAACATAATAAGAACAGAAGATAGGGATAGAGTGAAAGAGAGAGAAAACTAACTTCTCATTTGGAAAATTTAAACTCAAATGATTTCTCTCCCACCCAAACTCTATTATATCTATATATATTGATTCATATCTCGTAATGTTTAATTATCAATGTAGGAATAAGCTGATTCTATCTTTACGTTTCCAATTTCTCTCTCTCTTTCCCTCAGTCTCTCTTGGAAGAATCAATTTATTACATCCGACCAGAATTTCTCATTAATCAGATCCTTTAATTTCGAAATTTAGATTAGTTGTTGGTTTTTGGTTTTTATTTTGTGTTGCTTTAATAGAAAAAATATATTCCAGCCTTTCCAAAATTTTAAGAATTAGAAAAATGAAAATACCGTATAAATTTGATAAATAATTAATTATCAGAAAAGAATAATAACATATTAACTTCAAAAGAATAATATATTTTATATCATAAAAATTATATAATATAATAAATAGTATTATACGAAGTATGTTCAAAAGAAAAGGGGAATTTTGAATTTTTGCAGGCTGTGTATCGATATTTTTTTTAAAATTATGTTGCTACACATGAGTTTTTCATATGTTAACATTATCAGCCATTTTGGATTAGTAGTTTGTTTTTGACAACTGAGAAAGTTAGTAACGTTTTCTTAGATTTTTTACTTAAAAAAAATAAGGAATACTACAAGGAAGTTATGCAACGTTTGCGTCAAGAAATACGGCTCAAACGATCGAAATTGAGGAAAAAAAATCTTGGATTCTGCATCTCGATAATGCAACATTGCATGTTCATGAATTTTTAGCCAAAAACAACAACGAAACCATGCCTCAACCACCATATTCACCAGATTTGGCTCCCTGCTACTTTTTTCTATTCCCAAAACTGAGGAGACCAATGAAAGGAAAGCATTTTGCCACAATTGATTTGATAAAATCGAAATCGAAGAACGAGCTGATGGCCATACCGAAAAATGCATTTTAGAAGTGCTTCAACGATTGGAAGAAGCCATTGGATAAGTCCATTATATCTGAGGAGAATTACTTTAAACGGAACAAAATGGTTATTGATGAATAAATAAATACTTTTCGAAATAATTTAAAATTCACCTTTTCTTTTGAAAAATCCTCTATAATTCTATCTACATATTTTTATTTTAATATTTTATAATTTATTTTGAGCCCTATTGAATTTATTTTTTGAAAATTTCATTATAAGTCAATGTGGGTAGCATTCTGGTTTTTCAACCTACCTTTTTAGTGTGGTAAAGGAGTATAATAGATTGGTTTATTTAAAAATTAACATTTACTATTTTTTTTTCAATTTATTGTATACGAAGGTGCTCGGAAAAGCTAGACAGGGGGCCCTGCTCCCTGTACCCCCGATGTAATGCATACTAATCTTTTGAAAGTCTGTATGCCAAAGGTTTTAATTCATTTTAATTCAATAAGTATATTAAAATAGTCATATCCACGACGGTGTATAACTCCTTTGTTGATCATTTATGAGGAGCATATCATATTTTTTCGACTTTTAAATTGTTTATATATCACATGAATAATGACAACACCTTTTATTTTATGAAAATTTCTGTATAGATGTCCTCAGAAAAAAAGAACATGGTTTAATAAACCAATGTTTAATTTATATCATCATAGGACATCTTTGTTGAAAAAAATATATAATAAAAATAAATAAAATGGGTTACCTTATAAATTTTAATTTTACTTTTTTTTCGAGATAACCATCGTGCCCTTCTTTCTTTAGCTAATCGAAGTTTTCTCTCATTTGGATCTTTGTTTTCATTCAAATCTGCAAATTGCACTTTTTTTCAAAATAAAAATTTTACTTACTTTATTTCAGAAAATATTAATCAATTAGGAATAATATTCAATATAATTTAATTTAATTTTGCTTTTAATATTATGGAATATTAGAACTTTAAATAAAAATTTAAATATTATAAACATTCTTTGTATGAAAATTTCTAGAATTATTAATTTTATATTGAGTATCTACTACTTAACTGTGCCACCAGAGGCGCCACTTGGAACATTGTTTAGATGGGTTGGGTCGATTTTTTGCCCATAACTTTGTAACGGTTAAACTTTTTTGAAATTTTGGGTCATCACGGTTCTAATGATACTCGAACCTTAATGGTTAAGATGGTTAAGATCCATGAAACCGTTTAGAAGGAGTTTAGAATTGCATAGTCGTTTAATTATATAGATTTTATCATAATATTATTAATTTCAATTGTTTTTCTCAGATTAATTTTTCAATTTTTATTGTTTTAACTTAATTTTTTTTATAAAATATAAATATTTTTTAAATTAATATTTTTTTATATTGTTTTAATTAAAATATTTTTATTATTATTTTTTCATAATACAACTTTCATTAAAATAATAATGTATATTATTTTCTTTAAATAATAAATTCAAATTTCAATCTCTCAATATTAGCATGTCACATAAATCATTTTTAAAATTTACAGTTAAAAATCAATTTTTTTTATATATAAATACATAATTTAAAAATATATTTAAGATAGAAGATTAATTTAAAAAAAAAGATTTTTCATTAAATATATAGGCAACAATAACAACAACAACAACAAAAACAAAACAAAGAGGATTAGTATTATAAACAATATAAATATATATTACTCAACATTAATTTTGATTTTCTTTCTTTTCATTTCATTTTTTTTTTATTTTTTTTTTTCATTATTCATACTATACTACTCACTCACACCTTTGTTCCTCCACCCAACTCCACTTTTGTGATACATTTTCTTACCCTTTGGGAAAATTAATGAACATTCCCCTCTACTATACTATGAGTACAATATTTTGATAAATAGCATTTTATATTTTACAAATATATATAATACACCTATATATCATCAAGCAATGTGCAAGTCTAAGGCAATGAATGAGAAAACAACATATTTATAAACCTTTATTAAAAAAATATATTTTCTAATTATAATTATAAATGAATAAATATCCCTGTAATGAAAATCATTTTTTTCCCGCAAGGGCTATTAAAAACGTATATTTCAATTTAGATTCAATATATATATATATTAAATATAATATTATTTTTTATCTTGAATTGATTATGTTTTAAAATATTGAAAAAGTTTGAAGCAAAAATATTTATAGTCCCATTTTTCTAAATATATATATGCCCTTTAATAGGGAAATATATATATTATAATGCTATATAAAAATAAACATTTATACCAAATAGTGACATTCTCGCGTTTTGGACAAAGACATGTGGACAATATAAAGAAAGGTTCTCGATTGAAGAAGAGAAACTATTGTCATGAATTAAACTTTTAAATAATGATAAATAAGTAAGTCATTCTTCGGCATATATCGATCTGAGAGACTTTAACCCACTTAGGGAAGTGAAATAGTACCAGGATAATCCCTCAGGCCAACGAAGGAGTTACAAGCCCATAGGTGATGGATCATTAAATACCTGGAAGAGATAACCCGAAGAATCCTCACGTGAATCTCTATGTGCCTCGAACTACTTATATTAACAATAACAGCTAAGTGGTCGACCCTTATGCAATTGCTAATTAAATACCACAATTCTGATTTAATTTATAATATCAAATACATAACTTTATTTTATAATTAATTCCCTTTTTCTAATGTCTAACGATACCCATTATAATTATGTAAATTCTTTAATTATTCAATATTATTTTTATCTTAATTTAATATTTGGTTTTTATTTTGAACTTTACCTCTTCCATTATCAACCTTCTCTGTATTCACTAAAATATATTCTATTCACAATTACCAGTCCTACCAAATTAAATTAAACATCAAATTTATTAATTTTAAAACCCATTTTTTTACAAAACCCAACTCATACTAAGCCTCCAATATACGACAATATATATGTAGTATATAAATTAATGAACAAGTTGATCAGTTTACCAAAGTAAAAATAACTTTTGGTTAATTTAATCTAACATAATTGCATGGTAACAATTCTCTTTGGTTATCTTATGTCTTAATTAGTTAAAGATCTATAGGTAGGTGGATATGAGCGAAAGGGGACCGAGGGTAGAGAGGGAAAAGTGAGAAAATGATGGGGTGGTTAATTTTAAATTACCTTAATGATTAGTAAGTAGTGATTAGACCTTAAAAGCTCACTACTGCCAGTGTTTAAGGTGGTGTGTACGCTGCATAAATACATTCTGTTCTCTAATACGATTATCTACTGTTATTGTTTGTGTTATACAGGGTGTGCACAAGGGCATTAGCCATCATCCACTTTGATCTATGCTTCAATTAACCTTTCATGTCTCTCTAAGAGAATCTACGAAAATCATCATCTTAAATGATAATCTTATTTTCTCTTTCAAAGAGAAAAATCTTATTTATAAAAAGGATTTGTAATTTATCTCACAAATGAAAAGATGTATATATATATATATATATATATATATATATATATAAAGAGAAAATAATATATGAGTTGAATTTATGAATGAATTGGTTTTTTTTATCAACAAGAATAAAATACATAAGCAAATAAGTAAGTAAAAATCATAAATTTATTATCCTTTTTAAATAATGTAAAAGAAATGTTATTTTTTCATGTAGGTACCTAGAATAAAAATAAAGTTTTTTTTTATTTAATTTTAGGAATTTGAATGATCTAATAGTAAAGATAATTTTATTTTCTAGATTGGCTTGAATGAAAAAAATTTCAATTATCAAAAAGAAGTTGTGCTAGGTAAACATACAATATTTGGATGTTTGCCACTATTTCACAAAGTTTACGCATGCGCGAGAAGCAGCATTTCAAATGTGAAATAATGGCATCTTAATTTTTGATGAAGTAGTCCTGCAAGTATCAAAATATTTTATGATTATTTAGCATAATACGTTCTTCAAGATTGTTAGCTAATGAAAATGTGATATATTATATGATATTATTATTTATTTTACGGTGTATAGCTTGTATATATATTGGTAGTTGTTTAGTCTAACCCAGGGGTCGGCAGACTTAACAATTATATGAGCCAAATATCAAGTTCATATATTTTCTCATACCTTCAGAGAGCCGCAACTTAAACTTAAATGTTTCAAGAGCATCGCATAATCATTTGACTTTTTTTTTTTAGAACCATATTCAAAAAAATTGAGTTTTCAGGCATTGAGTGAATTGTAAGAAGAGCCAGATAATCCTGTGCCAAGAGCCGGGGTCTGCCGACCCCTGGTCTAACCGATGTATGATGGATTTGGATAAAGCTTTACCAGTGGATTCCTTTTTGGATTCAAAACAAACTTTCCTTAAGCAGTATGTGGCGGTCGATTCTTATTTACGTGATAAAAATTATTAAAGTTTGCATATAAAACCATTGATATTCTATTTAGTTACCATGTTTTATTATTTGACCACTAAAGGGCTTCACTAATTTTTGGTTTGGATATAAGAAGCTTAAAAAATTAATTAATTAAATAATTTTCCTAAATCCAAACAGAACTGAAAAAACCGAAAAATAGTGAATAATTAGTGAATTAGTCAATAAAATATTATTAAATGGCTGCTCATTCATTACTAGGTTATATGCAAACTTTAATAAAATCCATGATACATCGGTTAGACTAAACAATTACCTAAATATATATATATATATATATATATTGTATATTGAATAAAATAAAAAAGAAATTGCACATAAAGAGACGGATATGATTTTTGAATTGAACATGGTGAACCTGGAGTAAGGCCAATGGATAATATATATTTTTAGATAGTATGTATACAAGTACCTATATATATATATATATATATAAAATCGTTATTGAAAACGGTTAAGCTATTTTTGGAAGGATACTGCCCTGGTTATGGCTCTAACTCTCACAGTTTATTGACGTAAGTGGTGAGTTTCGATTTTATAATAAAAAAAATTTCTATCCGCAACTGAGACTATCAATAGAAAACATCAAAGAGTAAACCTTCACTAAAACTAAAAGAATTGTTCAGGATGTATGTATTATTATACAAATTGAGAGATATTTAATATTGTTCTAGATTTCATTTATAAATATAATATTTTCTTCATTATATTTAATCAATATATATATATATATATGTATATATCCATATTTTCCTAAATAAAATATTTTAACTTAAATCAATGATAATGCGGATGTAAAGTTAGACAATTAATTTATTCTATAAAATACCAGATGAAGTGATATATTTGTTTTATATATATTACATATCATCAATTCAGTTAGAACGCTTCTGATGATGGTGTAACAACCGAAATACACATTTCGAAAATAAACCAATCAACTTGAAATATTAATTAAAAATTATTCTAATTTGGTTTTTGATATTTTTAAGTATAATTTTAATTTTGAATCACATATTAAAATGTTTCAACTAGTATCTACGATTAAATCTATTAACTAGATTAAATATTGGATTAACATGGACTATTTATTAAAAGATAAATATTATTAATACAAGTTTATACCTATTTGAAATTATTATTAATTGTTTGTTTTGTGTTGTTTTGTTTAAATAAGAAACGTCCATATACAATGTACAATTCTTATTATTTGACATTAATGCAATTGTAAATTTGTATATACATATATAATCTAATGGGATAAGGGAAGAATGGGGGAAGTGAGAAGAGGTGAAGGAAGGTTCTATAATAGAAATCTCACTGTGAATTGGAAATGAAAACAAAACTCAATTAGGAATGTGTAAATAGTGAATTTAAATCAGACAGTTTGAGTTTAAGTTTTAATTGTGATGCAACTCTTCTTAGTTTAAAGGATAGGAAAGGATTGGGTGTTGGAAAAGGGAAGAGTTGGGAAATGAGGTTGGTCGGAAATAGGGTCGTCAGTGAGCCAGTCAGTTAGTCCATCTATCCATCCATCTATCTATCTATCCATCTTTCCAGTAAACAGTTGAGTTGTTGTTCAAGTTTTAATCAATGGATATGGAATTAAGAAAGACCGTCTCTACCTCCTGCTTTTGCATCTTAATCTCAAAGATCTTTAACAATATATATATATATATATATAGTTTCCATTATCTCTTCTCTCTTATATACTTTATATTAGCTTGTTAGATTTTAATTAAGAAAATAAATACTTTTTGTTTTAATAATTTTCAACATATTTCATTTATAATTAATATTTTTTAATATAACTTACCGGTGGTATTATATGAATCTGAGACATCTTTTGTGATTACCTATATAATTTTACTAACACATGAAAATTACTGGAATACCAACATAAAATTCTCTGAAACATCTAAGAGAGTCGAAAATTAATTGTATAACTCCTGAAGATGAGATAATGCAAAAGTGAATGATTTTTAGGGATTTTTAAGCATCTCCAAAAACAAAAAAGTTAGAAATTTAGAAGGTTAAGAATGGCTGGATTTAATAATGGGTCAAATTTGGGTTTCCCAAACGTTTTTATCTCATGCCCCTCCACAGCTTCTAAAATCTTGAAATGCCCCCCATGTTACATAAATAAAACTCTGTAATTGTTCAGTAGTAGCTTAAATAAGGGGTCGGCAAACTACGGCCCGCGGGCCAAATCTGTCCCGCCGTCTATTTTTATCCAACCCGCGTCATTTTTTATGCAAATGTAAAAGAAATTTACATATTCCAAAATCCATTTGAGTGTACGATTGACGAACTTCATTTGGAGAAGTCATTGATCTGAAAAATGATGACACATTAAAAACCAAGTCCAAAGGTATGGATCTAACACAATTCTATGAATATCTTTCAATTAAAATCATGTGCACGAGGGTTTATTTCTGTATTTGGAAGTACATATCAATGTGAAAACACATTTTCGAAAATGAAGAATACAAAATCGCATTATAGATCATTATTAACAAATGACCATTTGTAAACAACTTTAATTATAGGAAGTACTAACTTTGTACACAATTATGATGAAATAATATCTCAAAAAAAAATTTACATTCATCCCATTAATGCAAAATTTAATCTCTTAACGATATATTTATTAATAAATGAAACTGTGCAATTAATAGTTACCATTGTACGAGTATAGGTACAAAATATATATTATACAAACATGTTATTATTAATACATATTTTGTAATTACAAATATTTTGCGAATAAAAAATTTATAGTTATAAAATTTTTTTATTAGATTCTTCGTTTGACAGTAAAATATATATTTTAACATGTCTAGCCCCCAGATCTTTAAAATTTTTATACTTAGCCCTTTCCTAAATAAGTTGACCTGTGGCCAGGTCCGAACCGACCGACGGTTTGAAGTAAATTAATTTCCAGCTACAGAAACAATTTCAAATAATTTTAATATATCTATTAATGTAATAAAAAACAGATATGGATAGAACATAAATATTTTTTAATTTTATTTTATTTATAATATATATGTAAGACTAGGCTGTGACGTCATGAATGGCTGGATGACGTCATATAATTTTAATTAAGAAAAAACTAATAAAGATGATTTTTCTCGAGTATAAAACCAATGCAAAATGAATGATTCGTGATGATATGTAAAAAATCTCCTCATGTGAAATTTGGTATGAAAATAACCCTTCCCTTCCTATCGTCGATCGCTAATACTACCACTTCCGGTTTCCGGATTTGCACCAAAAGTTGATCAATTCATCCCACTGATGCATTAAGTAAATATACCAAATTTCATCAAAATCCGTTCAGCCGTTCAGGCTGTACACATCTATACGGACAGACGGACGGACGGACGGACAGACTCATGCTAAAAATACTTTTTTCTGTTAAGAAAATGCATGATTCGTGGAGATATGTAAAAATCTCCGCATGTGAAATTTGGTGTGAAAACAATACCTCCCTTACTATCGTCGGTCGGTAAAAAGATTCTTAAAAATGGCTTAAATGATGGACTTATGACTTCTCATCAATTTTTTTCACTGCCCCCCTCGACAATCAAATTGCAGCCCTGCCTACAACCCACATTGTGATCCACTGGGCCAAATAGAAAAAAAGAGTAAAAATGGTATATTTGGGGAAAAACTACCATAGTGTAGTTAAATCGAATCAAAGGATGATTTGAAAACAGAATTTGATGGGAATTAGGAAGATTAAGAATTGGATGGAAGTGATTCACAGTGAGATATTGTTGGAAGAATGTGAATCTAGCTTCAACTAAGAACATTAAGAGTTGAATTGTTCTATAAAAAGATACATACCTAAATTTTATAGTATAAATTATATTTTCCTAATTGTGAAAGAAATTGGAAGAGGATATGAATGTAATTGGAGGTAGTTAAGTAAATGTGGCATATGATAAAACATGCATATATTCAGTACATAAATAAAATAAAACTTTAAAAATATATATGTATAATGTATGAGTAAAAACGTTAGAAGGAATTCTTTTCTCATATATTCTAATTTTTTCTCTTACAATTGTCATATAACATATAATTATTTTAGCAATTGTATAAATTAGTAAAATTATTTGTAATTTAGATAGATTTTTAATATTTGTGTATTTTTTTTATATTCTTTGTCTGTTTTTCTTATCATTAAAAAAACATTCCACATTCTATTTTTTCTCTTTATCCCCTATTTTAAGATTCCAAGCATACATTTCTAACCAGCTTTTTAATAATAATTCGTGAGCAAAAAAAAAAAAAATCGAAATGAAAGAGAGAAAAAGAATCGTCTTCCTGTAGAGTTTGCAACGACTAAGAATCCTCCCTCTATTGGACCCGTTTCACATCGGTCTATGTATCCTCAACCCCTTAAGGGGAGACATTCTATCCCTCTTCCATATCCCTCCCCTTTTATCCCTCCACCACTCCCTATTCTAGTCTTACGACTATTCCTTCCTCCTCTCCCTCCCACACACAAAAAAGTCTATTTAAACCCAATACCATCTAACTTTTAAGCCCTCTTATCCTGGTTACGGGCTTTGTAAGAGAAATGAGTGTTTGTCCCTCTTTCTACGTGGCTTGCGGGAATAATAGGGGAGGGGGGAAGGGGATAGGAGGGTTAAAGGAAAGGACTGCTCAAGAGTCTGTTTGCTCGCAAAACTTTTAGACAAAAAAAAGTAGATTCGCTTATATATATATATATATATATATATATATTAATCGAATGTGGTCATCACATAAAGAGAGAGAGATAGAAAAAGGAAAAAAGGGCACTAGTCGGATGAGGGTTGATGTCACCTAATTTGAGTGAGATGTTCAAATAAATCTCCCCACTCCGTTCCCATTTTGCTAGTTAAGTAAAAAGCAAAACAAACAAAAGACAAAAACCAAAAACAAAGAAAATGAATCATTAGAGAAATACAAAAATAAATAAATACTATATATTTAATTTAATTTAATAAAATAAACTTTCATTGGTCCAGTGTCGGATTAATGATGAAAACAAAGTTCTGACTTTATTTATACAAGATTACAAAATTTTTAATCAATAAATATATTATATCTTGCTAATTGCTATCGCTTGGAAATCTTTCTTACCCCATTCATGGTACATATATACATTAGATATAAAGAATTATTAACGAGTAATAAATACTTTAAACAAATAATATTAATAATAATGGGCTAAGAATGATATATATATATATATATATAACATATGGCGTCTGATAACTTTCTCTCCTATTATTCATCATGCAATATGTCAATTACTCGAACTAATCCCTTAAAAAATTTGTTGTACACAAGTACAACGAGTTTTTTTCTTGAATTTATAATTCAGATAATTTTTATTTATGACGAGAGAACACTTACAAATATTTTTAATCAGACTATAGCAACAGACATCATCATACAACCCGTACTACAATAAAATAAAAACAGACATAATACCTGCACCTTGGCGGACGAAATGACAGATGAAGATCAAGAAAATAAAGGCCAGCATTGTAGAGGTTGTTTGGAAATTTGAAATTTTCCCACAAATGGTAGGATGTTCGAATGGTTCTAGGAGAAAATTTAAGTTCAGACTGATGGACCGGTTAGATGGGGAAATAGACAGACAGAGTATAGAAGTAGTTAAATTGATAGATGAACACAGGACTGACTAACATAGTTTTTGTTTGTTTTTTTTATATTGCACATGAATAAAATGTAATTGTAATATTAAACTGTATATAATAATACAGTACCTTGGTCATTAAAAAAAGATTCCTTATTATCTAGTTTTGCTGGTAATATTAATACCTGGTTGACCGAGCCGCCTACAGTACTTTAAAAAAAATTATTCCTTATGAACTGAATATTTAAAATTAAGATTATTATTTAAAATAAATAAACGATAAAATATATGAAACTATTTCAAATAATTTAAAAAAGAACATAAATTAAAAAAAAAATAGTCATAAAACATACAGTCCTTATTATTAAAAGTAAGTATGAATGCACCGAAAGACAGAAAAGTATGGCATGTGAATATAACATAATATATATTTCGTAATTTGACTACAAAATATTATTAAAATAAATATTTTTAATTTTATTTTATTTATGTTTTGTATTTAAGGAAGCGCTGTCCGGCGTTGCCCGGCGCCATTTTTTTATTATTAAAATTCCTATTTTAAATTAAGAAAAACTAACAAAGATTAGTTTTTCCGAAGCTGCAACCTATATAGATCGATCTTTCTTTATAAAAATTATTTAAGGAAGCGCTGTCCGGCGTTGCCCGGCGCCATTTTTTTATTATTAAAATTCCTATTTTAAATTAAGAAAAACTAACAAAGATTAGTTTTTCCGAGGCTGCAACCTATACAGATCGATCTTTCTTTATAAAAATTATCTATGGTGTAAATTTCAAAAAAAAATCCTTCAGGCGGTTTAATATATCAAAAATACAAATATATATATAAACCTCAACCCCCCCCCCCAATGGGGTAAGAGGAATAAATTAATAAATAAAAAAAATAATAAAATTCAAATTGTTATTTAAAAAGATCTTTACAAAGATATACATATGATTATTAACTAAAATTAAAGTAAATTAAATAAAGAATTAAAATTAAAACAATTATGATTGGTATACCTATATAATTCGATAAAAAAAAACAAATTTTTTTTTATATTTAAATATTTTTTTTAATGTGAGGGATAGGGATTTATCTGATGTGAAAATAACCTATATATTCTATAATATCCTTTTAGATATCCTCTATATATTTATTGTTTATTTTTTCAATTGAATGGAATGAAATATTTATATATTTTTTCTTATATAAGACTGTATGTTTTTCTAGGTTACAAGTGTATGTGTGGGTGTGTATGTGCGTGTTGTAAAGTTTTTGAAATAATCTCTGTTTAATTAAATCCCCCATCCACTTGCCAAACACTTTCGATATATATATTTTACTTAAGTGTTTCATCTAAACTAGTACCCTACTAACTTTATTTATTAATATATAATTAAGGGAAGAGCCTTTTGGAATCTCTATATATATGTACACAAAACCCACACTAAAGAGACGACTCAAGGGAGGGAAGAAAAAAAAACAAGACTAACATATTCCACCTTTACCACCTTTAACTCCCACAAAAAGTAAAATTGAAAATAAGAGAGATGCTTTATAGACAATAAATAGGTCAATGGTATAATTATAATTAATTAAAATTAAAATAATGAGATAAAGAAGAAAGAAGAATAGAATAAGAAAGAGAGATAAATAGAAAATAAATACAACTAAATAAATTTGTTGTTGTATTATTTGATACACTTATTTTTAAATTATTATATATATAAACCTCTGTCTTTTGTAAATCCTACGCAAGAACAGCGCCTATCATGTTGGTTATATTAATTAGGTCTCCTTTGATCTGTAAAAAGCGTCATATCAACCTTTTACCTTGATCTGCTTGATAGGTGGCACAACTTGTCATCAAGTAGTTTTCCAATTTTGATCCAGGAGGCTGAGTTGACCCATAGACCCTAGCTAGAGACAATCCCTTGGCTGGCCTGGAACTCAAACCCGGTACCACGAGAATGTGAGCTAACATAGTTAACCAACACCCTACGATGCGTCTCTTATAAATATTATTATATTGTAATATATATGCCCATTAATAGGAAAATAGCATTATAATGCTATAAATAAATATTTATCCCAAATAGTGATATCCTCACGTTTTGGAACAAAGACATGTGGAGAATATAAAGAAAGGTTCTCGATTGAAGAAGAGAAACTATTGTCAGGAATTAAACTTTTAAATAATAATAAATTACATGAGATGTTTCTTTATTTATATTGGCACATGTGTGCAAGATGATAGGGGTGAGTTATTGGAAAGGTAGCCAAAGGCTATTTCGGAGGGGGGAAGAGTTTTTCTCAAAAGGAAGTAAGTCATTCTTCGGCATTATCGGACCGAGAGACTTTACCCCTAAGTGAAATAGTACCAGGATAATCCCTCAGGTCAACGAAGGAGTTACAAGCCTATAGAAGATAGATCATTAAATAACCCGAAGAATCCTCACGTGAATCTCTATGTGCCTCGAACTACCTATATTATCAATAACAGCTAAGTGGTCGACCCTTATGCAATTGCTAATTAAATACTAATTCTGATTTAATTTATCATATCAAATACATAACTTTATTTTATAATTAATTACCTTTATCTAATGTCTAACGATACCAAATATAATTCTGTTAAATTCTTTAATTATTAAATATTAATTTTATCTTATTTTTATATTTGATTTTTATTCTGAATGAATTCAACTTTATGTCTTCTCATATCAACCGTCTCTGGATTCACCAAACTATATTATATTCACAATTTCGAAATTAAATTAAACATCATATTTATTAATTTTAAAACCAAACTCATACTAAGCCTCCAATATACGACAATATATATATTATTTTTAAATATTAAATATATGGATATTCATATTCTATACAAATATAGGGAGTAATAATATTTATCTAATATAATAATGAAACTGTGTTTAAAATTATTATTATAGAATATTTATTATTCATATTTAATAATTAATTAATTTGTTTTTCGATCTATTTTATGTGTTATATATAAATATAATACAAATTTAGTTATGTATAACTATTTTTTAACCCGTTGACTGCTAATCACGTGCCAGTAAGTGACGTGGTGCTATCAACAAAGAGCCAAACACGCGCTGGTTTAAAAAAATATTATTTATTATAATTGTAATTTATAATTAATTAAATTTAATTTAAATACAATATATGTGAAAATTAATCCAATACAAATTTGCGAGATAGTCAAGTGGAGACACTCCAGATTTTTTTTTTAAAACCTATTCTCTAATAATGTATACATATTATATTTTAATTTTATTGAATGGAAAAAAATACATTTTCGTTTTTTTTTTATAGAGACGAGCATTTTCATAGAAAATCTCTTTGGTATAATACAGAGGGAACAGTGTCTTAATTAATATTACATCCATTTCACAAACATGTGTTAGCGAAGAGGATACCTCTTCTAGTAGCTATTTATGAACAGAGAGGATGTCCCATTTAAAATGATGCTAATGATGCTGAACCCTCCTACTACTCTTGCACCCTCATCCCCCTATGTAATTCTCTCTTCTAAAATTCTCTCTCTTTATACGTAAAACACAAAGCAATTTCTATTTTATATTATAATTATGTTTTTTTTCTGTCTCTCACCCTCTTAACAATAATTATTGTTATTATTATTATTATAAATTTCAAATTTCTCTCATTTTTTTTAACATTTTGTTATTAATGTTCAGTTCAAAAGGAAAATTGTATATTGTTTGTGTAGTAGTGATAGAAGAGAGAAAGGGTAGAAAGAGAGAGAGAGAGGGAGTTAGGTGGTTAGTTCTCTCAACCAAATTAATAATTTCCAATTAAAGCTTAATAATTGATTAATTGAACCATGGAATATGAATGAAAATGGGGGAAGAATAAATAATATTACGATTGCTATTATGTATTGTATTGTACCAATATGCAATTATATTATTTTATATAATTGAAATAATTAGATTATAAACTCGAAGATGAGAAGGATGTTATTCTAATATAATATTTAGTTGTGCGTGTATTTATTTATTATATATCTATATCTTATCTTATTATACTAGCAAAAATTGTATATATATATATATTTGTATTTTTGAAATATTAAACCCCTCAAAGGATTTTCCTGCAATTCACAGATAATTTTTATGAAGAAAAATCAATCTGTATTGGTTTCAGCCTCGGAAAAAATCGTCTTCATTAGTTTTTTCTTTATTCAAAATAAGAAATTTAAATGAAGCCATCAAATACGTAAGAAAGCGCTTGCTTAAATACAAAATATTATAAATATAATCTGTATTTTAGTGCATTAATATGTACTTTTAAATTATTTGAAATGGTTTCAGAACGTTTATTAGATTTTTTTTTAAATTAACAAAAAACTAATGAAGATGATTTTTCTCCAGGGTGAAATCAATACATATCAATTTGTCTTTATAAATATTAACTATGGTTTGAATTTCAAAAAACCTTCGAGCGGTTAATTAATAAGTTAATTGAAAAATATACAAATATGTATACAATTTTTGTGCTAGTAAATAAGATAAGATATTACCAGACAAACCCCATAATAAGGAATAATTTTTTTAATTACCGACTAAATATATATATCAGTATATTTATATATATATTTAATAAGTTTAAATTATTTTGTTACATAAAATAACAATTTACTTAATTTTAAAGAAAAAATGTAAATTGTAAATAATCTAAATATACTTCTTTGATCTCTATGAAAGGAGAGAATAAGTAATAACAAATATAAATAAATAAATTTTATTTTTTATCATATTGCTTTAATATTGTATTTTAAATAAATAAAACTACTGTAAATTGAAAGTTATTTTATTAATTTCTTTCTCATAATTTATATTTATATTTATATAATTATTATAAAATGATAATTAAAAACACATTTATTATTATTTTAATTTAAATATTAATAGAGTAAATATTTGAATAATAGATGATCTATTACCTCTCCGAAAAATAAATAAGTAAAAGTTTCAATTTATTTTAATCAAATAATTAATATATATATTAATTAAATAATGATAAAATAAAGAAAAATAGAATAGAAAATAGAAAATAGAAAATTATATTAATTATATATTACAATTACCTATATATATTTTATATTTTATCTTTAATTGTAAAAAGAAATATCAACTTAAACTTAATATATAACTAAAAAAGTTATTTATGTTCATTGATGACCAACTTTAAAGGGCTTCAAAATATAAGTAAATAAATAAAAGTCAAAAGTGTATATAAATTAAATTATAGAAGCAAGGGGCTCGTAAATTGCTTGTTAACATTAATTTATATTTATAATCAGTTTTATATTTTCTTTCCATAAGAGAATGGAGATTTTCGTATTTCTTTAACTTTTAAAATTTAATATTATATGTCAAATATTATATTTTTTTTGTAATTTTTAACTTTAATATTAAAAAACAAAAAACAAAACACAAATTAACGTTTAATTTCCTCTGAGTACAAACGATTTATAATTGAAATTTGTACTTATTATTTTACATTCGTTGTTGTTGTTGTTTATCTCTTTATTAAACAAAAATATCAAAGAAAAGTTGTTGTTGTTGAAGTAGCAAAGCCAAGTGTTTATGTCCTTTTGGTAGTAAAGTTGTCGATCATAAATCGTTAATTTTGACCAAGTTGTTTGTATTATTATGACTGTGTGTGTGTGTGTGTGAGTGTGCATGTAATTGCGTTTTACCATCATCATCCTTCATTTCATTCAAGTTGGTGTTCTCTACAACCACCCCCTTTCCCCCCTCTCCTACTTTAACCACTTTCATCCCTCTCTCTCTCTCTCTTCACTAGCAGAGGCTCTTAAATTGCCTACCCGAGGAGGTTACTACGTCACGTTTCGAGAATTAATTCCAGACACATAAGTTGGCAGCACCTGGTGACGTGGTCCAGTCAGGCAGTAAGCCCTTTTGGCCCTTGAGCAATTAGGAGACACCCCCCACTCCCACAATCTCTTTCGCTCCCTTCTATTCCTCCTGTACAACGCAACCACTCTACTTTCTATCTCTCTCTCTCTCTCTCTTTGTCTCTCATTCAAGAAATATTATTAATATTATTGTTATTATTATTATCATTATAATCAAAGAAAAAGTATATAACTAAACCAAAAAAAATATTGTTAATTAAAGAATTGTTATTTCAACTTTATAATTCCTTTAAATGAAAATAATTCTATATAATTTTTTTCTTTTATTTAAAAAGAGATTATTTTTTCAATAAAATAAATTGAATTTTCATTTTTTGACTGAAAAAAAAAAGAATACTTTTTTTTCCAATACCCCCCTCCCCCCAATAAAATTTGGAATAGATCAGTCTGCTATCTTATAGAATTATTTTTTGAAAGTATTTTTCCAAATGGTAATCCAATAAAGAGAAAAGAATAAGTATTTGAAAAATGAAAATGATAACGTCATGAATCCCCAATGTTGATAATTAATAATTAATGAAAAAAAAAAAATATTAATTAAGAAATAAAAATTATAATAAATTAATTAATATATGTAATTTTATAGCATAACTAGTACTCTATGGATTTTCAAACAAAGGTGGTTGGAAGAAAGTCTGGTGAGAAATATGTTAATGGTGTCACCCTCCATGGGTAAAAGAAAATATAAGAAAGGATGTGAGGGAATTAATTGTATGGAAGTAGCTGAGGACAGTTAAAGAGGAATGTGACCAACAATTCACGAGTTAAGTAGCGCCACAAAGAAGACCAATGGAAAATAAATAAAAACAAATAAAGTCTTGAGTCTTTATCTCAATTTATAAATTTACTTAATTAAATTACTACATTTTCTAATTATTTATTTTTTTAATTTAAATTTTATTTATTTATTTCTTCTATATGTCAGACTTTAAAATATCAACAAATTAATATTGATAATATGTAATTTATATACGTAGTACCTGGTTCACCGAGCCGCCGTTCAAATAATTTAAAAGAACATAAATTAAAAAAAAAACGTTAATAAAATAGTCATAAAACATACAGCCCTTTAACGTACGTATTAATGTGCTGAAAGATAGACAAGTATCGCCTGTCGATATAACATAATATATATTTTGTAATTTGATTTTATTTATATTTATAATATTACGTATTTAAGGAAGCACTCTCTGACGTAGTTGCTGACGTCATTTAATTTTCCTATTTTAAATTAAGAAAAAACTAATAAAGATAATTTTTTTCCAAGGCTGAAACCAATACATCTTTATAAAAATTATCTATGGTGTGAATTACAAAAAAAATTTTCGAGCGGTTTAATATTTCTCAAATATAAATATATATATATATATATATATATATATATCTCGTATATATATGTATACAATTTTTGCCAGTATAATAAGATCAGATATATATATATATATAGAGTAAGAAGAGATGGAAGAAAAACATTTTATTCATAGTAATTAATAATCTTAAAATTTGCCATTTAATGAATTTTTTTTAAATTTTTTTTAAACAAATATCCCCTTTAGATGGCGTCCTCCTCTTGAAAGTTAAAATGAATCCCAAGATTATTTTCAACACAAGGGCCGATGATTCCATGTAATTTAATGAAACAGTACACAATACAGTCAACTTATTAGTGTATAAAGAACGTGTGTACACTACATTAAGAAGAATATCTCCCCAACTCAACAGCATAATTGCTTATTCACGTAACCAGTGAGATAAAAATAAACCTCACCTGACATCCACAACTTGCATTGTAAACAGAATAATTTTTAGAAATTAAACAGTTCCATTAATATTTCGTAAATTTTTAAATTATTTTTTTAAAAATATATAAGATGAGAGGACAACTTTCAAGAATATTTTCTTAGAGAAGAACCAAATTAAATCTAATTTAGTAATATAAAAAAAACAAATAAATTATATTAATATTTCTAAAATGCCAAGTGTTAAAGTTACCAATTACTATTTCAATGATTCTTAGTTTTATTATATTGTCAAATAGTTCCTCTTTTATTTGGGTCACCCTGTATTTAAAATTAATTATTTATTTTTATGTACAGAGTGGCGCAGAAAGAATTTATAATATTATAATATTTCAATAAAAATTTTCATAAATGTCCTTATGTATGAAATGTAATAAGTTAATTTAATAAATTAACATAATTAATTAATTTAATAATTTAACATAATTAATTAATTTAATAAATTAACACAATTAATTAATTTAATAAATTAACATAATTAATTAATTTAATAAATTAATATTATATATGTATTGGTTTGATCAAATAAAACGCTTTTAAAACGTATATATATAATAAAAGAATGAAAAGTTAAAAAAATATTAGATAATAGTTATGATAAGCATTCTCTAATTATTGATTCATTGATTCATCCATGCATATTATGAGATATTCCACTCCTATCCCACAACTGTATTTTTTTTTTTTTTTTGTTTTTTTTTAAATAAATAAATTCTCTCAATTAAAATACATCCTGGATTATTATTTGAATTGTAATCAGAGTATACAACTGATAAACCAACAATTTCATTCTCTCCCTGTTCACTTATTACTATTATTAATATTATTATTATTATTATACATAGATGATATATCGCAAGAGAATAGTATCTAGTTTAAAATTCAAATCAGTCAAAATTCATTCTATATGTCACATATCTATATATATATTCGTTAGATAGTAACAAAAAAAAAGCATATTGCAAATCATTTCTATACAATTGATGCAAATGTATATGGAAATAATATAAAAGATATTTCCATTTTAAAAAATAGAGAGAAAGAGAGAGGGGAGAGGAGGGGGAGAGGTTAAAGTGAAAAAGATATATATATACTGTATATATATATCCAATATAGATATTTAAAATTGAATATATGACATTGCTATTCTTTCTCTTTTTTCTATTTTTTATATTATATATAATCTCATATGATTTTGGTTAAGAAAAAATATTAAAATATATTTTTCATTTTGAATTTATATTTATTCATTGAGTATATATAATTAATTGATGAAGGAAATTTATTATTTAATTAAAATAGGCAACCAGTCATGATATTTTCAGCTATTATTATGAAGTATTTATGTGTGTACTTACAATTGAAATTAGAAGAAAAAACTCTGGAATTTATCTTTGAATTTACTATAAAAATATTTTTTTATAAAGTAACTTTTGAGTCTTAAAAAATTTCCACATTGGAATGTGAGTTCATCCTTAGTTTGATTTATTATTATTTTTTCGATTTTTAAAATAAAATATTTTATTTATTAAAATAATAAATAGATAAATAAATAAATCTCTAGAGAGAAATTTCAATTAAATGGGAATATTAATTGCTAAATTTATTTATATTATATTTATTCTATTTAAAATTATATTTATTATTTTTTTTTATAAAATTAACATTATTTTAATATAAAGAAATAATTGTTTGTTTATGAATTATATAATAAGATTAATTTTCTGAATATTTATATTATTATTATTATTATTACAATATGAACGAAATAATTAAATTCTTTTATTAACTTTCTTTTGTTTGTTTTTTTATTTTAGAAACTAGTAAATTAATTAATTATTAAAAAAGTGTAATTTACGTTTTTCATGCTATACTTATATATATAAAAATATTTTATTATTTTTAAATAAACTATTATATTATTTCATACACATATATAATTTACAATATTTATATATTTATATACAATATAAAAAGACAAACATTTATTTTCTAATTTTCATATATTATTTGTTGTTGTTATTTTAATAATTATTTCATTATATATATAGAATTGTTTCTCTATAGTCTATATGTATCTTAATAAATTAATTATATGAGAATATTTACCAAATTAATTAATTATGAATTAGTAATAGTTTAAAATGAAATTTCTATTTTCTTACAATTGAATTAATTATAAAAATTAACTTTAAAAATATAATGAATATAATGTATCTATTTGCATTTAATATTTAATTATTAAATATTCAATTCATTTTAATATCAAGTTGAAATAAAATAATTTGAAATGAATTTAAGGGTTGAGTTAAAAGAGAGAGTGATAAATTTGTCATTTTCTGTTTCGACAGTTTTTCAATGAGATATTAAATTGATATCTATTAATTTACACATAAATTTATGCCAATTATTATTTTTTTTTATATTATATATATATATATTATATACAATTTAAATAATATGTATAGTTATTAAATCTGCACATGAACTAACATTAAATAATTGAATTATCATGATTATAATTGTTGAATATATAAATTAAATATAATACAAATTTTCTTTTAATTTTAATCAGAATATAATAATAAATTTAAATATAATTTAGATTCAACATTTTTTAAATGAATTAATATTAGTCGATGGAAAAAACAAATGAAAGAAATATTATGATACTAAAGCTTAATCTCTTTAATTAATAATATATTAATATATATTTTCTATTTTGATTATTTATTTTTGAAAATTAAGAACATTAAGAAATTTTCAGGATAAGTTATTATAATTAAATAATATACACTTACAATTAGTAAGTAATTTTTTTTTTAATAAAATTAAATTATCAACTTATATCTAATAATATCTATTTATACTAGCTGATTGAGATGAGGAGAGATATTACAAATTATAAAATGGAAGAAAATGACGCATGGTTGGTTTCTATCTATGATAACTTAATCTAAATTTAATTTAATTTGGAAATCAGTTAATAAATTGTTTACTGAGAATATTAATATTAAAATATTAATATAAATTCTCATTAATTATTTGATAACTAGAAATACCCTTAAATTCTTTGTTTTAAGTTTGAAATTGATTGAATATGTTTTCGTATTGATAAGATTTGTAGGTTAATTTGCAATTTAATAATCCTTTGAGATATGTTGTATTGTTTAGATAATTTTAAACTATCATTCTGACTGTTAGTGAAGGGGATTTAGTCTCTGAATAGATGAGAAAAAATAAATGTGACCGATGATTAAGATTAAGAAATTAAGAATGACACAAATTACAAAAAGTTGGAGGGAATTAGTTGATACGGATGAGATGGATGAGGGGGTAATGCAATGAAAGATTAAATTAAAAAAAAACTAAGATATGAATAATTTATAATGGATATTATACTATATTAAAGAAAATAAAGAAAATGTTTTGAATTTGTAATACTCACGTATATAAATGTACACACACATATTCACATTTGAACAGATTTAATGGGATGGTGACTTACCTTGCTGGATATCTGTAAAAAAATAAAGTTTTGAAATTAGTATTTTATGATTAATACTTGTTTATGAAAATAAATTAACACAAGATAATATAATTAAAAAATGTAGAAGAGAAGTAATAAATTTATTAAAGATATATAAGTTATATTTGTCATAAATGTATTTATTAAAGCTTTTGTGGTTATTTTGATAATTATTAAGAGAATTTTTATTAAAAGACCACATTATTTGTATAAAATTATTTATTAAATTAAAATAATTGTACAACGTTTCAACTGCTTATTCTGCAGTCGTTTTCAAGTACGCTTGCTCCGATTCAAGAGGACTGATGCATGTTGGGACACGTCACCTCTTATATAGGCAGTGATATTGGCGCCAATTTTTGGCTCCAATTTTTGCCGCCAATTCTTAATCTCAACATGAAGTCAGCAGCAATTGTCAAAGCAAGCGTTTACAATCAAGAAGTATGATAGTGCATTATGTCTCTATAAAAAAGATAGTAAATTATTTCTATAATCAAGATATATACATAAATATACATTAGATTAATTATATTTCATTCAATATGACAAATTTTACTCATCCAACACTATGTTCCACATCTTATTAAGTCATAGAAATAATTTACTATCTTTTTTATAGAGACATAAAGAAACGTTGTACAATTATTTTAATTTAATAAATAATTTTATACAAATAATGTGGTCTTTTAATAAAAATTCTCTTAATAAAGATATATAATATTCTCAAAATAGGAATGTTTGAAAAAGTGCAATACACTTATTTATTTATTTTATTTTTTTATTATGTTAAATATGGCATAAGAATAGTTTTAAAGAGACATTTTGAAGTGCAATTTTTTTTTATATAGATAGTTATTTAAATGTCTCCACTCGACTATCTCGCAATTTGTGAATTGGATTAAATAAAATATATTATATTTAAATTAAATTTAATTAATTATAAATTATAAATTAATAAATAATATTTATTAAACCAGCACCTATTTGATTGTTTATTGATGAAACCATGATACGAGCTGGCGCTTGATTTGCAGTGTTAAAAAATTAATTCCGGTACTTTCAGCAATTCAATCAAGCTGATTTTCTATATATGGTTGTTTTATACAATTTTTAATCATGAGAAAAAGTATCAAACATATATCTTTATTTTCAAAACGTGGTAGGTAATGACTCTCTTCCGGTTTCTCAAAAGTTGATAGAAAACTACGAATTTTGAATAATGCCCATGTGACAAATTTCATTATAGCTCAAACCGTTTTTGCGTAATCTTGACTACATACACACACACACACACACACACACACACACACACACACACACACGCGCGCGCGCGACATTTTTCAACCTTAGTGAAAATGATTCAGGAACCTACAAAACGTATCAAAACATCAAAATCTCGACATCGAAATTTTTCGTGATCGCAATCCTATCGTAAAAATCGATGTTGGGGCATATAAACAATCGACAGAATCTGAGGGGACTATTGGGGGTCGATTGCGAAATTTTATCTTTCAATTACTAAAAAAAAAAATTAAAAGATTTGTATACGGAATAAAAACTAAATAAAAAAGTAAATACAAACAAGTGACAATCGATCCTCCTAGCCCTCATAGTAGAAGGATTTATTAAAGTTATATTTATTACACTTTTATATAATCGTTCGGGTTTTAAAATATTTTTAAAGAATTGAAATTTTCGTTTACAATTTTCAATATATAAAAAAAAATACATTAACTTAAATTAATATTTTGATTGAGTTACTTTTTTTTTGTAAATTAATATTTTCCTAATAATTATTATATAATAATTAAAATATTTGATAATATTTTTTAGTTAAATTATCGTATACAAAAGTTGGGAAATTTATTATTAAACAAATTTTGAAACTGATATCAAAACTACATGAAGGTTGGCTTGATATTATTTTTCTAGTCAGTAATGCCTATTAATCATATATGAAATTATTAATTTATAAAATATTGAATTATAAGTTTTCTTAAATAACATTAGCTCTATTATTACTAATTAACTTTATTTTAAAATTGTTTAAAATATAATCTATTAAATGCTCATTGTTCTATGCTAATGTTAATGTTAATGTTAACTTGATTAATTTTCTTAAACTGCATCAAAAAAAAGTAAAAAAAAATGGGTCTTTTAAACGAGAAGTTGATTTAGATCAGAGGTGGCCAACCCAAATGATCTTGCGGGCCACTTTGGAAATACATCATAACTTCGCCGGACGCATATAAAATGATACATACCCATATTAGATTTAGACCCATTATAGATATTGTTTGGTGTGACAAATTGAAAAATAATGAATTTTTATGTTTACTATTATTTTTACATATAAACATATATAATATAATAATAATGATACTGAATGCACAATGTAAAAAATATATAATACTAAAAATAAAAAGAGAAACAACGAAATAAAAAAAATGAAATCATATTTATTTCACTAGTGCGATATTTGTTTCATGAGGGCGCAGAATATAAAAGTGTGATGAATCTCGCGGGCCGCAAAGATGTTTAAGGCGGGCCGCATGCGGCCCGCGGGCCACGGGTTGGCCACTCCTGATTTAGATAAATGTTGGAAAACCTGATAAAGTAGATGAATGTGTTAAGGGAGTTGAGAAAAGTAAGAAATTGGATGGAGATGGATGGGTCTGGATAGAGATGTTTTGAGAAATATGGTTCTTTGTAATAAATTAGTAAATAGAAAAAAAAATCAATAAATATCGAATAAAATAATTTTTCATCTTCTAATGCAGTGGTTCCCAAACTGATTTGGCCAAGAGCCCCCTTTCCAGAAAAAATTTTACTCAGCGCACCCTTGGAAATTAACTTTGTTTAATTTTAATAACAATTAAACTGAAAGTTAAATGTACCTATTTGCAAAATATTATAAATAAAGGTGTAAATTAGAAACATTGAATTTATGTATCTATTCATTGATAGAAAAGTAAAATACAAGTAAACGCTAAACGCTAGTGTAACCATCACCGCCCCCTGGATCGATCCAGCGCCCACGAGGGGGCGGTAGGGCCTACTTTGAGAAACACTGTTCTAATGAATGACTTTTCCTTTATTGTATTTACACAGGATTTAAAAAATATGTTTAGAATTTTTTTTTTTTTGTTCAGGAGGGGGAAAAGGGTTAATCTCTCTTATTGTTAAATGGATGTAATAAAATATGAAAAATGTAATGTTGATGTATGTATATATATTCATAGAAGGAGTGACGTGAAAAAGAGTACAATTAAACATTACAATGAGGGGACAAATTGTAGATTAGATGAGTAATTAAGGGTTCGTGCAAAGAGAATAGATTAACAAGACACCTTAAAATATAAGTAAATGAAAATTTTCTTAAATAATAATTAATTTCCAAGTCAAAGAAAAATTAATAATTGAATAAATCATTTTTTTTTTGTTTATTAAATATTTAGTTGAGATAATTATAATATCAAATGATATGTCGGTCATCTTCAATTTCAAATGTCAAATGAATTATCCAATTAATCTATTCCATCCACATTTGACCTATTTCACTTCCCGAGAGAACATGAAATTGTAACTTGCTCATTACAACATTCACAACATCCATCCTGAGACCTTCCCATACACTTACTCCTCCCCATCTCTACTCTCTCTGACTTTAATTCACTCAACATCATATTATTAGTAAATTTGACATAATTTCTAATCATCACACTCTTGATAAAATTATATTAAACATATATACATCTGTTAAATGAATATATTTTGTCGATGAGTAAATTCCTGATATGAACTGGAGTCTGGAATAAATTTGCAATTGGCTGCCTTCTGAAGAGAGAGGAATACGATGGGTTTTGTTTGAATGTAATGACCACAACAAAAACATAATTCAAATTTTCTTATTATTATAAAGTTTAATTGAACTGTTTTAAATTCATTTGTTAAATGTGTTTAGTTTTCTTATTGATTTTTGTTCAATTGGATAGAATTTAACCTGAACCTGAATACTTGTTCAACTATTTAATATACGAGGACAGGTCAATAAATCCGTGACTTTTTAATTGAAAAACAGGTTTTTGGATAAATATTTTTTAGTTTTCAACGTAGTCTCCTTTGAGCTCTATACACTTCATCCAACGTTTCTCCAATTTTTTTTATCCCTTTTAAAAACAAGATTTATCGAGGATATCAAAATACACATGTTTGTGAGATGATTTCATCGTTCGAGTCAAATCTCTTTCCGCCGAGCCTTTTCTTCAGGTTTGGAAACAAGAAATAGTCACTCGGGGCTAAATCCGGAGAATAGGGCGGATTAGGGAGGAATTCGTATCCCAGTTGATGGATTTTCATGGAAATTCAATTTTACCATTTCTTTCTCAAATCACGAACTAATCTGCTATTAATGGATGTCATACAAAAACTAAAAGTCCCAGCTAGTTCTATATTCGACAGGAGTTAGCTGACAGGAGAAGTGTTGCCATTTCACTTAAGATACGAGAAATTCAAAAAGTTACGGACTTATTGAATTGCTATAGGTACTTCAAAAAGTAAAAGACTAAAGGTTATTTTTAATAAGAAATAAATTTAATTATTTAAAGAAAAAACAAGTAGATAGGGTTTGCCCTAGTATTTATAAAAATTAATTTAAATAATTGTGAAAATACACTTATATCTCGATTAACGATTTATATATTTAATCATTCTATCCATATCTATATATTTAATACGATAGTGTCCGTCTGTACGCAAAAAACTCCAGAGCCTAAACTACAAGGAGTAAGGTAACCAAATTTTTCAGAGGTGAAGGGTACCTCAAATGATGAAAAATAAAAAAGAAATTAGAATCTTAGGTAACTCCTGAGCTGAGCTGCGGGTGTTCCATTTTCCAGAAATATATATAAAGGAGAGTTTGTATGAATGTAATTTGTTTACTTTTTTGCTGTCATAGAAACAGATATATATATATAATTAGAACCTCTCTCTCTCCCTCTATATAAAATTTTAAAAAACAAATATATATATATATATATATATATATAATTAGAACCTCTCTCTCTCTCTCCCTCTATTTAAAATTTAAATAAATGGAGTGTTCTAGCCAAATTAAGAAATTTAAATTCCTTATGCAACATTGATAAGTAAATGAATTGGACTGGAAGAGGAGACATATGATTAGAGAAATTGGGGAAAAATCAACCGAAATGTAATTAAACAAAAAAATTCAAGAATTATGATACGGATACGACTTACATACAATTAAGATACAAAATGTAGAATTTGAAAAAGTATAAATATTTAAATACTTAAGATCTCTAATCACGAAAGATAATATTATTCGAGAAGAATTTAAATCGACGTTGTAATTGAGTAACGCCTGTTATTATTCAGTAAAGGGGCTTATCTCATCAAAGAGGATCAAAATTAAAATATATAAAACAATTATTTTTCATGTTGATCGATGACTAGGGTGACCATATTTCGAAAACACCAAACCGGGACAAACAGTATTTTTTAGAACTAAATTGAAAAAATTTTGAAAAAAAAATTACGAAATGTCCTAAATATTGAAAAATCGATGACTCTGGGAGACGAGAGTAGATTTAGAGTATTTGTGAGATTAATATTGTTTGCAGCATTTATAGGCCAAAAGAAGATGAGGTCACAGGGGGATGGCGGAGATGGCATAACGAGAAATAATGTCCAGATATAGTTAAGGTTATAAAATCAAGAAGGCTGGGATGGGAAGGGGACGTCGATGGAATTGGAGAAACTATAGAAATTGGGAGAAACCGATTGGGAAACATCCGGTGGAAGACCAAGGTGGGTGGACAATGAAGGAAGGGACATGGGAGAGATGGGACAGGGTAGGATTTGGTTGGAGCTCAGGATAGGGACGATTAGAGAAATGTGGATGCTGCGGCTAAGAACTTTCGAAAACTGTAGAGACACAGAGTTAGATAAATATAACATATACAATAATAATATATAATTAATTTACTGATTAAATTAAAATATATTTTACAAGAAAACAAATACATGTCTTATCTACTTATACTGATTGAAACAAAATGGATGAAAACCTTTTACATACAGACTTTCAACCAAATACTATGTATCATTCGGGGGCACAGGGGGCGGAGCCCCCGTCTAGGTGTGAAGAGCGCCGAAGGCGCTCGGAGCAGCTAGTATTGTTTAAGAGCACTTGGCCTTAGAAAACATATACCTCCTAACATCCCAATCTTGGGTCATGTCCATTCAATTCCTATTCTCTCCTTATATTATTGTGATCTTGCTACTTAATTATTATAATTATTATTATTATTTTTAGAAATTAAAAGAATATCGGTAACTCAAGCTATTAACGTCACACTTTAACGTCATCAGTTTCGTCGATAAAAATTAAATAAATAATATAAATATAAATAAAATAATTAAATTAAATATTAAAAGTATTGGTGTGACTACAAATGACCACTCCAGATTAAACTGTGATAAATAAATAAATAAATAAATTTAACTTAATATTTTTCAGCGACTTGAGACAAACAAACTGTATTAACAAATAAAGTTGCCTTCTAAGACCAATCACCGTTTACCCATCTGCGATCTGGCTCAATTAGTTTTCTCATAAATTAACTTTTCATTAATTATTCATCATCCATTTAAGACTGTATGTTCTTATTATTAAAAAAAAAAAAAAAAAAAATAAATAAAAATAATCTCTGTCATTACTTAACCTTACCCACTAATTTCCAGTCATGCTGCATACTGCATTTAATAATTGATATTTTCATAAAATATTTCAAATATAATTAAAATGATTTAAATATAATAAGTATCACTTGTATATAATAAAATATATAAGTATTAATAATTTTCATAAAATACCTTTATACTACGACAAAAGTCCAACATTAATTAAATTCAAAATTATCTTCTTTAGTTTTATTTTAAGTAGAATTGATTAAAGAGTAAGCCAAAAAAACAATAATCCAATGCAAATTAATTTTTCAGATTCCACAATGTTTGTACAAAATAGAATTTCAATTGGATATCTGAATTTATTAAGTTTTTCGGACAGAGCAAGAGAGAGAGAGAGAGAGAGAGTGAAAAAGAAGAAAGAGTTTTGAAATTGAGTGGGTGGATTGGATGGATTGGTTATTTTTTTTTCTTTATTCTTTCTCTCCCTCTCTCTCACATTCAATCAATGAAAGACAGCACCTCATCCCCCATCTCACCCCCTCCCTCCTCTCACCGCACCCACAGTTACATTTTCATCCATAGATAACTTCACAACCCCCTTGCGTTGTCCCTCTTGGCCCCTATTGATTAGTTGAACCACGGGGAATTGTTGTTGCTTATCATTAAAGTTAATTTATCATGCCACACTTGATTTATATTAATAATGACATTGGAATATTAACCAACAATTTATAAGAATTTTCATCATTTCTATATCCTATTTTCTATTAAACATATAATATTTATGAATCTGATAATGAAATAGAAAAAAAACAATATAAATAATTCAATAAACGATGCCAAAGGGTTGAAAATGTATGTTCAACTCAATACAATAGATAAGCGAAATTCTTCACTTTCCTTAACCTTATCATGATCAAATTTGACAAATAGGTTTGTTACTATCCCTTAGAAACGCCCTTTAAATTGATTTTTCAAAATAGGAATTCTAAATGATCAAAATCAGTCAATTGAAAATCGGAAGTGATAAAAGGACCATGAAACCCTTTCCTTTTATATTTGAACAATATATTGAAAGAACAATAGAAAAAAATTCAAAATGGATGTGTAATTCTAAATCAGTGATTCTCAACCACTGTGCACTTTTGTGTGCCGCGAGATTTTCAAAATGTGCCGCCAAATTTTACAAATGTAAAGTTCAAATTAAGAAAAAGTACTTATTTATTTTATATGTAAGTAAAAAAAAAAGGTATTGCGATCAGGCTCTTAAACATTTTCGACTTTGTTTCAATTTTTTCATAACTTTTACACTTTTTCTTTGTGTGCCAACCAAAATTTTAAACCGTTAAAAGTGTGCCGCGAGGTTGAGAATCACTGTTCTAAATAATAGTTTAATTATTTTTATTAATTAATAATAATACAAAAAATATTATTTTTATAGATTATACTATCCAAGAATAAAAATATTTATAAGTCAAAAATAGCCCATTATTTCCATTTACTTAAAATTTAAATCACTCTAAAATGTAACAATTAACTTAACGTTTTTAGTTACTTTAAAAAAACAATTTCGTTTAATAAGTGAAAATCAAAAAAAGGTATTTGGAAGGATCAATTCGGTTAAGTATTAGAAGGGAAAGAAAAAGAAGCATTTAAGGGAGTTTAGATCAGAAAAGATGAAAATTATACTCAGTTGTTGATCTTAGAAGAACTTCTACAAAAATATTATAACATCAATTTGAATATATGTTCCTAAAACTCATTTTTTTTTTTCTACTTTCATCTTGACTTTTTCCACCAAGTTGTAGAGCTGTCATTGAAAAGGTTGAATGGAACCGAAATATCAGGGCCGCTGGAATAAATTGGGTCACATATGAGATAAAAGAAAAGACATGGATCTCATGAGCCAATTCTTTGTAAATACATCCAACCGCTAAATTTTCACAATTTATAATCACAATTTCACTAAAAAATAGAAAAATCCCACTTTCAGTCTGATCGCAACAATCATTTTACCTATTTTTAAGAACCATATTGAAAAATATTTAAAAGAAAAATCGAAAATGTTCAAAAGTTTGGCCACAAAATCATAAGTTCGCCATCACTGATCTAGAGCTAAAATATTTGTTTTTGTAATATTTGTTCTTCTTTATCCACAAAGATATGTGTCAATCGGTGAAGGAAATATTGAATATTGTTGGGTATTGGTATTTTATTATTTTAAAAAAATATTTAAATGTCTGAAAATAAATTAATTATTAATTAGAAAGTGATATATAATAATAAAATAAATTTAAAATCCTTTTTATCATTATATAATATATATAAAATTTTAAATTTCAAAATATTTGAGATCTTGTCTTGTCAGTGAGGAATGGATTATTTATTAATTATAATATAAATACGAAATTTCGATAGAATATTTTATTTATTTATTTTTTATAAAACACATTTAATAGTTAATAAATTATGAATAAATAAAAAATAAAAATAAATAATTTTTTAAGTTAAAGTAGAATTAGAAACTCTAATCAATAGATTCCCATATTTTTCTTTATATAAATTTTATGTACGTATTATAGTAGCTAATTATAGAGATATAATAGATAATAAAATTATTTAATTATATAGTTCTATTATAAGTATTGAATGGGTAAACAATAAATAAATGTTCCGTGAATACTTGTAAAATAAATCCTATGTATTTTTTGTAGGTAAAAAAATAAGTATAAATAAAAAAAGGGGCAAACTAATGAAGGATACTGATGAATCGATGGGAAGGTGACTGACTAATTGATGTATTTCCTTTTTTTTTCTTTTTAAAGAAGAGGGATAGTTCCGATTGTGGGTTGAGTCAGGGGGAAAAAGAAAGATGGGTGAAGGAAGAGGAGGACGAAAAACGTACAATACCTGATCACAAGTGATAAAGAAAAAGATTTGTCGAGTGTGTGTGGTGGGGGTTCTTTTGTGGTCATATATCCCTTCCCTTTAAAGTAGGCTGACTTGAAAGATTACTATCGGAGATAAAAAAAAAACAGAAAATGTACTAAAAACGAATACTCTAGTGCCTTTTTCTCATAATTCGTTATTTTTTTTTTATTCTATCAAAAAAATGATAGTATATAATCCTTATCTTTATATATATATATATATCCTATATAAATATTATACTATAAAAAAATTAACTGTAATTTAACGACGATTTTATTGTATAAATTTATAACCTTAATAACTAAAAAAAAGATATTTAATTTATAACAAAATTGTACATAATAGTGTCAAAATAAAAAAAAATGTTCAGGCAAGATATGTATTGTGTAAAGATCATACCTATTATATACAATATTTTTATTATAATAGGTTGGGGAAAAAGAAATCCATTATTTTTACGTGAACTTCAAGACCTTATTTAACATGTTTTGCATTGTCCGATTTAGGTCAAATATGCACCATTTTGTTCTATAATTTGTTGCCATTTTAATGGTAGCTTCATTATGCCTCTCTCATAAAAGTCTTGGTCCTTATTAGCGAAAAACTCCAGCAATTGATTTTCACACTCTTCCCTTGATGCCAATTTCTTATCACTAAAACACGCTTTGACCACGATCGCTTTCGCATAATGTTGTCGTATGTGACCCATTTCTCATCCCCAGTCACCATCCGTTTAAGAAATGGGTTGATTTCATTTCGTTTGGCCAAGGCTTCGCAGATGGAAATTCGATCCATCATGTTTTTTGGTGTTAATTGGTGTGGCACCCAAACATCAAGCTTTTTTTTAAACCCAGCTTTGTGCAAATGGTTTAAAACTGTTTTGTGGTCGATCTTTAACTCCTGGGCGATGCTACGACTACTAACATGCCGGTTCACTTCGATGATTTCAGTGACTTTGTCGACATTTTCGACGACGGGCCTGCCTGTGCGAGGGGCATCCTTAACGTCAAAAATACCCGAACGGAATCGACGAAACCAAAATTGCGCGTAATTAGCTGTTACAGTATCGGGACCATAAACACTATTCACATTTTCAGCCGCCTGACTTGCATTTTCGCCCTTATCAAAGAAAAACTGTAAAATGTACCGAATTTTCTCTTTGTTGACTTCCATCTTTAACGGCGTGTAACTCAGAACTGAATGGACAAAACAAAAAACTGCAAACGAATTCTTTTAGTGCGAACTGTTACCTTGACAACGAGCATAAATTTGAAATTGTTTGATCGATAATTTACGAGATATCGATCACTACAGCCATCTACCGAAAAAATAATGGATTTCTTTTTCCCCAATCTAATATTATAAATTATGTTATAAAGAAATTTGTTTCTCTGTTTTTACTATCTCACTAAAGATAGTATTGCGATCAGGAAAATTTTCGATGTCTAGATTTTGATGTTTTTATAGGTTTTGAAGGTCCCTGAGTCATTTTCATTAAGGTTGAGAAAAATGTCTGTGTGTGTATGTAGACAAGATTACGCAAAAACGGTTTGAGCTAGAATAATGAAATATGGTACAAGGGTATTATTCAAAATTCATAGTTTTCTATCAACTTTTGAGAAAAGTACCTAACACGTTTTCATTTTTTTTTTCTCTTAACTGACCGTAAAAATTAAGATAAAAGTTTGATAGTTTTTCACATAATTAAAAATTGTATAAAACTGCTATATACAAAATTTCAGTTTGATTGAATTCAGAATTAATTTTTTAATTTTTGACTTAAAATTGAAAGTAAAGGTTTTAAATTTAAATTTAATATATGTTAATTAATTTATTTATTTGAATAACAATACTACACTACAAATTTAAATTTTTAATTAATTAATTAATTAATCCAATTTAATTATTCTTAATTTATAATTTAATTAATTTAATTTAAATATAATATATGTTAATTAATTCAATTCAAATTTGCGAGATAGTCGAGGGGAGACACTCCAGATTGTTTTTTTTTATTATATTATAAATTATGGTTATAAAGAAATTTGTTTCTTTGTTTTTTTTATTTTTGACTTTTCAAGCATTCTAGGAAAAAAAATATTATTACGATTGTAATAAAAAAAATCGACTATAATATTTAATTTTATTGTTCTTTACGTTATAAGGTTTCCTATATTTATTTCTGATATTTTTGTGATAAAATCCCAGAATATATGTATAGGAATAAACGATCAACAATCTAAATCATTTATCTGATTGAATTCAAATTTTATAGATGACTTACAATAAAGCCAACGGGTGGTTTTCCATCTAAATTAAATTTTCTCTAACAATGGTTCTAATCAAATTGTATTCACGTGACCTCAAATCATTTAAATTATCTAGTAAATCTAACAAAAAAAAGTTATTTTAATTAATTAAGAGTAGAAATAAAAATAACTAAAAAAAATCAAAACAAAACAAAAATAAGTTGACCTGTGGCCAGGTCCGAACCGACCGACGGTTTGAAATAAATTAATTTCCAGCTACAGAAACAATTTCAAATAATTTTCATATATCTATTAATGTAATAAAAAACAGATATGGATACATAAATAATAAATATAAACATTTTTAATTTTATTTTATTTATAATATATATGCAAGACCAGGCTGTGACGTCATGAATGGCTGGATGACGTCATATAATTTTAAATCAAGAAAAAACTAATAAATATGATTTTTCTCGAGGATAAAACCAATACAAAGTGCATGATTCGTGGTGATATATAAAAAAAATCTCCTTTGGTGTGAAAATAACCCTTTCCTTCCTATCGTCGATCGCTAATACTACCACTTCCGGTTTCCGGAATTGCACCAAAAGTTGATCAATTCATCCCACTGATGCATTAAGTAAATATACCAAATTTCATCAAAATCGGTTGAGCCGTTCAGGCTGTACACATCTATACGGACGGACAGACGGACGGACAGACGGACGGACAGACGGACAGACGGACGGACAGACATCATGCTAAAAATACTTTTTTCTGTTTAGAAAATGCATGATTCGTGGAGATATGTAAAAATCTCCACATGTGAAATTTGGTGTGAAAACAATACCTCCCTTACTATCGTCGGTCGGTAAAAATTAGAAAATATTAACATTTGTGAAAAGTTTATCTTGTTATGTTAATCCCCTGATTAAGCATAATTGTAATTTTTTTTTTTTAAATTTCTTCTTTTTATATTATAATTTTAATTCAAGTTGAATATAAAGGATATCTTTAGGATAGGATTTTATTTATAAAAAAAGTACAATAAAAAAAATTAAATAGACATAATTAAAAATAATTTAAGATTTATTATTTATATTTTATATATGTATATATATTTTCTTTTCCTTTCATTACTCCTCATTGAATATTAACATTTCTCTTTCAATTTATTATATTAATTAAATAAGTTTTGCTTTTGAATAGCTCTCTCTCTCTCTTTGTCGTTTGCTCCCTCTTAAGCTCTTATCTTCTTTTTCTCTCTCTGTGTGTCTGTTAAGAAAACTTTTTAATAAAATTAACAATATTCTATTCTTTTTATAATATCTTATATATATATATATATATATATATATATATTTAATAGGTGGAGAAAGGAGAGAGGGAGAGCGTGATTAGAGTATGAGAGTAAAATGGTAGGAGAAAATAAAAGGGGTTGTAGACATTAATCATGCAAAGTAATTAAAAAAATCTATTTCGAACGAAAAGTGTTGAAGCATATGGTTCACACAAATTTAATATAGCTGATGAAGTTTTTTTTTTTTTTTAATTTTTTTTTAATTTAGATACACAGAAGAAAAAGTTGATGGCTGTTTTATAAACGAATATATATACATGTATTTATTAATTTATTTGGAAAAATATTAAGTAAAACAAATGATATTATAATATTAAAAAAAATAAATAAATAAATTTTCCATTGAAAAAAATATTTTCTATATGGTTTATCATAACTTTGGGGAAATAATAATAAGAAGAACTCTCTCTTATTTGAGGGATTACACTCATAGAGAGATGTGAGTATCAGAAATGATGAAATATCAGAAATTTAAACCATATTTTTATTGATTTAATATCAATATTAATTAATATTTTTTACTTTACTCAACCATCAAAAAAGATCATATAGTTAGATTAGTGATTCTCAACCTGGCCGATATCATCCCCTGGGGGGCGAATATTTGACTATACCTTTTTGGGGGGCGATATTTGCTTTGGGGGGGGGGGTGAAATCATTTTCAACTCTACAAAAAAGGTAAGATGATTTTGCGATCAGGTTCTGACAATTTTTCAATATTGCTTGAGGTATCACCAAGTGTACCTACCTTATATTAGGGATTATCATGCAATTTTTACTATCTCGCCAGAGATAGTATTGCGATCATGAAAATTTTCGATTTTGAGATTTTGATGTTTTTATACGTTTTGAAGGTTCCTGAATCATTTTCACTAAGGTTGAGAAAAATGTCTGTGTGTGTGTGTGTATGTGTGTGTGTATGTGTGTGTGTATGTGTGTGTGTGTGTATGTGTGTGTGTATGTATGTAGGCAAGATTACGCAAAAACGGTTTGAGCTAGAATGATGAAATTTGGTACATGGACATTATTCAAAATTCATAGTTTTCTATCAACTTTTGAGAAATGTAGGTCAACCGGAAGAGGGTCATTACCTACAACGTTTTGATTTTTTTTCCTCTAAAGTGACCGTAAAAATAAAGATATATGTTTGATAATTTTTCACATGATTAATAATTGTATAAAACTGCTATATATAGAATTTCAGCTTGATTGAATTGCTGAAAGTACCAGAATTAATTTTTTAACACTGCAAATCTCACGCGCCAACACGTGCCATGGTGCCATCAATAAAAAGCCAAACATGCGCTGGTTTAATATTTATTATTTATAATTTATAATTAATTAAATTTAATTTAAATATAATATATTATGTTATTTAATCCAATTCAAATTGCGAGATAGTCGAGTGGAGACACTCCAGCTAATTTTTATTTGTTAAAATTTATAGGGGGGCAAATTATGAAGCCGGCCTTACGAAGTGGACGTTTGGTCCAAAAAGGTTGATAAACGCTAAATTAGAGCAAAAATTTAATACGTATTTATATCTGGTATTTTGGTAGGCAAACTCGCAGGATGTTGGCAATGGAACGTTGCTGAGTTATGGGAGGCAATGAATTTTCAAAATATCTGGTACTGATCTTAAAACTTTTAAGATCAAATTAAACTACAGTATAATGGAAATGCCTTGGAAAAAGTCCAAATTTTTTCCAAATTTTCTAACCATACCCTACAAAATCGGTAATCAAATTGGTAATCAAATATCTTTATTGCTTTATTATGTTAAGTAATAATTATTTTATTTCGGATTCATTAAAAAGAACTAGGTAATAATTTTTTTATAAAAACCAAACTAATATTTAAAAACCCTCCAATCAAGTGGAAAGAATGATAACGATAAAATAATTCATAAAATTCCAGTTTGAAATGTTTACGTTAAATTTAGTATTTCTTACAAGGTCTTTCAAATAAAATAAAAAAACTAAAAGTTAATTTTATATATATTATACACACATAGATATTTTCTAGGTGTTTTGCTTATTTCTACATGCTGGACTTTCCATCATTTTATTTTTAATTTGATTATCTAGTAACCATCGTTTCTTTCAAATACAATTAAGTAGAGAAAAATGTCTAAAAAAAGATTTTAATTTCATTTAAAAGTCTAGAATATATTTTGATAAATGAAACGAAGAATTTACATTACAAGAGACAAGATAACTAGATAGCGTAAAGGTAAATTCATGATATTAAGGAATTAGAAGAGAATAGTAAAAGGATGCATGTGGAAGAAAATTTTAAGATTGATGTTGAAGACCAATAATTCATTATATATTCGCTTACACTATTAGTATATAAACATAATATATTTTAATTTTAATAAAAATTGATTATTATCTGAAGTTCTCGTTTTTTTTTTTAAGAGATTTTGAGTTTATATTATTAATGCCTTTGGAGATCTACTTCAGTATACACATTTTCTTATTATATGTATATTATATCAATATCTAATCAATAATATCAATGTGGATTAAAGCCAAATTGGACAATATTAAATCATATCTAATCTCGCTAAGAACATTCAATATTTCTGTACACCAATTCTTATGACTGACAAGTTTAAATTAAATCGTATTTAAATCAAAAAAATAAATATTTGAATTTATTTTCATTTTGTATGATTGTGGGGAAACCAAATAAGTTAAAAAAGTTTATTTTAGTTTTATAAATCAATTAAATGAAAACCTATTACATCGAGAAATTTCAACAAAATAATACGTATTACTTTGGAGATAAAGGGGGCAGGGTGCCCTGTCTAGGTGCGAAGAGCGCCGAAGGCATTCTGAACAGCTAATATAGATAATATATAGTACGTGGAATACCGAGCTATCGATCGACCCTTTAACAAATTTATACAATTTATTTTTATAAACTTTAAAAATTTTACAATTTTTAAATTATTTATTAGAATTGTTAAATGGGTTTTCTAAAATTGACCCATCAATTTGTTTCCTAAAATGGTACTAATTAATTAAAATAACATGATTTTCATTTCATTGTGGCCAGGTCCGAACCGACCGAGGGTTTGAAGTAAATTAATTTCCAGCTACAGAAACAATTTCAAATAATTTTAATATATCTATTAATGTAATAAAAAACATAAATATTTTTAATTTTATTTTATTTATAATATATATACACAAGACCAGGCTGTGACGTCATGAATGGCTGGATGACGTCATATAATTTTAAATCAAGAAAAAACAAATAAAGATGATTTTTCTCGAGGATAAAACCAATACAAAGTGCATGATTCGTGGTTATATGTAAAAAAACTCCTCATGTGAAATTTGGTGTGAAAATAACCCTTCCCTTCCTATCGTCGATCGCTAATACTACCATTTGCGGTTTCCGGATTTGCACCAAAAGTTGATCAATTCATCATACTGATGCATTAAGTAAATATACCAAATTTCATCAAAATCCGTTAAGCCGTTCAAGCTTGACACATCTATACGGACGGACGGACGGACAGACATGCTAAAAATACTTTTTTCTGTTAAGAAAATGCATGATTCGTGGAGATATGTAAAAATCTCTACATGTGAAATTTGGTGTGAAAACAATACCTCCCTTACTATCGTCGGTCGGTAAAAATATATTCAGATTTATATATTTCAAAGTAACAATAGCTTATACGCTGTTTCTACCAAAGATTAATTCTGATAATAATATAAATTTTGAAATTATATTGGTACTTGTCTATATTTTAATTAAGAAAGGAGGTTATATTTTTTTCTTTTTATTTATAATAATCAAATATCATTTATATTATTTATAATTTAATCTAAAAATCATTTTAATTAATATAATATAATTTATTTAATATTATTAGATCAAATTTAGTCAACAATTTATTTGAAACTTCTTCCTTTATATGTTGCTAACTTCATGTATATTTTTTTTGTGTGGGAATGGTTAATATATTTGGTGATTTTATTATAAAATATTTTATATATTTTATAATTTCAACATAGATGACGTAATTTGTAACGCCATATAAATTTACTATTTTAAATTAAGGACATACTAATAAAATTGATTTTTCTCGAGGCTGAAACCAATACAGATATATTTTTCTTTATCAATATTATCTGTGGTGTGAATTTCAAAAAAATCCATTGAGCTGTTTAATATCTCAAAAATATACAAATAAATATATATATATACAATTTTTGATGTATAATAAGATAAAATATATTTTATTTATGAAAGGTTTGTGTGTGAACTCACATCCATAAATTCTATAACTATGTTCATTACATTGAACCGTCGTAAAAATTGTAATTTTTAAAAAATAAAAAAAATAAATTAATTTTCAATTCGATATCATGTTAGGAATAAAATATATATATATATAATATTATTTTATTTAATCAAAATAAAATTTATTATCAGTTAATATGAAAAAAAAAATAATAAAATAAATTATTCATTTATTTATTTTAAATATTAAATATTGAATTTACTATTTCATCAATTCACTCTCCTTCTCTATTCGAGTTCATATTTTTATTATTATTATTCTATAAAATAAAAGAATAAAAAATAAATAAATCTAGCAAATTCATCAATGTAAGCATTAAAGTTTGAACATCGTTCGCTCACTTTCTTACTTTTCAATTGAATTCTTTTCCGGTTCCAGTCAACATTCTCTAGACATGCTCCAGAAGAAAAAAAAAAAAAATAAAGAATCCAATTCAAAAATAAAAAACGAAGAAAGGAGAAGAAATAAAAAATATAACATAAAATTTATATATCACTGTTCTGTTTTCAATTCACAAATAATAATAATAATAAAAAACAGCTAACTTTGCTAATTTTTATCTTTTTCTTTGTATGTGAAAAAAATAAGAATGGGAAGTAAAAGAAGAAGAAGATGAATAAGAAGAAGAAGAAGAAGAAAAAGAAGAAGAAAAAGATGATGATGATGCAATGGGCCAGTGAGAAAGGGTGAGAGTGTAGAAGAATAGATATGATTTGGACATCAGAAGTAAGAAAGGAAAGGAGAAAATAAAAAGAAAGAGAGAATGGTATGATAAGAATGGTAGGAGGGGGACCTCTCTTCACCCGCATATGGCTCTCCTCCAGGCATTTCATTTCTAATTATCAAACCTGCTCTGAATCATGATAACAGAAAGACAGACACAGCAAGAGTGGCAAAAAAACAAAGGAAAAGAGGCAAAGTGCTGATTATAAAAAAAAAAAAAAAAAATTGGGGACTTACTTTTCTCTTTCATATATTTTTTTTACTTTTGTCAAAGTTAAATTGAGAAATTTATTTTTAATAAATCTTTAATCTCAGCTAGGTGTTTTTTTATATTGAAATGAGGTTGATCCAAATTTCTTTTAATATTATATAAAAAAATTTAAGATTTATATGTCCATATACCTGTTTTATCTGGTATTTTGGTAGGTAAAATAACAGGATGTTGGGAATGGAACTAAGTTAAATGAAAGTAATGAATTTTCATAATATCTAGAACTGATTTTGAAATTTTTAAGATAATATTAATGAACAATATAATAAATTTGAAAAAAGCCCAAATTTATTTCCAGGGACAAATGAGTTTTCATAACCAAACGGTACACAATTAGTAGCCATGCTGAGTTCTTTCCTACCAGTGACGTCATGATGTTTTCTCCTATATTGTTCAAATTTTAAAATTGTTTTACCGTTTTAGTCTAAATGGATCGATTAATTATATCAATGGATCTATTGATTATATCAATGTATCTATCTATCTTTGTGGGACTACAAAATTAAAGATTTTGGAGTCATTAATCATATTCATCCAACCATTCCTATCTTATCCACCTCTACTTTTATAAGTTTTTGGGATCTTAGATCGATTTACCCAATTTAGACATTTTAATGTTATGAAATTATTGAAATAATATACAGTACCTGGTTCATAGAGTCACCGTTACTGGGTCATTAAAAAAAATTATTCCTTATTATCGGGTTTGGATGATAATATTAATACCTGGTTCACCGAGTAGCCATTCAAATAATTTAAAAGAACATAAATTAAAAAAAAAATTAGTCATAAAGCATATACTTTTTAAACGTATGCATTAATGCACTGAGAGACAGAAAAGTATGGCCTGTGGATATAACATAATATATATTTCGTAATTTGATTTTATTTATGTTTATAATATTTTGTATTCAGGGAAGCGCTCGGTCTGACGTAGTTGCTGACGTCATTTAAATTTCCTATTTTAAATTAAGATAAGTTGACCTGTGGCCAGGTCCGAACCGACCGACGGTTTGAAGTAAATTAATTTCCAGCTACAGAAACAATTTCAAATAATTTTAATATATCTATTAATGTAATAAAACAGATATGGATACATAAATAATAAATATAAACATTTTTAATTTTATTTTATTTATAATATATATGCAAGACCAGGCTGTGATGTCATGAATGGCTGGATAACGACATATAATTTTAAATCAAGAAAAAACTAATAAATATGATTTTTCTCGAGGATAAAACCAATACAAGTGAAATTTGGTGTGAAAATAACCCTTCCCTTCCTATCGTCGATCGTAATACTACCACTTCCGGTTTCCGGAATTGTAGCAAAAGTTGATCAATTCATCCTACTGATGCATTAAGTAAATATTCCAAATTTCATCAAAATCGGTTGAGCCGTTCAGGCTGTACACATCTATACGGACGGACAGACGGACGGACGGACAGACATCATGCTAAAAATACTTTTTTCTGTTTAGAAAATGCATGATTCGTGGAGATATGTAAAAATCTCCACATGTGAAATTTGGTGTGAAAACAATACCTCCCTTACTATCGTCGGTCGGTAAAAAAACAATAGGAAAAATAAGAAAATTTTTGTAAAAGATTAAAAATTATAAAATTTTTATTTTAATTGTAATACGATATATTTAAATCTGATTTTTTTTATAATGTGAAAACAACAAATAAAAAATAATCGATCTAAATTTCATTAATATATTTCAATTAATTTTTATTATGTAATTTAGGTTGTATTAAATAGTAATATGACTAAAATATTAAATTTGATATTTTAAAGGAATTTATATTTAGATTAATAATATATAAATATTTAAAGGATTTCATATAATAATTTAACGAAAATATAAATATTAATTTATCGATAATAAAGAAACAAAGAAAATATATAAATCTCTTTTATTCAAAACATAAATTTGTTATTTTTATTTTTTGTTCTAAACTTGGAAACAAAATAAAAAGTTAAATTTCAAAAAAACAAAAACACATTTAAGAATTTTACTTTTTTTTCATTTTAGTTTCAAATATATAAATTATCAAATTATCGTGTAAAATATAAATTATCTAAAAGAGAATATGTTCATTTATAAAACTTAAAGAGTGGAAAGAGAGAGGAGAATATGTACATATATATACAAGAATATATCCAAACTTACGACACTTAAATTTACGATGTTTTTAATAGCTACCCTTCTACCCATACATACTACTACCATACTTCACAACTCTTTTGCCTTCAAGCATTGACTTCAAAAAAAAAAAAATAATAATCCACTTTTATTGGTAGAACGAAAATAAAATATATATGTTTGATAAGCAATTATAACTTTTTAACGACCTGCCATTTTTCCTAGTTTTGATCAATTGAACATTATATATATATACAGTGGAAAAAATATTAATCAAAAATTAAGTTAAAAAATAACTTAGGGTTGAAAATATAATAACTTAGTACCTGGTTCACCGAGCCGCCGCTCAGTCATTAAAAAAAAATATTTCTTATAAACAATGAGTATTTAAGATTAAGAATATTATTTAAAATAAATAAACGACAAAATATATGAAACAATTTCAAATAATTTAAAAGAATAAAAAAATAATCATAAAACATACAGCCCTTCAACATACGTATTAATACATCGAAAGACAGAAAAGTATGGCCTGTGGATATAACATAATATATATTTCGTAATTTGATTACGAAATATTATTAAAATAAATATTTTTAAATTTATTTTAATTATAATATTTTTTATTTAAGGAAGCGCTGTTCAGCGTTGCCCGGCGCTATTTTTTTATTATTAAAATTCCTATTTTAATTAAGAAAAAACTAACAATGATGATTTTTCCCGAGTCTGAAACCAATACAGATCGATTTTTCTTTATAAATATTATCTATGGTGTGAATTTTAAAAAATCCTTAGAGCGGTTTAATATTTAAAAAATTTAAATATATATACAATTTGTGCTAGTTTAATAAGATAAAGGTAGAAAGAACATTAATTAATTTGTTTAATTTTTTAATATTCATCTGTTATTAGACATAGCATTTATATTTAATAGTGTTGAATTTATTTGTTTAAAGTACAATTTTTTAAATAATAAAATAAATAGAAAATAATATATTTTAATTATTATAAAAATATAATCGTATATCTTATATACATATTAAAACAACTTTATAATAGGTAGTATTTTAAACTTTGTTAAAATTGTAAATGATTATAAGTTATTATTAGTTAATCATATATATGTATATTTCAATAACAAACATGTTACTGTTTTTCTTGTTTTTGGCTTTATACCGTAAGTTTAAAAACATATTTTATTATCTATAAAAATAAATAAAGAGAAAGCAAAACAAATATATATTCTTGAAAATAAAAGATTTTGATAAAAATATGCCAAAAAAACAAAGTGAAAAATTTGAGTTTTGATAATTTTCAAAGAGACTTCTTTATTAATAAGTCTGAGAAAAATTTATTTTTTAATTTTAATGAACCTTAAAATGGACTTACAAATCATAATATATATTTATTTATTTATTATTAATAAGTAAACGAAATACAACAATAATTTCTATTTATAAGTTTTTCCCAGGAGACTATCACAATAGGGTTGTAGAAATAAAAAAAAAATGGATTAACATCCTATAACATTAAAAATAAATAATAAGAGATTTAATAAATATTTGAATTATGATTTCAATCGACTATTTATTATTTTATTAAAATTAAAATTAATAAAAAAGTGACGGTCGTATTTTTTTTTTTAATGAATGTGAGACGTAGTCCATGATTTTGAAGAACGAAAGAGAATAGAATAGTCTCATGATATTTGAAAATAGAATTCTTTATTCAATTTAGGGACCAAAAAACATGAAGTCAACCAATAAATAGAAAAAAGGATTATAATGCATCACCAAATATCGAATCATCAAATCCAGAGATTACAATGGGTGGTTCACTTTTTTCGAATGAATGAAGAAAGGTTAGCGAGAACTTGAAAAAAAAAATGAAAATTGGATATGCTATCTCAAGTATAACAATAAAAAAAAAAAAAAATAATATGTAAAGTGAGATTAAAAATGATTATAGTACAGTTGGATGGTTTTCAAAATATTAATAAACAAAAAAAAAAAATGGATCCAAATGCCTTTGGCTTGTGGTATATACTACTATTTAATTAATACTAAATATTATTTTTAAAAATATTTTAAATATAATATATTTTTATATACCTATATGAGAAAAATTTTATTATTAATATTTTTATTTTCAAATGAAAGAAGAATAATAAATAATAATAATAATAATAAAAAAAATAAATAAATAAAACAAAAGAGTGTAAAATTAAACCAGACAAAAATTGGTGGTTTTATATTTGCATTAAACAAATGATTAGTATTCCAAATGTAAAATATCTATCTCATCTAGAGAATTATATATGTCCATATCTATCTATCTATATATATATATATAATGTAGAGTGTTTGTTATTTTAGTACTTGAAGTTAGATCATTGAGATTGCATCTAGTACTTAATCATATTCTAGTCTCATACGTGACGTACTACTCTATGCACTCTGCGTTTAGCCAACATTTCATTTATAATGCAACCTCAAAATATATATTTACATCGAATGTATGTATTATACAAAAATAGATTTCCTAGAAAGAGAAGGGTAAATCTTCACAAAACAAACTTATTTCCTTATACCAGTTTATCGTATTTATTATGAAAGAAATTCAATTTATTCCTTATACCAGTTTATCGTATTTATTATGAAAGAAATTCAATTTGAATGGAGAATTGTAAAAATAAATGTATAATAACATTGTATATTGTATATTTGACTTATAATATTATAATATTATATATAAGTACCTAGTTCACCGAACCGCCGCTCGGTCATTAAAAACATTAATCCTTATGGATGGAAATATTAATACCTGGTTCACTGAGCCGCCGTTCAAATAATTTAAGAAAACATATATTAAAAAAAAATAGTTATAAAACACATAGCCCTTAAACGTACGTATTAATGCGCTGAAAGAAGGAAAAGTATGGCATGTGAATATAACATAATATATATTATTTCGTAATTTGATTTCATTTATATTTATAATATTTTGTATTTAAGGAAGCGCTGCCTGACGTAGTTGCTGACGTCATTTAAATTTCCTATTTTAAATTAAGAAAAAACTAATAAAGATTATTTATTCCGAGGCTGAAACCAATACACATCGATTTTTCTTTATAAAAATTATCTATGGTGTGAATTTCAAAAACCTCCTTCGAGCGGTTTAATATTTCAAAAATACAAATATATATATATATATATATATACAATTTTTGTTAGCATAATAAGATAAGATACCTATTTTATATTCTAAATAATTAATTATGAGTTAAGATAAATTTTTGAAACACAAAAGAACAGTAAGTAGGTAGGTATACTTATACTCGTATAAATATAATACATATGGTTTAATGTATGATTAATTGATTTTGACCTAAAATTAGGGTAATTCAATAAATGTTTTCTTTCTCAACGATCATTTTCTTTCAAATGTTTAGAAATTATTAATTAATAATAAAATATTTGTCAAATTTATAATCTATTAGAGGGGATTGATATATTCTATTGACATATTATTATTATTATTTTTATTTAGTTTCGAATTTTAAATCAATAATTCTTTCTAGGCTGCTCGAATGCGTAGAAAATTTTTTATTGATATTGTTTAATATTTATTTATTTATTTATTTGATAGCTTTTTGGTCTTACAAAGGAGTTGAATTTAAAAAATAAAATTTCAATATTCACAAAAAAAAAAAAAAAACAAAATTCAAAAAACAAAACTAATATAAAATGAAAAGTAAACACAAACAGAAACGAAAATAAAATAAAAGTTATTAATTTAAACTCATAAACACTTTTTCACTGGTTCATGATAAATGACCAAATCTTTAACACTTTTTATAAATAAATAAATGTTCCTCAATTTATCGCAGTTCTCAATCTCCAGAAAGTCAATCAGATTTTTCTCATCCAGTTTATTTTCTTTCATATATTTTTTTTCAGATAATGGTCTCTCATTGGCTTGTAATATATTGGACAAATTAACTTAAATTGCACAGGCTACCCCCTGTATTTATTTTATATTTTATTCCTCTCGTATAAATATTTATAAACTTCTCACTTACCACTTTCAGCAGGATATCCACAAACAAAATATATATCTAATATAGTGGTTCATCCGTGTTTTTTTACCATCAAATCTTTGTAAAGTGGATTATATTTGGATTCCATTGCAAGGTTATAGTCCAGTTGAAATTTCCCCTTTTTCCAATCCTCCATTATCAATGGTGAGAATTTGTTCAGTTAACTTAACTTCTCTGTTCATATATCCTTCCAACCAATCTCTCTCAACATGACTCTCAGGCATGTAGCCCAATTTCGTTTTGATTAGCCCATGTTTTCCAAATACATTCTTTGTAATCTATTCAAACACTGTTTTGGAATACTTTCTTCAGGCATCTTTAAAATTCCCCTCCACAAAATGATCTGTCGAAAGTACTTTTTAACATATAATATATATTAACCCTCTCAATCATAACCAGATACCTCGCCACCTAAACCTCAGAATTCTAAAGCAGCGCCGCCGAGACTATTGACATGAAAAGTTTTTCCACAATATCCACACTGGAATTTTTACTCTTAATCCAAATCGCTAAACGTATCACTCATAACCCGTTATTGTGGTGTGTCTGGTATTATCTCTTTAAAGGGACCTTAGCACTGTACGAATTGTTTTGTGTTCTCAATAAATATTTTACGTTTGTTTTGACAGCTTGGATGCATAGCTTTTTATTTTTTCACAAGTTGTACACTGTCACTTTTTTAAAGAGTGTCTTTTGTCACATGGCACATATATATTCCGAATATCTTTATGATGATAATTGCATAATTATTTTTTTCAAATTTATAGATATAATAATACTATTATATAGTTAAAATTTTAAAATTAAAAACAAAAAATAATTCAAGTTAAAAATAATTTATATCTTTCTCTGTGGATCTATGGAACTCAAAAGTTCTTGGTCGCAGCAACCATACTTCTCCAAGTATCCCTATCCTGAGCCACAATCATCCAACCCCTACCCTCTCCAATCTCTCTCACGACCTTTCCTAAATCCACAGCGTCCTTGGTCTTCCAAGTGGACGTTTCGCAATCGGTCTCCCCACAAATAAATTTTTCGCCATTCTTTATTCCTGCCTTCTCGATTTTATAACCCTAACTATGTCTAGGTCATGCAATTCCTCGATATGCAATCTTCGCCATTCCCCTGTGACCTCATCTATTTTTGCCCCATAAATGCTGCTAAGAATCCTATTCTCAAATACTCTAAATCTACCTCCCAGCCTCATACCCATATAATACAAGAATAATTTATAGTCGTAGATAATCAATCCAAAATTGAGATAAAAATTAAAAACAAAAATAAAACTGTACTTTTTGGACACCAACTCATCCTAACCTCGAATGGGTACAAAAGTTATTTAAAAATAAAAATCACAATTCGATCTTCAATTTAACACTATTCACAGGTTAGTAGTTTTAAAAATAACATTTAAAAATCAAAAATTAAAGAAGAAAAAATAAGCATATCTGATCTGTTCAAAGCTTCTAACTCTACTTTATTAATAAAAAACATACACTTTCAAAAGTTAATATTTTTGTTTAAATATATTATATTTCTTGAAAGATATTTTAAATATTTTATTTTTGATTCTTTTCCTTGGAGAAAAATAAAAAAATCAAAATAATAATTCTGGTTTAATTTGACATGTAACAAATGATAAATAATGAATAGGCGCCAAAGTTAACTTGTAGATTTACTTGACGATTTCGATTCAACATAGTTTTAGAAGAAAAGAGATATATAATTTATAAGTATATAATTACTGTATGAGAGGAATTGGAATGGATTAATTATGAGCTCACATGTAGGAAAGAGTATAAGAGAAACTTTTTAATCTTTTTCAAATGCTAAAGATCATATCTGATTTCCTTGTTTTTATACAATAAATACAATTTTTTCTCAATTACCCAAAAATTATTGAGTACGGCAAACATATTCCATCAAATATTCCTTTCCTGAGCAACAGATTCCCTCTTATCATTCTTTATATTGTCGTGCCTTCATCGATTCAAAACAAACTAATTTCTCACTTGCCTTTTCTCACCATTTCAAGCCACATCTAGGCCCTCCTCCCATTGAAACCTTCTTACTATTATAAATCTCTATTGCTTTTTATTTTGAATAGGTAATTAGTTTTCAACCATTTATAAAAAGTTTTTTTTAATCATTTCTATTCATTAATTTTCGCAATTTTAATTTTTTATTATTTATTGTATTTATTTTATAAAACATTAAAACTGAAAATTTAAAGTCATTTCAAACTAATCAACGCTAATGAATTTTTTTTATAATATTTAATTTATTATTTTCCTTTTTCAATTTCTATAGCTAATACAAAAATAATTCAATATGAATTTCAATACTTTTAGAATATTAATTAAATTAATTGCCAATCTATTATTTATTTATTCTCTCATGATTAAAATATAATAAATAATTTTCTTTTCATATGAGTTTTAGACTTTTAATAAATATACATATATAGAAGTAGGTATAATAAAAAATAATAATTTCTATAAGAAGATTACAAAGAAAGTAGGGATCAACCCAAAAGAGAGGGAATTAATATTAAAAAAAAACAACAACAAACAAAATGCAGGGAATATGAAAAAAGTACATCATTAAATTAAATGATGGTATTTATTTATTTATTTATTTTATTTGATGGTTTGTAAATAAAAACAGATTTAATTTTAAATACTCTTATTGAGATTTTAATTCATTCTATAAATTAAATATTAATTAAAATTCAAATGTGTTTGATAATTTTTAATTATAATAATTCATTGATATTTAATTCATAATTAAGATTAATAATAATAATTATCTCTACAGATAAAGGCATTTTGAGCAGATTACTTATTTGTTGTTTTTTTAAAAATTAATATAATAACTGAGAAGTAACGATATATCTTCTATTTCTTAATATAAATAAAAAAAAAAATTATGTCTGCACGTTTCTCTGAATTTAAATTTTTTTACATATCTTCACGTTTCAAGACGTTAAAAATATTTTTAAAACGTCAATAAAAATGACTATCTATGTTTTGGTTTATAGTTTAATTTCTCAAATATTATTTACTACTATATTTTAAGTGCAAAAATGATTTATTGATTATATAAAAATTAAAATATGATTTTTTAGACAAATGAAAAGTTGTATTAAATTTTTGTGGTTTTTTAATTGGGTAAATTTTTATATATATATATTTTTTTAATCCAAATAATTCTATTCTACTCCGATCAATTTCTTTTTAATTGATATTGAATTACTTAGTCATTTTTTTATATTTGAAATATATTGAGTCATTCAAGTGAATATATGTATTGTTATTATTGTATATATAGAGTTTATATTTTGACAGTGATTCAAATGTACTGATGATGTGATGATTGATTGTGTGATAAGGATTGTAATGTGATATGTAGTTTATTATGTGACTGTAAATGCTCTAAGCATAAAGGAATGTATTTTATGAACTTTATATTTTTTAATTGTTATGTAATGCCGAATGTGGCTAAATACATTTGAGAATAAATAAATATATAATTATATTCTACAATGAACATGTTTTTAAAATCGTAAAAAGAAAATATATTTAACGTCTCGTGCTTATATTGAATAAAATTAATAAATTTGAAATTTTGAAATTAATAAAAATTAATTTAAACTAATTTTATAAATTTAAACAAATAAATTTAACAAGTATTCATTTGATTTTTTATATTTAAAAATAAATTATTTTTATGATTTTTTACTATCTCGCCAGACGGTCACTGTGTCATTTTCACTAAGGTTGAGAAAAATGTGTGTATGTGTGTGAGTATGTAGACAAGATTATTCAAAAACGGTTTGAGCTAGAATAATGAAATTTAGTATACGGACATTAATCAAAATTCATTTGAGAAATGTAGCTCATCCGGAAGAGGGTCATTACCTACCACGTTTTGTTTTTTTTTTCTCTAAACTGACCGTACAAATAAAGATATATGTTTTACACATGATTAAAAATTGTATAAAACTGCTATATATAGAATTTCAGCTTGATTGAAAGTACCGGAATTAATTTTTTAAAACGTTAACTGGCAATCACGCGCCAGCACGTGACGTAGTGCCATCAACAAAGAGTCAAACACGCGCTGGTTTAATAAATATTATTAATTAATTTTGATTTATAATTGATAATTAATTTAATTTAATTTAAATATAATATATTATGTTATTTAATCCAATTCAAATTGCGAGATAGTCGAGTGAAGTCACTCTAGCTTATTTCATATTAATAAAATAATATTAAATCGTATATAAATTAAAAAAATGAATATTTTTGAATTTGTTTAATTTTTCATTTAATCATAATAATCATTTTTAAATGTAAATTAAATTTAAAATTTTGAAGATCAATTTGCTATTAAAATTAGAAAAATGAGTTCATATATAATACTTTAAAAATTGTATATTTAATTTTTAAATTAAAATATAGATATTATCCGAAAATATTTAGAATAACATAAGTCAGCTATAAATAAATTTATTAATAACTACTCATTTTAATAATATTTATAATCCTCGATTGGTGTATATTTATAATTATAATCTCTATTTTATGTTTTTCTATCCAAATTTTGAAATGTACATATTTTTAACTGGCAGGGACGTGCCTGGATATATGGCCGCCTGCGTGCTAGTATATATGGCCTCCCTTCAAGATAACATCAAAGAAAAAAAATCAAAATTTAACTTTTAATATTTTTTTATTTATTATTACACTTATATATGTACATGCGGCAGCATGGCTCAGTGGGTAGAGTACGAGATTTCTACACAGGAAGCCTGAGTTCGAATCCCAGCATAGAACTCAAGATTATTTATTTAATAAAAATAAAAATCTAATTCAATTTAACATCAGCTGCTGCGGGTAGCGGGTAGATACCTTCTCACGATCCCGGTGAGAGACAGATCTACCTCAGTGAGTGGCGCCCACTGCCCTACGCGAGCACATGCATTTTCTCTCATTCCTCGACCAAGGGAGTGCATGCCCTACCCAAATCATCCATCCAGACCCAATCCCCTTTATTTCCTCTTCCTTCTTTCCAATCCACGCGTCAGGCTGTAGCGACAGGCCGGCTGGATCATCTTCGCGTCGCATCAACAATTAATGGAGAAATGTTATACGGTTAACGGCTAGGGCGTCCCCTGCAAGCGACGCGCATTGTCAGCACCCGGGTGATGCGAGAAATGGGTTAGGGTTACCCACCTATGGACGAGGTGGGCTAAAGAAGATAGTCCAACATACACATCCACATCTACATCCACATCGACATCATCACCGACACAAACATCGTCACATCGGTCAGCATCAGCATCATTGCCATCAACCTCACTCAAATCGTCCACAGCTACATCAAAATCGTCAACACCATCATCACCGTCATCGAAGGTTGAGTACCAAAAGACCGCGTGGGAGGCCTAAAACCAGCTGGTCCTGCCGTATAACGGGAGATCTAATGGCATCTGGTCTCTCTACAGACGACGCCAACAACAGATTTAGTTGGCGCCAATTAACGAGAAGAGCCGACCCCACACCCCGTGGGAAATAAGGCTAAGAAGAAGAAGAAGAAGACACTTATATATGTACAGTTCTAAGAATGAGATATTACTATCAAAAATTAACTCTATGCGATTTTTTGGAGGCAGTCTTCAATTGCTTCTTGAATACTCAAATTATCAGCAATTTCATTTTCAATCGCAATAATTGATAAATTACTGAGACGTTCTTGAGCCATTGAAGTTCTCAAGTAATTTTTAATTATTTTTAATTTTGAAAAACTAATGAAAACCGAAAACTAATGTTACATTGTGCATTGATACACGAGTATTATGTTTAAATTGGACTGAAAATGTTTTCAAAATTAACGTAGATTTTTTCAATTTTCAATAAAAGAGAATTTATGTTTTATAACACCATACTTACTTTGCTTTGCTTTTTCCACTTCGTTTGTTAATTAATAATTAATTGTTAATGATCATTAATCTCCAACGTGTGTCTAGGGTATTAAACAAGTTATTATACTATAATATAAACTATATTGACCTCGGCCGATATACAAAACCGTTTTTATATGACTTGTAGATATTATTCTCATACGAGTACGTATAACATTGTAGTCATATTATATAAAGGGTGTTCGGGATAAATTTGACATATTTATAATTGATTATATTTTTCTGTAGGTTAGAGGTATTAACATGAACTACTACTCATTTAAAAGTTTGAACCTTTCTTTATTCATATTAAAGATGGCAGAAAGATTGGATGACTGGAAGCCACCTGAATCATGGAAGAGAATAACTTGCATCATGATGATACGCGCCGGCCATCAAAATAAGGATTTTATGACTAATACCCAAAGCTCCCTGAACACAATAAAAACAATCAGGCATAAACTAGAGACTTTCAATGGTGACTAGGAGGATGTAGAAAGAAGAAAGATTCCAAGTAGACGATCTGATTGCGTTTGTACAGCAGAAATCCTCGCAAATCTGCAGAAACAGGTGTTAAAGAACCCTGGCATTGGAATTCGGGCTTTGTCACGTGAAATGAATGTTGCAACCTCTACTATGAAGCTTGCACTCAATGAAGACCTTCGCTACAATTCATACAAGCGCCTTAAAGTTCAGCTACTCACAGAAAATAGTTATCTGGAAATTTCTACGACTTCACCAGTCCAAATGTTTGGCCTCCAAACTCCCCAGACCTTAACCCCATACATTATTTTGTGTGGCACATTTGAAAAAAAAAGACACCAATCATACTTCCAGTAATACAAAAGCCCAGTTTATGGTAAAATTAAAACAGTTTTTGAGGCCCTTCTCAGAGAGACTGTAGCATCAGCTTGTTCGAGGTTCCGAAGCAGGATTGAAGCTGTGATTGATGCTAATGGTGGTTATTTTGAGTGAATCTTGTTGATAGTATTGTAATTTACTCTGCCTGTGATTTTTTTTGTCAATTCATTAAATTTAATAGTTAGAAAGAAGATTTTCTTTTTCCTTACGAAACTGTCAAATTTATCCCGAACACACACCCTGTATATATAAAATATATTTCATCGAATACATTTTCAGGAAGTTCGTAATATAAAATAAATACATAATAGAAAAATAAAACCAAAGTGACTGGGATGAAAAAAAAATTGGCGTCTCTAAATATGTGACGTTCGGCCGCCTTTTAATTCGACCGCCTGCGTGCGGTGCACGCAATGAACGCTGGTCAGGCACGGCCCTGTTAACTGGTAATCTCGCTAAGAACATTCAATGTTTCTGTACACTAAATATTATGACTCACAAGTTTAAATTAAATCGTATTTAAATGAAAAAATAAATATTTGAATTTATTTAAATTTTGTGTGGTGAGGAGACTAAATGAGTTAAAAAGTTAGTTTTAATTGTATAAAATGTCAAAAGTCTTACTTTTATAGATTTCCCTAAATTTCATTTTAATAAAAATTATTCAATAAATGAAAAATGATAATAAAATACGAAAATCAAAATAAATAACACTTGAAGGAAATGAATGATATTGTCATTGAAATCAAATAAATGCAAACCTCTCACCTATAGACTTTCAAACAAATATATACTATGTATCACTTCGGGGGTACAGGGGGCAGAGTTTTTATTATAAAAGTAAATGTGAATTTATCGGTTTTAAAATTTTTCAAAAAAAATAATATATTTAAAATTATTAATTAAATTTTAACATAATTTTTAAATTTCATTATTATCCAAAATAAATAAAATAAAAAATAAAAATAAAGTAGACGTGATTAGCAAATTTTTAAAATTTAATTTATAGAATTGTGAATTATAAAAATAAATATATATTTTGTATTTTTAAAACTCAATGATATACTTAATAAATTTATAAAAAAAAATTGGATTTTCTTCGGTTGATTATATACATATAATATTTTTGTAAAAATTATTTTTAATTAATTTTAAAAACCGCAACAAAAATATTTAATAATACTATATATTTATTTTTTTATATTGCAAATTAAACTAAATAAAATTGTACTATGGTAATGCCAGTTATTTTAAGCGATAAAGGTGTTTATTTCAGCAAAATTATTATCGAAGAAAGAAGAGAAGGGAGCCTAGTTGTTAGTCCTGGTCCGTTGAACTTGAGTTCAGGAAATCTAAATAAATAAAAGAAATAAAAGAAATGTGATGATTATATTATGCATTCACAAGCGAAAATAGTTATTCCGGATTTTCTTATTTTCATTTAATTCCCACCTGGCTCTTTGCTAATTATTCCGCCATGAAACCAGTAATGAATAAACATATAAATAATTTGATAAATGCAAATATCTAAGATAAACATTTTTTAATTCAGAACAAGCGAGTAAGATATTTAAAAAAATAATAATAATTAGGGTATTATAAAATAAATTTGTGGAGTAAGAGAAGGAATAATATTATGATGTACCATGGTAAGTCATTAAGACAGTGGCTTTATGAATTTTAGTCTCTTAAATGAAATGGCAACACTGCCTCTGTCATCAGGCAACTCTCAGCTAATTCCTTTCGAAATTTAATCCTTTAGTTTTTGTTTGACATCCATTAAAAGCAGTCTTCCTCGAGATTTGAGAAGGAAATAGTAAAATTGAATTTTCATGAAAATCCATGAATTGGGATACGATTTGCTCCCTCATCCGCCCTATTCTCCGGATTTAGCCCCAGTGACTATTTCTTGTTTCCAAACCTGAAGAAATGGCCCAGTGGAAACAGATTTGACTCCAAAGATGACATCATCTCACAAACAAATACCTATTTTGATGACCTCGACAAATTTTATTTTTTGGAAAGGATAAACAAATTGGAGACGAAGTGCAAAGATGAAATCATTTCACCAACAAATACCTCGACGAAGTATACAGAGCTCAAAGGAGATTAAGTTGTAAAATAAAATAATTTTTTATTGAAAATTCTGAGTTTCATTCAAAATGTCACGGACTTATTGTCCTGCCCTCGTATAACAATAAAATCAAATCAGTGTTGTAGTTTAGTTGTTATAGTATGTTGGACTGGGGATCGAGGGATTTACTTTGATTGAAAAATTTAATAATTAATTTCAAATAAATCAAAATTCTGGTTAAAAAATGATCATAGTTTATACTCCTAAAATTTAAAAAACAAAACATTTTAGTATTCTATGACAATGATACATGCCTTCGGGGATTCTTTTTTTTATATTTTTTTTTAAATCGATAGGCAAAAATTTCGATTCTCTATTCGATGAATGTTAATTGAGGGGTTCATCAAATGCTAAACGAATATACCACTCGCCCTCACTCATTTAGGGATACAATTTTAAATCACCTCAATCACACTCACACTCAGTGATTAACCAACAAATGAATTCATTATCATTGGTTTCAAATATATATATATATATACGTATATATATATCCACTGTAGTGATTGCTGATGTATGAGGTGACGAGTTGCTGTGAGTTAATTGAACAATACTGAATAGGATGGTTTTTGTTGTTGCGTTTTTGTTTAATTTTATTTCCTACCCTTCAGTGAGTAAGGATCATTAATTGTTTGTTACAGTTACCTGTCTGGAGAGTCCCATTTCGCGTCCATCCATCTCCTATGTCCATGTTTGAAAAGGCTTCAGAAGATGGATTGATGAGACTGATTGATTGGAGGGAGGGGGGAGAGAGAGGGGGGAACCATTAACTATCACAATCCGGTCGAGATCTTTTTTCTAGATATTTCATTACATACTTTTATATATATATATATTCATAATCTTTCATCAATCATTAGAAAATGATGGAATAGTTTCACTTTTCTCTATTAATTTTTATTTTATTACAAAAAAACAACAACATAAGATAACCAAAATATATCTTATGTTAGATGATTAAAAAGAAGAAAAATGTTTGTAATTGAATAAATATTTTAAAAAAGGAAATTTGGAAATAAGAAAATTTAAAATCAGATAACAGGAAAATGGGTTGCTGATTGTGTTATTTTCATGAAATTCAGTACTTTTCGAAATTACTGGGGTATTAAAGACTTCTCTTACTTTTCACTACCCCCTCTTTTTTCATCAATAAGAATTTGCTAGTTATATAGTACTATTTTTATAAATTTTGTAAATAGTATAAATTCATGATGTATTTTAAATCAGAGGTTCTTAAACTGTGGTCCGCGGACCCCTGGGGGTCCGCGAAGACTTTACTGGGGGTCCGCAAAGCCATCGTACAGGTGCACGAGAAAATTATGAGTCAGTTAAAACTTTATTTAATATAAAAGGAGCGATGGGATGGCTTTGTGAGGAAACAGAGATCAAATACCCAAATTCAACGAAATGTGCAAGAAAACTATTGCTACCGTTTCCATCTTCATATTTAGCTGAATTTTCATTCTTCAATATTATAATTTCTAATAAAATGTGTTCTACAATATGCAAAAAAATCGTTATTCACCAATCACTGTTAGAAATATTCAACATATATCCTTGTTCTTATGAGATCGTAAACCAGATATTAACTAATAAAATGACGTAAAGTACCTAAAGTTGGGATGGGGTCCGTCAAAAAAAATTTCTCCAAGTGGGGGTCCGCGGAGTACATAAGTTTAAGAACCTCTGTTTTAAATGATTAATAACTTTAAACTGAGATAAATTTGCAAATGTGAATGAGAATGAGTTCAGTTTAAAGTAATATAGGAAATGAGATGAATATTTTTTATGTTGGTTACAAGCTACTACATAAAATATCATATTCAACTGAAAATAATATCTTTGCTAGTTAACTTCTTTTTTTAAAAACGATTTTATAATTTTTTTGTTTTTTTGTAAAATATCTTATGCCTGTATAGTAATAATATCAATAATAATAATAATTTATAAACTAATTCTGTATGATTCAATTCATTTCATTCATAAAGTTAGTTACCTATTCATCCAGAGAGACAAGTTTACGAAAATGCATTGTTCCTGGGAGTCTCGTTATGAATCTGTGGTCTCGGATTCCCTCCATCCAAACCACTCTTTTCTTCCACTCCTTCCCACTTTCCACCCCCCCCCCACCCCCTCCATACCTCCACAAACTCATCCATGAAATGATATCCACCGGATGAAAGAACCCACCCACTAACAGACAATGTAGATGACCTACGAATAATTTTCATCTGTCTAAACAAACATTTAGACTTGTGGAGAATATGGAAAACCTCAGACAATTACACCACCAGCCGAATATTATTCTACATTCCTCCCCCTATACTCCTCTACCTCACCCATCTCATCCCCTCCCATTCACATTCACCTTGTTACAAACGCAAAACCTCAGAGAACAAATTAAAATATGTGGAAATGTACGATATATAAATTACAAGTCATTTATTTAATTATTTATTATTATTATATAAATTTAAGAGAATATTTTCCAGTTCTCGCTTCTTATATCAAATACTAAATAAATAAACAAATAATCCATTAATAAAATACAATACATATACAATCATAAAATATACATAAAAATGAGCTGTGGCCAGGCGCAGATCCGACCGACGATTTAAAAATAATTAAAAAGAACTTTATATATATATCTATTTTTTATTTCACCAGTTAGTTTAATGTAATACAAAATTTCCGACAATGAATATAAAATTAATAATTTGTAAACTACTACTTCCGATTTCCATCCATCAGGATGGATATACACCAAAAGTTGATGGATGGATTCATACTACTGATACATTAAGTAAATATATCAAATTTTATGAAAATCTTTTTAGCCGTTCAAGCTGTACAAGTCTATACAGAAACACATTGGACAGATGGACAGACGGGCGGACGGACAGACGGACAGACATCATACTAAAAATACTTTTTTTGTTAACAAAATGCATGATTCGTGAAGATATGTAAAAATCTTCACATGTAAAATTTGGTGAGAACAATACCTTCCCTTCCTATCATCGGTCGATAAAAAAACTAAAAATATTTTATTTAATAGACTTTTATTTTGTAAATAATTTCTATCACAAAAAAATCAATCATATTGTAAATTTACTTTCTTCTTTAGATTTTTTTTTATAGATAAAGTTTTTTTCATCATTTTTTAGTAAGAATAAAATAATATATATAGATATATAAAATAATGTGTTTGGGATAAAAAAAAAAACCAAGGATTTGTTCAAAATATAAAACGGGGCGAGTGAATGGGTGGGAAGAGTGTATGAAGATTGGAGATGGTTTTTTTTTGTCTGTTATATAAAAAGTTGTCCAACTAGAGTGTAAATGTGAAGTAGGCTTTGAGGTGGGATGGAATGGATGAGGATGAGTGTGTGGGTGGACGAACAAGAGGATTCCGAATTTCCGTCTTGGCAAGACTATCGAATCAAAGAGAAAAGATGGAGGCCATTTCAACTTTGACAGGAGATCCTCTATTTTTTTTTTTCACTTCTTCTCAGATTTATAACTTTTTATTTTGTGCATTCACTCACTAACTCACTTTCTCTGGCTCTCATTCCACCCATTAAATTTACATATATATATATATATATATTCATATTAAAAATAAAAAAAATGCTTAAAACATTTAAATTAATTCCCGTCTAAATTAAAATCTCGTTAGAATTATAATATTTTTGTTAAGAATTTGATCAAACATTGGATGAAGATGTATGACAAAGGATAAATGAACTGTTATTTATATATATGTGTATATAATAAATCATATATATGTATATATACATTTAGCTATGTGTAGATATTAATTAAAAATACTATATTCGACATAGAACACGCGATACAATTAATTTACTGGAAGAAAGATTAATTGGTGAAAGATTAATGTTTTATTAAAACTGGAATCCTCGATCATGTGATTTGACACTAAAAGATTATTATCTTTGGAGAAATGTAATATCGCATATTTACACCCCTAAACAAAAAACAATGGTGGACTTCGAAGCCACCATTCAAGGGGTTGTTGAAAAAATACAATTTGATTTACTGATGAGTAATTATTGGATTCTAGATTACACCAAATAGGGGCCAGTCTAGTAATAATAATAAAATTACCTTAAAAAATAAATAGCTATGGATGAGCCGGATCCTAAAATGGACTAACTTAATTTCTACAACTGTATCTGTGTGCCTTTTCAAAAATACAGAGTAAAATCAAATTAAAAAGAAATAATTGATTAATATTAACTGACTAACTCATTAATTAATAAATAATAATTAACAAATATATATATAAATATATATTGTAACATATATGTATATATTAAAATTAGAGAGAATTGACTATTGAACAGGTGGTGCGGGTTATTGGAACTGATAAGAAGGGGTATGAGTTTTCCTGCTGGATAGAAAGAAATATAGAAGTCATTCTTCGTCATAGATAGGTAGATAGACATTATCCCTAAGTTTTATGACAATGCCCCTAGGCCAACCAAGAAGTTGCCTGCCCAAAGAAGATGTATCTTTGAATGCCTGGCAGGAAACACCCGGAGAAACATTACTTGTCTTACTCTACTGAACTCTATACTAGTAATATTAACAGCTAAATGACAATTTCTAAATAAATATAAAATTTGATTTGATAAATTTACTTTATTTAATAGCTAATTTATAACTTATATTTTCTCATGTTAACTACTATAATTGTATTAAATTCTTTCATCAATAAATGTTAATTTTATTATAATTTTATATTTTATTTTAATCTGTATGAATTCAAATTTACCTCTTCCCTCTTATCAACTGTCGCTGGATTCACTCAACTATTTTCTATTAATAATTATCACCAATTAAATTAAGATCAATTTTATTAATTTTAAACCCATTTTTTTTAATAACCCAATCCGTTCTACTATATCTTACATTATTAATGAATTTCATTACAAATTTCCTTTAAGTAGTCCATGCTACCTTTTCCTCTCTCTCCCTCTATATATATATAGATATATATATATACATAATATAATAATAATAAATTTAAAATTCACTAATTTATATTTATAAATTCATATACATATATTACAAATTATAATATATATGTAAAATAAAATGTAACTTTTAAAGATTTGTAAATCTCAATCAAATCAAAACAATTATATATTTTGTGCAAAGTTCTAAAGTATAATCTATATCCTAGCGTATTTCAAAATTATAGTTTTACTAGATCTTAAATAAAACATTTTCTTAATTAATTTGAATATAATTTCTATTTGTTTTTTCACTTATTAAATTATATATTTCACTAGCTGCTCAGAGCGCCTTCGGCGCTCTTCACACCTAGACGGGGGCTCCGCCCCCTGTACCCCCGAGTTGTACATAGTATTTGGTGGATGAAAGTATTAAAAGGTTTTCATCCATTTTGTTTCAATCAGTATATTACATAAAACATTCATTTCTTTTTGTGTTCTTATTTAAAAAATATATTTTAATTTAATCACTATATTAATTATATATATTATTATTGTATATGTTATATCTATCTACCTATGTGGCTCAAAGATACTCTAAAGTTCTTAGCAGCAACAACCACATTTCTCCAAGTGTCCCTATCCTGAGCCCTTATTCCATCTCTCTTACGTCCCTTCCTACGCGTCATTGGTTTTCCAAGCGGACGTTTTCCAATCGGTCTTCCCACCAATATCTTTTTCCTCTCCCATTCTTGCCACGTTCAATACTCTGAATCTACTCTCATCTCCAAGGGTCATAGACCATGCCTCTCACCCATATAATGCAACAGGCAAAATAATATTTTTATATATTCCCTTTGATAATAATTTTGAAGAGATAAGCCTCTTTATTGCAGATAACAGGCGTTTCCCGATTGCAACCCCGATTTAAATTCTTCTCAAATATTATTATCCTTCGTGATTACATTCAATTTTTCTACATATTCAAATTCTACATTTTGTATCTTAAGATTGTGTATGTTAATACTCTTCCTCTTTGTTACTAAATATTTTTTCTTATCACTATTAATTTCAAACCTCCATTAAATTTTCCTCGCTATCTGTAATTGCAATTGCCGAAACTCCTATTATATTTAAGTCGTCTGAGTAACCTAATATTTTACAATTGATTTCCGCATCTTATTCTTTCTTTACTACCTTCAAGAGAAATTTGAAGATTGAAAATTTGAAAAAGTTTATCCGGATCTATTGAGTTATGCGTATGTTTTACTAAAGTCTACAAATAATTAGTGAACAGAAATATTGAATTCGCGGTTTTGTTCCTAATATCTGTCATAATGAAAATATCTTAATTAATGTTGGTCGATTTGGCCTGAACCCGCAATGATATCTCCTAATATTTCCTCCGCCTATAGTTTATAAGTATTGTATATGTTATAATAGAGTATAATATTTCTTGATCATTACATTTTGGTATTTTATTTTCATTGCTAGATTATTATTGAATATTTTTAATTATAATGAAACTTGAGAAAATGCAAAAATAGAGACTTGAGACAATTTATAAAAATTAACGGTATAAAACTATAGATAATGACCAATATATACATTCATTAATAGTATTAATTTAAATTAATTGATTTATTTGTTTTTTTTATTATTAAGTTCATTTATTAATTTTTTTAGATCATAGTTATTTTCCTTAAAAGAAACTTAAATTCTGTGGTGCTAGGGGATTTGAAAATTATTCGTCGCAATATGAAGATTTCGCTTACAGTTTCCGTCATGTCCGACCTCCATCCAACAGTTATTTTCTGTTAAGTTTTTTGCTTCTCTTAATCATGTGATCTATATATTTAATTTTTTTTGATTCATTATAATAAAATTTAAACAAATAAAAATTTTTACTTTGTTAATTTATATAAATTTCAATATAAACTGATTGTGAGTGATACGCTTAGCCAATACTCTGAATAATTTGTGTACAAAAATATTGAATGTTCTTAGCGAGATTTGATATAATGTTGTACGATTTGTCCTAAATCTGAATTAGAAGAAAATTATAAATTGCATTAAAATGAGACCTTTTAGAATAAATTATTTAATTGAAATGATATTTAAATATAAGAATTTAAAAAAATATTATATTCTTTGTTTGGCAATTGTTATTTAATTATGTGCAACATGATTCGACTTGCACAGAGCATCGTTATTTTTTATTAATATCACATAATAAAAATGAATCTTTTAAACATAATAAATAAAAAAGACATTTTAATAAATTTAAAAAATATACCCAATTTAAAAATGTCAAAAATTTAAAACAACTTTATATCATCATATTTTAATTTTTATATAATATATATATATATTTAGTAATTAATAATAGAGTAATTAAATTAAAATAAAAAACAAAGATAATATAATTCAGTCATTTTAATTCAGGTTAAATAATATTTTTTTTTATTATTCAATGATAAAATTTATATATTATTATATATATATTATAGAAAAGAAGAAATATTCAATTAAATAAAAAATAATTTAAGATAAAAATATGATCTAATAAATATTTTAATTAAATTGAGAACTTTTAGAATAAATTATTTAATTGAATTGATATTTGTATATTAGAATTTAAAATAAAAAGGGAAATATTATAATAATTCTTCGATTGGGAATCTCTATGATAATTCATTGTTTGAAATGATTCCGCTAGGCCGACAGTGAGCCGCGAGCTGCTCTTGAATGAACAACACGGAGAATTATATAAACTTTAAAAAATTAATTTCTGCGGTTATTGATAAGATATTAATAAAATTTATAGCCTATGTTACTCTAGAGGTATATAAGAATATTGTGATGTAATTTCAAAGAAATCGGTTCAGCCAATTCTGAGTCTATAAAATAGTAATTTTCCGGACAGACAGACAGACAGACAGACAGACAGACAGACAGACAGACAGACGTGAAAAATTCTAAAGTCACTTTTGGATTCTAGAGGTCATGAAACGCGAAGATATGCAAAAATTTTTAAATTCTGAGCAATGTGCAGACAAAAACCTTTTTTTATATATATAGATTACAAGAATACAATACTAATATAAAAATAAAAGCTGGAGTGTCTCAACTCGACTATCTCGCAATTTGAATTGGATTAAATAACATAATATATTATATTTAAATTTAATTTAATTAATTAAATTATAAATTAAAATCAATAAATAATATTTATTAAACTAGCGCGTGTTTGGCTCTTTGTTGATGGCACCACATCACGTGCTGGCGGGTGAATTGCAGTCAATGTGTTAAAAATTAATTTCGGTTCTTTCAGCAATTCAATCAAGTTGAAAATCTAGATATAGCAGTTGTATACAATTTTTAGTCATGTGAAAAACTATTAAACATTTATCTTTATTTTTACGGTCAATTTAAAGGACAAAAATAAAAACATGGTAGGTTAATGGTCCTCGTACGAATGAGCTACATTTCTTAAAAGTTTTTATAAATCTACGAATTTTGAATAATGCCCATATACCAAATATCATTATTCTAGCTCAAACCGTTTTTGCATAATTTTGTCTACATACACACCACACACATTTTTCTTTTTTAGTGAAAATAACTTAGGGACCTTCAAAACGTATAAAAACATCAAAATCTCGACATCGAAAATTTTCGTGATCGCAATATTATCTCTGGCGAGATAGTAATTAATAATGTGATAAATTGTTTATGAGCCATATGAATTGAAATGCTGAATCATGATATCATTTATATAAATTTAAAAAATTAATTTACTTTCATTTTATTCATTAGCAGATGAAACAATCGAAGAGAAATAAAAACGAAATAATCTCTATCATATATAAATGTAATATAAACACAATATAAATATGTAAATATACTTATTTATTTAGTTTAATATATTTCAAAATCAAATTTTCTTAAGATAATTCTAGAATTAAAGATTCTGACGCACTTTGAGAAATTATAAACACTTTTCAAATAATATAAAAAATATTTTCAAAATTTCATAATATATTCTTTAAATTAGAGTATACTAATACTATCTTGTCCTCTTTACAAAATATGTTTAAAATAATATCAGTATATTTATAAAAACAAATGTTACGTTTCTCTAATCGGATTTAAACATCGGATCAAAATTAAATTTGGTATAGAAATTTAATATTAGTGAGTATATAAGTAGACATAATACGGTTGATGGCATTGCCGGTAATGGTATTAAATAAGTAGCATTTATTTCTTTTGATATCTATTTCTATATTAATTCCTTATTCTTTAATATATCATCTGTGTAATTCTTTATAGAACGAGAAATTCTTCAGGTAGAATGGATCTATTTGCATAGTCTAAGGATGAATCTGGTAATAAGAGGGCCTGGAAGCCATTACTCTAAACGTCTTTGTTCTCTTTACAGAGGCCCCACCCACTCCTCTACCCATCTCAATCCACCTTACCTTTTCCTTCCTTCTCTTTCATTCCTTCGGCAAGTAAATTTATTGAAACAAATCCTGGTTTCTTTTTTCCTTTCTCTCTTTCTTCCTTCTCTCTAACATACACTCAAAGAAAACGATGAATAAACCAATATATATATATATATATAGTTGGAGGGAGAGACATAGGGTGAAGGGGGAAATATTTATTACTTATACTCAAAAGAAAGTGAAAAAAATAGATATAATGAAATAATAAATTTAAAAATTAATTTAAAAATATCAATCTATAATATGTATAGATAGAGAATATTATTTTAAAAAACTATACATAAAATAACAATTTTAAAAATTCTACATAAGTATATAAAATAAAATTAAAAATTTTTTTTTTATTTGTATAATTATTTTTATTTTATATTTAAAAAAAATCTGGAGTGTCTCTACTCGACTATCTCGCAAACTTGAATTGGATTAATTAATATATATTATATATTTAAATTACATTTAATTAATTAAATTATAGATTAGAATTAATAAATAATATTTATTAAACTAGCGCGTGTTTGGCTTTTTGTTGATGGCACCACGTCACGTGCTGGCGGGTGAATTGCAGTCAATGTGTTAAAAAATTAATTTCGGTTCTTTCAGCAATTCAATCAAGCTGAAATTCTAGATATAGCAGTTGTATACAATTTTTAGTCATGTGAAAAACTATTAAACATTTATCTTTATTTTTACGGTCAATTTAAAGGAAAAAAATGAAAACGTGGTAGGTAATGGTCCTCTTCCGAATCAGCTACATTTCTCAAAAGTTGATAGAAATCTACGAATTTTGAATAATGCCCATATGCCAAATATCATTATTCTAGCTCAAACCGTTTTTGCGTAATCTTGTCTACATACATAGTAAAAATTTTTCAAAATTTTAATATTTTTTTTTACAATTAAATTAATCAATAAATAATATAATAAATGTTTTATTTCTATAATCGTTTAAGAAACAAAAAAAAAAAAAAAAAAAAAAAAAAAAAAAAATGAAAAACTTTTAAGAAAACAAAATTAGAGTAAGAGAGAAAAAAAAATTGAAACAAATTTAGATTGACAAAATGAGGGGAGGAGAGAAAGAAAGAGAATGGGGATGGCCGTGACTGTCACTTGAATGTCAGATTAAAGTAAAGTGGAAGTAACGAAAGCAAATCATTAATTCACTTTTCTACTCCCTAACCCCTTCCACCAACACCATCACCCCAACTCTCTTTCAAGCTATTTTTTTTTTTGTCTATATTATCGACTCCACTCAATCTTATTATTTTTAATAAGAAATGACCCAAAGTAAAATAAAATAATAGTAATAATAAAAATAATAATGGTATTATACGTATTTATAAGATAATGTAATAATATACAATATCGAAATATTTTTATTAATTTAATTTTATTCTTTATTAATATTAATTATTTAGATAAATATATAAATATAATACATGGTTCACGGAGCCGCCTTACTTTAAAAAAATTATTCCTTATGAACTATGAATATTTAAGATTAAGTTTATTATTTAAAATAAATAAATGACAAAATATATTAAACAATTTCAAATAATTAAAAAGAAAATAAATTAAAAAAAAACTGGAGTGTCTCCACTCGACTATCTCGCAATTTGAATTGGATTAACTAACTCGTATATTATATTTAAATTAATATTAATTAATTATAAATTATAAATTAAATTAATGAATAATATTTATTAAACCAGCACATGTCGTTTTTCAGCGATTCAATGAAGCTGAAATTCTATATATAGCAGTTTTATACAATTTTTAATCATGGGAAAAACTATCAAACATATATTTTTATTATTTTTACGATCAGTTTAGAGGAAAAAATCAAAACGTGATAGGTAATGATCCTCTTCCGGTTGAGCTACATTTCTCAAAAGTTGATAGAAAACTACAAATTTTGAATAATACCCATGTACCAAATTTCATGATTCTAGCTCAAACCGTTTTTACGTAATCTTGTCTACATACATACACATACACACATACACACACAGACATTTTTCTCAACTGAAAATAACTCAGGGACCTTCAAAACCTATAAAAACATCAAAATACATACACACATACACACACACACACAGAGAGAGACATTTTTCTCAACCTTAGTGAAAATGATTCAGGAACCTTCGAAACGTATAAAAACATAAAAATCTCAACATCGAAAATTTTCGTGATCGCAATACTATCTCTGGCGAGATAGTAAAAAAGTCATTAAATCAACGTATTAATGCTCTGAAAGACAGAAAAGTATGGCCTGTGATATAACAGAATATATATTTCGTATTTCGTAAAAATATTATAAATAAAATAAATTAAAAATATTTATTTTAATAATATTTTGTAATTAAAGAAATGCTGTCCGGCGTTGCCCGGCGCCATTTTCAAATAATTTAATTTAAGAAAACACTAACAAAGATGATTTTTCCCGAGGCTGAAACCAATACAGATCGATTTTTCTTTATAAATATTATCTATTGTGTGAATTTCGAAAAAAAACCTTTAGTGTGGTTTAATATCTCTAAAATATACAAATATACAATTTTTGCTAGTATAATAAGATAAGATTTATATGTATATAATATATATATATATAAATATAGAAAATAGAAAAATTTAAATTTTGTAAATAAATATATGTTATTTTTTTCATATATTTAGTAAATTGGATTTCATGTGTTAGAATAATATTAATACTAATTTTAGTAGTAATAACGAGCTCGCTTTATGTAACCCGGTCATTTTGCTTGATTATATATTGTATCAGCTTTGGAAACTATAATAATTTGAGTATTATAAACTGTAAACTAGTTTCTAAACAATAATATCAATCAATTTCAAATCCACACATGAATTTATAAAAATAACATTAATATGATATTATTATATTATATATTAGAAATTATTGATAATATAATTATCAATTATGAAATTATTCTAGTAATAAAAATTCTACTATTAAAAGAATTTCATTGGAAATGTGTGATATATGTTATCTATTTAGAGAGAAAAAAAAGTGGATATTGGATAAAAATTAAAAATCTAATGATAAAGTGAAAAAGAAATTAGATCCTACATATTTGATATTTGTAGAGGATAGAAGTATCCTCCACAAATGTCACAATTATAATATTATTTTATTATCCTGATTGGTTAGAAAGATAATCAAGCGAGGAATGATGTGATGTGAGGGGGATGAAAGTGATGTCAAAATCGGAAGCAGCAGCAGATTGTCTTGATAGTTTCCCCATTCCCCATTCCATCTCTTCAGGAATATCATTTAGAGATCTAATAGTATCTGATTTCCTTCTCTAATTAGATTATGGTATTATTCAGGGCCAGCCATTTGAAATGCCCATTTTCATATCAACTCTCTCTCTTTCACCCGTGAAGAACTCATCCTTTCTAACGATCCTATATATACATGTATATATACAGGGTCCGTTTTCCGGCTAATCGTCGTGCATTTCCGACCAGCCGTCCATTTAACCACCCAGCTAGTGGAGAATTACCCCACCGTTAACCCCATCCCCTTCTATCCCCCCTCCCCACCCACAGGAGTAGGCTTTTTAATGTATTCTCCACCTTTACCTTCGCATGAGAGAAGGGGGTAATTTATATTCGCGTTACGTAGAAGAGAAAGCAGATGTGAAAGTTGCGTGCTTCGATAGAGGCCTTTGCCTTTCACCCTTCCACCTCTCCACCATCTTCATTCACCCCCCCCCCCTCCACTCACATACAAGCATATACTCAACCCATATACTAAATCCCCTGGGGACTTCATTCACCATTTGATTAATTGAGTAAACCACCTTCACTCATTCTACTCTCTCTCTCACTCACACACACACGCACACAGTGAATAACATCTTGTCTTAAATACTTAAATTCGTATTTTTTTTTTGGAGGTCAAAAAAAAAAATTCAAGTTAGAAAATAAAAAAAAATCAAATTAAATGTGATTTAGATATGCAAGTTAAAAAATAAAATAAAGCCTAATGTTATTTTAATAGAAAGATACAATACTTATTAGAATTAGATTATTATAAATTATTCATTGAAAAAATTAGCTGGAGTGTCTCCACTCGACTATCTCGCAATTTGAATTGGATTAAATAACATAATATATTATATTTAAATTAAATTTAATTAATTATAAATTATTAATTAAAATTAATAAATAATAGTTATTAAACCAGCGCATGATTGGCTCTTTGTTGATGGCACCACGTCACGTGTTTGCGCGTGAGATATGGAGTGTTAAAAAATTAATTCTGGTATTTTCAGCAATTCAATCAAGCTGAAATTCTATATGAAGCAGTTTTATACAATTTTTAATAATGTGAAAAATTATCAAACATATATCTTTATTTTTACGGTCACTTTAGAGGAAAAAAAATCAAAACTTTGTAGGTAATGGTTCTCTTCCGAATGAGCTGCATCAAGTTGATAGAAATCTACAAATTTTTAAATAATGCCCATGTACCAAATTTCATGATTCTAGCTCAAACCGTTTTTGCGTAATCTTGTCTACATATATACACACATACACACACAGACAGACATTTTTCTCAACCTTAGTGAAAATGACTAAGGAACCTTCAAAACGTATAAAAACATCAAAATCTCAACATCGAAAATTTTCGTGATCGCAATATTAATAAAGGAGTGAGATAAATGAAAGTTGTTTGTCTATTTTAACTTATTAATTTAATAAAATTGCAATTTATAATTCCAAGATAAATTTTAATTTAAGACATTATTTAAGTCTGTAACATTCTAATTTATAAATTTCATATTAAAAATAATTAATAATATTTTTAATAATAAAACTGAATTTGTTTAAAATATAAATTCTTTTTTCATTTTCCATTCAAGAGGATCACTGTTGAGATATAACAAAACAATTCATAACAATAACAACTCAACAATGTAAAAATTTAGATATTTATACTAGATTTAAAATGGAGATTAATTTTAAACAATAGATAGACAAATAATTTTGTTTTAGTTGTATCTAATTTAACCCCCCTAAAATGTGAATATTGAAAAATCGAAATATTCACTTAAATAATGTGTTTTATAAATCTATTATGCAAATAAAATAATAATAATAAAATATTTTTGTATATTAATTTATCGCTGAATAAAGAAACGAGGGCAGGTCAATAAGTCCGTGACTTTTTGAATGAAACAGGTTTATAGATAAAAAATTATTTATTTTTCAACGTAGTCTCCTTTGAGCTCTATTCATACGTTTCTCCAATTATTTTATCCCTTCCAAAAAAATAAAATTTGTTTGTGAGATGATTTCATCGTTGGAGTCAAATTTCTTTCCGCCGAGTCATTTCTTCAGGTTTGGAAACAAGAAATAGTCGTTCGGGGCTAAATCAGGAGAATAGGGTGGATGAGGGAGGAATTCGTATCCCTATTAAAGGATTTTCATGGAAATTCACTTTTTCTCATTTTCTTCTCAAATCACGAGGTAGTCTGCTATTAATGAATGTCAAACAAAAACCAAAAGATCCATCTAGTACCTATTTCGACATGATTTAGCTGATAATTGCCTATTGACAGGAATAGTGTTGCTATTTCATTTAAGAGATGGGAAATTCGAAAAGCCACGAACTAATTGTCCTGCCCTCGTATTTTCAATTTGCCATCATCTAACTTTTAAATGATATTGCAATAAATAAATATTTTATTTAAAAAGATTAAAAAATATATTGTCATTTTACCTGTAAAATACGTAGATCCACTAATGAAGAAACATCCTACATAATAGTAATTGACTTCAGCACAATTCTAAAACAAAACAACAAAAAAAACAAAAATTAGCTTAACATTTATTCATGTTTATTAATTTATCTATTAAAATACAATTTTATAAATGATTTTGATTTATATTATATTTTTTCAATTTTCATTGTATGTAAGAATGATTTTATTATACTTGGTGGATATATTTTATTGTTTCCTCTTTTGCTACTTAAAAAAGAATTTAATGTGAAGGATGGATGAAAAAAATGTTAAGGGGAAATGAAAAAGATTTGCGAAGATAAGAAAATAACTTAAAAGGTAAGAATTACAACCCCAAATAAAAAAAATAAAATAAAGCGAGAATATTTAACCCCTAAACACTTGACAAGTTAAAAAAAATTCTTTTTAAATGGAATTCTTGTTGTTTTTTTTTTATTTAAGACACAAAAGGAATATAAGAAGACTAAAGTGAGAGAGATAGGTGTTAAAATAAAAAAAAGATTAAAATACTTTTTTCTTCTTTTAAATGAAATTAAAAGAATGTAATTTAATTAAAAAATAAATAAATAAATAAAGGATTCAGGTAAAATTTTTTTGTAAATGTAAAAAAGAGAGTGTGATTAAAAAAAAATAAATTAACAATTTTTTTTTTCATTTATAATTTAAATTTAATAAATAATTATTTTATTATCATTATATTATTATTATTATTAATGAGAGTTTAAAAGTACAACAAGCAACTAAAGTAAATAATCATATATCTTTTATGTAATTTTTCATTTTTATTATTTTAAGTTATATCTTAGAGATTTCATCAAATAGCTTAGAACCATCTTCACCGGGGCACAGTTATGAAAGCAGTAAACTTCATTCCGTATGATTTTATTGTACCAAGCTTTTATAGCAACTATAAAAAATTAGTAATATAAACAATAACTACAAAAACATAACAATTTAAATAATAAACTGTAAAAAGAATTTTTGAACATGAACAATAAAAAAAAACAATCTTAATTAGATTAAATAAATCTTCTAAATTTAATATTTATTCTATTTTAGTATTTATTTTTATTTTTATTTTCAATTTAATAAATGGGTTGTTGTAATACTAATTTAAATATAATACTAGGACGATGTTAGATTGTTTAAAAAAAATAATAAAGCTTCAAATAAAATTAACAGTTCAATATTCAAAATCCTTTTGGACAGGTTTTTTTTTGTTTAATTTAACTTTATTTTACATAAAATAATCATAATTTATAATATTGATATTATGTATTTATTTTAACGACTTGTTGAATAAAAATATATATTATTATCAAGCAACAAGGTGTTTAAAAAGTTTTCACTCGAAAATACTTCAAATGTTTTATAAAAAAATTTAAAATCATATATAAATATAATTTTTATTTTATTTTTGAGCGATTTATTTAAATAAGTAAAAAGAGACCATTCGTCAATAGATATATCTTTGTTGGAGGATTTACAGGAAGAATTATAGGGTAATTCCTAAATAATATTATTTAGAAGAAATAGAGCAAAAGGTGAAATACGATAATTGGTCGAGAAAGTTTCAAAGGAGTAAATGTTGGTAATAAAATCGTGCGATAAAATGTTATGTTATCAACAAAGTGTACGAATAAAATAACATTTCTTATTACAAGAAATTGTGCATAATATTATTTGTAACAATTTAACACTATTTTACCATTATCTTTGCATCTATCAACATTTATAAGCTTCTTAATTCTTAAATTACGACCAGCTCCATCCAACACCGATTCTCTCCCAATTTCTTTATATTTTTTTATATTAACTATTCATTGTGACCATGGTTTACTCACTGGTTGTTTCCTAATTAAGTTAGGCTTTTTTTTTTTTACTTGTTTTTTGGTAATTGTTTAGTCTAACCGATGTATGATGGATTTGGATAAAACTTTACCAGTGGATTCCTTTTTTGATTCAAAACAAACTTTCCTTGAGCAGTTTGTAGCGGTCTATTCTAGTTTGAGATAAAAATTATTAAATTTTCCATGTAAAAATCCATTGATATTCTATTTATTAGGTCGAGTCATAAATAACTTCCGCCTAAGTAGTGTGCTTCTTTTGGTATTGTTTGTACACAATGAGATTCCCCTTGATAAGGGATTTTTGTTTTCGCTTAGCAAGTATAAACTGGTCAGTCTCTAGACAACCTCGTTTCGGTGCGCACCAAATATTTTTTTATTTATACCTTTAAAATGGATAATCAAAAAATACACTTTCGACATGTGATGCTTTGGGAATTTAAACAAGGCAATAGTGCTACAGCTACGGCTCGAAAACTTTGCAGTGTATATGGTGAAGGAGTGATAACTGATCGGGCAGTAAGAAATTGGTTTGTAAAATTCCGTTCTGGAGACATGACCTTAAAAGACGAGCCAAGGATGGGTCGTCCTTCTGACTTTGATGACGATGTTTTGAAGTCAGTTTTGGAAGAAAATCCACTTCAGTCAACTAGAGAGTTATCACAGAAGCTCAATACATCCCAATCAACTGTTAGAATACATTTTAGATTAATTTTTATTTGTTTTTGTGTTATCGAAAAATAAATGTATGAATAACAAACCGAAGTTATTTATGACTCGACCTATAGCTACCATGTTTTGCTATTTGACAACCAGAGGGCCCCCACTAATTTTCGGTTTTTATAAGTTCAGTTTTGATATAAGAAGATTAAAATATTTATTAATTATATAATTTTCCTATATCCAAACCAAACTTATAAAAACCAAAAATTAGTGAATAAGTTAATAATTAGTAAACATTATTAAAAGGCTGCTTATTCATAACTATTTTATATGCAAACTTTAATAATTTTTAACTTGTAAACTAGAAGAGACCGCTACATTCTTTTTAAGGAAAGTTTGTTCTGAATTAAAAAAGGAATCCACTGGTAAAGCTTTATTCAAATCCACCAT